>OZ020485.1:43106868-43511453 GCA_963971405.1 Psococerastis gibbosa
GTGGTAACAATGACACATGGCACGTAATGTATTGGAGCGGGAATTTTCCATAATTTCTCAAAAAATAATTTTTTGCACAGAAGCAAATATTTTTTTGGGAATGCAACCTGTCCGTATTTGTTACTCTATTGAACACCTAAAACATACCTGAAGGTAAAAATTATCGATAGAAAGGTTCCGCAGAAAAATTATTTTTTAGTCATTTTTCATGAAAATTGAGTTATTTTAATTTTTTACCCCCAGAAGCAAACTATCAAGAGGCAAGAGGGAAGAGGCCCCCCGCATTATGTTAACGTTAATAACGACTACAATATATGTGAATTTAAAAGAAATTGTTGCAGCCGTTTGTGAGAAATACTTTTTTTAGACGTTTTTTTTTAGTTTTTTTGAGAATAAACCCCCCCCCCCCAAAATCAAGTTAGCCCAACATAAAAAAAATTGGTCTTGAGGTATGATTTTTGTGAACCTATATGCAGAATTTCATCAAAATCGGCCGAGTAGTTTGCCCGGAAATCGATGAACAGACAGACAGACATACAGACAGGCATTGACATCGGGGACGCATGCCAATTTCCCATATGGCCAAAAATTCATACAAAAAAAGTATAAATAATGTCCGAAATCCATGGGGTCATTGGCATTGGACAAGGAACCTATGATAGGTAGGCATAGGTCCATAAAAGTCAGAAAAAGCAGCACAAAATTAATTATCCCATCTCCTGACAAAACTGTAATATCTTTAACTAAATTCAATGCATTCACTTCCATCCAATATTAATAAACTAGAAACTTTCCAGAGTTTCAGCTTTCTCCAAGCCTCATTACCCATCCCCTGGCTTAAACTTGAAATTCTGCCTAAGTTTCCCGGTACAAATTAAAGCGAGATATTTTTAATTAAATAAAAATATTCATACCAAAATATTTTCATTTAGCTGCTTTCCTCCAATTTCTTACATTTAAATCCGATTTAAATAATTCGGTGCCTAAAGTAAGTTTTTCTGTTCGCATTTATATAACAATTAGGCTACTCAAAACTTAAATTTTATCATTGAACAAAATGATTCATTTTTGATTTTCCACCCCTCTGTTCGACTCTTGTTTTCAGAATACAAAAATTTCAAATATAAACTTGCAGTTGGTTTTGAAAACTGCAAGTTACCAAAAATTATTGTAGGTTTGCAAATTTGCTCTACTAACCTCCACTGACGTTATTTTTGGTTTCACAGTAATGGTTCTTACATTATAAGTTCCCAGCAGGTCCATCGTAGCTAGAGGTCGCAATGCCGAACCTTTTCTCAACCCCGGGATTAATCCCCCCCCCCCCAAAAATTGACCTACTCTAATATTATCCAATCCCAAAATGCCGGGATTCACTCTCTGAAATCCCGAAATTACAAGGAGCAAAATTTATCACAAATCCCGGGATTGCGGCCTCTATAATCGTAGCCCATCCACTATTGACAAGTTACCTCACACTAATGTTTCCATAGCAACGTCCACATACCTTGCCAGCCCAGCTGGGTCCATCAACTATTTGACATAATACCTTGTTTTCAGCATTTCTACTTTAAGGCACCATACCAACCTGGCGGGGGTAGTGAGTCTGTTTCTTAACTTGAGGCACCCTAAGGGCAGACTCCAATACCTCAGGGAGAACGGAGAACGGGAGTTGACTGACGGGGTAGTCCTCCTGATTATAGTGGATTCCAAACCACTAGGGGAAAAAGTAAAGCCACACGATTAATTGGGAGGTGAACAGGACTCGACACCCACTTAGAATGACTGGTAGTCAAAGCGCGTTACACTTACTTAACGTGTCCGGGCCTAGGACCCAGTGATCCAAAAGGTTGGGGCCTGGATGGCCTTGTCGTTGGGGTCTAAAAGATCCGTCTGGGACACAGCCTCTGCCAGTCTCGGGCAGACCAGAAGATGGCCGTCGTTTTGTAGTTGTCGCTAATCGGATCTTCCACCAGTGCCCACCTACACAAGTTCGAGCGGCATCTTCTTAGCCTATTGAGGCTCCGCGATGCAGGGTACGATAGTTAGGCTCCGGGAGCTATTTTTTCCTAGATGTTTGGAGTTATCATGTCCAACCATGCTAACGCTGCGCAAACTACCAAGTTTGCTGCAGTTTTGAACAGGCTCCGTTCTCGTGGATTCAACTAGTTATGACCGCTGGCTGTAATAACTGGCACTAATACCTTGATGGAAATGGTCCTTACCAAGAACAGCTACAGCAGCAGTACCAGCAGAGCCGACAGGGCCTCGAGCGCTGCAGACTGCCCTCCCCACTGTCCCTGAGCGGGTTACTCGTCGGAGTGGCGGAGCTGGCACTACTTCCGCCCCGCAGCCGGCAGCCAGGCCCCTGGGCCGGCTCACTCGCTACAGACATCTGAAACATAAAAATAAATGAGAATACATTTTACCGGTCAAGAGAATAACGACAGGAAATCGTGGGCAGAGTGCAAAAGGGACGAGGAACGCTGAAGATAGCCAGAGCGAGATTAAGTGGCGCGATTAATGATTATCCTACCTGAATTTGAGAAGAGCTTCGGCGATTCCGCTAAGGAAGCTCCTGTGCTTTTAACATGCTCACAGAATAAGCCATAACTTGTGCGAGAGGTGGAGGGGATATTGATGGCACAACGATGACATTCTGAATATGGTTCACATTTACGTGGGCAAAGGAAGAAGATAAAGGTAAGTTTAATATTAACGTGGGACTTGAAAGACAGGAAAGAATGGCGATAATCCCACCCGGGCACAAGGACTTGATTTTCGATCATGCATGGTTATGACGATAAGAACGAAAAAAAACATAAATAGGAAAGAAAGAAAGAAAATGGTCATTATTTTCTGGGTCGCATAACATTTTAATATAAGACACAATATACCTAAGTTATGTCAATACTGAAAATTTATTTTTAATAAAAATTGGGACAAGAATGGTATACCGTGAATGGGGTCACGGTTGTGAATCGGGTCAAAACAAACAATTTGCATTTGTTTGGTTCTAAGCCACAAGGCCGTACCCAGGAATTCCGAGAGGGGGGGGGGGTTCAGTTTGTGTTAGTTTTAGTTGTTGAGTGCTACCCTCGCAAGCCATAGTTTTGGCCCAATTCACCGTCATGACACTATTCAGGACCGGTTTTACAAGGCGCGGGACCTGTGGTGGTTCCATGGCGCGGGGCCCCTACTTTAGGATATATTTTCTCGGGCGAGGCGCGGGGGAGGGGGGGGGTTAAACTGTCAACAATGTAGCCACGTACTCATGGACAAATTTAGTCCTTATTTTCAGTAATTAAAAAAAATGTATTATTATTAAAAATTATTGTGCCATGCGCGGGGCCCCCTGAAAACGCGGGGCCTGTGTTTTTTGTCACACTCGGCACATGGTAAAACCGGCTATGACCCTATTCACCATCAAGGCCGTGCCCAGGTTTTGGTTTTGATTTCAGGGGGGGGGGGGTCCAAATTTTTTTTTTCGTAATTTATTAATAAAAGTCCATTCTATCCAGTGTTCAAGCTCAAAAAAATTTATTCCTATTTTTCGAAAAATACAGGTTTACATTTTAAAAAAATAATTTCGGCGGGGGGGGGGGGGGTCCAGACCCCTTGGACCACCCCACTGGGCATGGCCATGTTCACCACCATTCCCGGTACTCTTGTTATTGAGTGCACAAAATTAGGTGGGAGGCATCAGAATTCATTGATCGCACTTGGCCGCTCAATTGTGGTTGTAATTTCTCTTTTAATACCAGTTTCAATTAAATTTAAACAGAGGCGGTCCGATAAATGCTATAATTATGTTTTTTTAATTGTTGGTAAATGGTAAAAGGCAACATAGAAGTTTATAATTTCATTCCGATTTTTGCAATAACTATGGCCGATTACACAAATGACTTGTGGCTCTAAATTGAACATGAAATTGTAATGCAAATTGAAATTGCAATTGCCTATCCAACGACAAAGACTGAATGAATGATAGTAATGGCAAAGCAGAAAAGCATGCGGTAATTAGCATTTATTCAAGCCAATCCAATCAAATGAACAATAGGCAAGCTCAGGGGTGGGCAGCCCTTTTTTAGAGGCTGAGCCAAATCTCGAAATAACCAGATTTAGCCACACATCCCAAACTAAAAATAAAACATAAAAATATAAAAACACATAATTGTCAAGCAGCCTGTTGACCATTTTTGTTTTTATTTTTTCAAAAGTTTTTAGTTTGCTTTATTTTTATAATCTACAAGAAATTTTATGATTAAATTCTGAAAAAATTCCGTCGTAAGAAACTAATTAAAATTATTCATCATCTCAAGACGACGCCATTTTTAAATTTTAGTTTGTTATTGTTAGGAAAGCATACTTTTACTATATAATCATCGATCAATTTTAACAAGCGGACATTAAAATGGAAAATTACATATACTGTATACAGTATACATAAATCTCATCAATTATTGATGGAAAATCGACGGAAAATTGCCAAGTGGAATGGCCGCCTCAGGCTAACTAATTTACTTTATGTGGCAAAGCAAACAGTTAAAAAGCTAGGTTCACGGTTAATCTGCTAGTTGTTAATGGTTCGTACATTAGTATAATGTACCTTTTCTGGCTCGGTTTGCCACTGGCCGTATATCGTAGGTGGTCCATAGGTTTTGCTGGGACTGACACTCAGCATCTTCAGTGCTTAATTGGACAGTGCACAACAGTTCTGAAACAATCAGTGCGCCGGTTAAAAAAAATATGGCTCATTTCCGATAAAATATAGATTTTTTTAAAACTAATTTAAAGAAGAAAGGATGTTGAATAGCATTAATCAGGAATGTGGATACACAGACTGCGCATATCGTGGAGAGATCTTGTACCTAATGCTGAGGTTCTGAGGCGAATGGATACAGAAGCCGAGTTACTGCTGACGGTTAAGAAACGGAAACTAACATACTTCGGTGAAGTGGTGAGGAACGAAAAGTATCGCTTTCTTGCTGTAATAATCCAAGGGAAGATCCTGGTTGACAAAACAGAGGAAGTGGTTTGGCAAGAGTGCCCTTTTTAGAGCTGAAGTGTGAAGATCTAAATTGCCATGATGACCACCAATCTTCCATAGAAGAGACATTTAAAGAAGAAGAAGAAGAAGAATCAAGAATGTAAATGTTACATAATTATCATTATCGACGCATTATCGTGTATTGTGTAAATTTGTAATAATATACAATATCAGAGAAATGGGAGTTTTTCGGCCTGTTTTTCATTTAGGAGGGCTACTGCCTTTTTCACAAAACAGGCTGATAATTGACTGCACTGTTGAAGGTGGTAAAAGCAGCTGCTGAACAATGTTCCTCGCAGATACGCCGGTTTGGTGAAGATATATGATCTTCTTCCTTGTCTCTTCAGAAATTGGTTTTTCACTGGGCATTTTTGTAGATGTTATTTTTACAATATTTTTCAACACTTTTCAGGTATTTAACATAAAAACAGAAGTGTAAATTTTCCAATCTGCAGTAAAATTTGGCCTTTATTTAGCCCAAAGGTGGTTCAGTAAAAGTGTGCGAACTAATATGCCTCACGAACGGATATAGAAATTTTTTTTCTGAACTGACCATACTTTTTATATTTGAAGTAAATGTAGCTATATACTTTATCATGTCCTCTATCGACTGATAGCAAGTAATCTTTATAATATCATATAATAAGATTATTATTTTTAAAAACAGGAGTTGTAAATTTTTCAGGTGTGCGAACTATTCTGCCTTTGGGTTGTACTATGTGCATTGATTTGATTTTATACGACTCATGTTATATCACATATTACTATACTATCGTACATTTTTCGAATATTCTTCATTCCAAAAATATAAAAATGTCTACTCCAAAGTCGGCAGGACAACACATTTCGGGGTGTGTATAATAGGAGTTGTATACTACCGTATAAACCGTATTGCTACTTATGCTTTCAATATTGCGTGTAACCACGACGCACAGAGTATTATCGAATTCGATGGCCAGGTGGTAACGTGCTTGCACTTGTGTGAGTCTTTACACGCCATGCAACCGGAGACGTGTCGTACTCATCACGGGTAATAACCTACAGAGGCGACTGAAAAGGTCAATCGGATACATTCATTAAATTGTTTGTATGCGATTTATCTTTCTTTAAGAAAAAATATATATATATTTATATTTAAGGACTTTTTATGGACCCAGGCCTACTTATAGTGGCCCATAGGTCCCTTGTCCAACGCCAACGACCCCATGGATTTCGGACATGATTTTTATTGTTTCCGTATGAATTTTTGGCCATGGGCAAACTGGTATCCGGTCTCGATGTCAACCTACACCGGCTACAAGCGATAATGGACAAGCTGAGACAAGCTTACCAATGATGCAATGAAACAGGCGGAAGCATGACTTAACCAAGTACAGATACGAATTGAGGCACAGAGTATCTACTTAACTTTGTAGGAAGCCTCTACAGGTAGGAGAATTAAGGAAAGGAAGACATGAAAAAATGCACATAAACGGGATTCGAACCCAAATCTTCACCTCGCCCCTTGTGCTCATAACAGAGGTATGGATCATTGAGGGTTGGATAATTTATAAATATTGCTCACCAGTACAAAAAAAAAATCTTTCTAATAACAGTCGGCTATGGTTAAATACGTAGGTTTAAAAAAACGTCAATGTTTTAATGTATCACTTCCTGTACTAATGTGGCAGATTACGCAAGCTACTACGCGATGTGACACTTATTGGACCACCTGTTTGGGAGTTTACGTATTGGAAAAAAAGCTGTATCTATGTAAGGTCAGTCAAGTGTTACAAAAACGGCTACAAAAGATATTTTATACCAATGATCTTCTCTTTATCATTTAGCCAGATAATGGCTTGTGTGCGGAGGGTTCGGGGTGGCCTTGCGGCTAACGGTGGAAGCTTAGGGCCCATAAAAGCCCGAAAAGTCCTACTCGGACCGAGAGGTCTTGGTAGGCTAGGATCCTAAAGGCTACCTCCCTTTCCGATCCGAAATACTATTGGTCCTAATTTTGACGACAATCTAATGCATAAGGTAGAAATTGCCACAGTAGGGTCGCAGATCTTTGAACTTATTCCCATAGTTTTTGTTATTTCTTACATAAAACCACATTACTTTTTGCAGTTTGAATTCATCGCTCCTTTTCAATATGTGGCAGAACTTGCAAGTTATTCGTCACGCGATCTTTCGATTCATCGTTCCATTTCAATGCATTGCTGTACTTCTAAGTCTGTTTCATCAAAGGCACCATAGTGATCCATGTCTTCATAGCCCGAGTGTTCTTGCTCAATCGTGATCATTAAGGCTTATTTTTTCACAAATGTCGTATCAAGAACTTGCCAGTGGCTAAGCTGAATCCACCAGAACAGAGCCTGTTCCAAACTGCAGTAAACTTGGTAGTGTGTACAGCGTTGGCAGGGAAACATGGTGGGACATGATAACGCGCTGAGACTGTCAGTTTAAGTGCGTGCCGCGTCCTGGTCACATCCGAGTTAATCGTGTGACTTAAAAATTTTCCCGATTGGTTCGGAATCCACTATAATCAGGAGGTCCGCTCTGTCAGGCAATTCCCCTTCTCCCTGAGGTGAAAGGGTCTGCCCCTAGGGTGCCTCAAGTTAGGAAGCAGGCTCACTCCCCCCGCCAGGCTGACAGAATTTTTTAAAGCAGAAATGCAGAAAGCAGGCGTTGGAAAATAAGAAAACAAACAATAAATTAAACTTTGGCGCAGTTTTGGGATTTAGCGGTGATTGAAAAAAAAACACCACTGGAATCTGGCTCTTATTAGCCTGCTGGGGCGTAAAGTTGGCAGGTCCATCTTGCCCCCCCCCCCCGCCTCAAGCATTGTAAGACGTGGTTCATTGAGACCTCCGGGCCCTTTTGCAGCAATATGAATGTAAGCGTTCCTTTGTTAGCTTTATAAAGTCTACAACTATACTGTACTACTATTTAAATGCGTAAAACCCTACTATTTTGCTCTTATATTTTAAATTTTACCTTATCCTGCCTGATGACGTCATAAGGTTTAGTTAGTTTTGCCCCCGCCATCATTCTAAAACTTTACGCCTCTGTTGTAGCCTGTATCATTAACATCAACAAATTATTCCAAGAAAGTTAAACAACAGTTGCCAAGAGTTAGATTTACCATAAAATGTTCTCATTGTCATTTAAAAAAAAATGCGCAGTGTGTCAAGAATTCATTGGATGAGTTCTGTGAAATTGAGGTAAATATTGAAAAGCATTTGCATCACACTGTTGTGAAGAAAACTAGCCACTGGTATACTTTGTTTAAAAATTTGGCTCTTATCAACGAAGTCAGCATACATTGGTGATAAAATAGAAGATATTGTAGGCTACTACAATATTTACATGCTTACACGACACAAGTGTGTAAATTGTTCTCAACAGTCGTTGTCAGTTACAGTACATTGCAGTGGCCCCCTACAAAACATATACAAATAGTTACCTTAGCATAGAACCACCCCCCCCCCCCGAGAAATGTTTCTGGGTCCGCCCCTGGTACATTGTATAGGTACTAAGGTACCTCTCATACATTTGTATCAATACATCTAAAATTGTTAATAATTGCATCATCAAGGTCGTCTAGTTTGAAGTAATGTACGATATCTATTATGTTTATCTATTTTTAACGTCTCTCTATTCAATAGTCTACACTCTCCATTTTGAAAATGATCCAGTCCAGCACATAAAAATAGCTAAGTTAAATTACCTAACCTTAAATAGGTGCTAACAAATATATAAACAATATCGGAATGAGATAAAAAGTAGTCTTCAGCTGCAAGCCCCAAGGGCGCATCCAGGATTTATTTCAGGGGGAGTACGGGTACTTTAATACCCAATTGGTGTTCCTCAGAAAAATTATTTTTCAGTAATTTCTAATGAAAATTGAGTATTTTTATTCTTTTGCCCCATGAACCAATTTATCAAGGGGGCGCAATCTTGTGGGTTTTGTTCACATTGATAACGACTACACTATATGATATTAGTAAAAAAAAAACTTGTTGGAGCTGTTGGAACCTTTCATAAAAAAACATTTTTCTGTTGTTCCTGGGACCTCAAACCGTGTACATCCACTGAAATCTCGAAATCGAAAAAGCTTCTCTTATACTAACGCGTAAATAGGAAAACAATACTTATTTACTAGGAGAATATTGTAGTTATCATCCCGGGACCACGGCAGACCAAAACACCTTCAGAATGTAATTGCTATTACCTGCTTATTATTACTCAAAACCTTTTGGGGAGTCAAGAATCTGAAATGACTAACTGACACTAAGGCACTATATACCCGGGTATTGTCATCCGCCATGTTGTATCCCAAATTTCCTGTATGGTAAGTATTGTAAGAAAAGTAAAAGATTGAAAAAAACTAATACACGTTTTAGTAATTCTTTATTAAACACTTCCCTAATTTGTAGCACGTTTAAAAAAAAAATAAATAAACAACGATAAATTACTAAAAATAAATAGGTATTCACCGAATGCTTGTCTTATACACCAGACTTATAATGGATACAATATGGCGGATGACAATACCTGTCTAATATAGAGCCCTAACTGACACTAAAGTAAATTTCCACAAAATATTGTCACAATCAACCTAGCATTTTCTTTTAGTAAATATTTATCAAATTGTTTAAACCAAAATAAGAGCAGGGTGAGAGTCTGTTGCCCCTGAATTGTGGCCTTAGGCACATCAAAACAGCTGATTAGCGGGGCGAAACAGGAATGCGAAATGTTTCGCTCTTTATGCAAGCAAAATACTTGTAAATAAAAATATAAACATCGTTCAGCAGCCTGACAGAGGCGATTATAATACCGGGGTTAAATAAATACTCTAGGATTATAACTGTAAACAAACAAATTTTGAATAGCACTTTCCATTATAAAATTATCTTGTTTACATTTTTATGAAGCAGCATGCAGCCCATAGAATAAATATTATTTACTATAGAATGCTAGTCGGTATAGGGCCGTCTGTGACTCGAACCTTGAAAATCACAGAATCCAAGTCACAAAATATTTGGGTCCCACGGTCCCCACTTCGGCCAACAGGGGGCTCTGGTGTTTCACCAATCAGAAAAATATATTAAAAAAACATTCATGAGTGCGTTCCAACGTTCTATAAAACTTGGCCCACGATTGGTTGCCTACTTTCAAATTTTCAAATTTCAACATTCGTTTTCACAACAAACACAGCTTTCTAGATAGAAGATAAATAATACAATATTTCATTAATTTATTTAATATCAATATGGTCAATTGTGCTGTTGTTGGGGTGTGGGTCAAAAACTGGGGGTAAACCTTCCCACCTAAAGTGTAAATTGAAGAATCAAGTAAGATTTAAAAGGTAAGTTTTCCATTTTTCCATATGCAATTACAATAATTATATATATAATAAATTATATAATTATATATAATAAATATATATAATAAATTAAAGTAAAAAAAAAAATATGGTTTAGGCTATTCACGATCTATTAGGTAGGTCATATATTGAGCAAGAGGTATGTATGTAGGCATAATTTACTCTTAAATTTAAAATATGCTTATTAAATTAATCTAATATCGTATGATTCGTACTGGCATGTATTAAGCCTATCATACGATACATTTGATTAATTTTATAAGCATATTTGGAATTTAAGAGTAAATTATGCCTACATACCTCTTGATCAATATAATATTATGAAAGTCGGGAAGAGAGCATATCTTCTCTTTGTAATTGCATACGGTACATGTATAAAAATGAAAATGGAAAACTTACCTTTTAAATCTTACTTGATTCTTGAATTTACACTGTAGGTAGGAAGGTTTACCCCCAGTTTTTGACCCACACCCGCCCAACAGCACAATTGACCATATCGATATTAAACTCGTATTCGTTTAGACAGGTTAGCACCAGCTATTTGTGAGCTCTGGGGTCTGTGAGCTGACTTTTATTGCGTAAAGGCAACGCTTTATACCATATATTGCAGCATTATATGGCTTATAATACTGACATTAAACTAATATGTTGAAGGGGCAACCTCCTCATGCCATTAATAAATATTTTGTATTGAGTGTAGCGTTATTGTCTTGATTATTGCCTACATTTTAAGTTATTCATGTTCTTCTTGGTACTATTAATTTTCCCTTTTTCGGGTCTTCTATTCTTTTCTGTTCCATCTGAATTTCTAAAATGTTTGATTGTATACAATTAAAATAACGATTGCCTTACAAATCAATATTAAGCATAACATTACGTACGAAAATTCAATATAGCGCCTAAGTAATAACTGTAATAATACAATAGTTTATAGTACGGAGCAACAGTATTACCTACAATGAGAAATAATTAGGCTTGTTCGCAGCCTTTGTAGATGGGAAAATATATATGATGCTAAAACCCATTCGCAACATTTGTAGATTATAGGTACTATTAAAATAGTTGACAATTAGTTCCAGGATCAGGTTAGGGTACCTACTCGTAGATAGTCTACTCATGAGATGGGAAGTAATGTTCATTCCTTCATTGGGTAAAATGATATAGTTTCTTATATTTTACTGAGATACTTGCTTATCAAGATATTATACCAAAACCTATTCGTAGGATATGCCTCTAGTTCGGAATTTTCATTCAAATTCCTAACATGAATATAAATCATTCATTAAGGCTGAGTGTTCAAAATGTTTTGTAAACAAGAAATTTTGCTGATTTTATGACGAAACTAATTTATTGCTCGTTCCACAGATACAAAGATAACAAAGTGAACAGATAAAAAACTTATACAAAATACAAGTTAACCCAGGAAGTTTTCATTTTCTGAACTGAAATATTATTACATTAGAAAAATGGGACAAAGAGCCTTAAACCCATTTTGTAGAACAGTTGTAAATCTGTAGGGGAAATAGACAGCTTTCACAGAAAACTCGTATTTTTTAAGATTTTTTCATCTGTTCCCTTTTATATCTTTGTGGCTGTGGAACGAGCAATTAATTAATTTCGTCCAAAAATTACGATAATTTCTTGTTTACAAAACATTTTGAACACTCAGGCTTAATGTAGAGATGGCATCTATTTAAATTAATGCTGACTTAAGTGTTTACCATTTTAAATTTGTGCGGGAAGCACCTAAGCGCCCCCAAGTGGCCAAAATGGGAACAGTGGGACCCAAATATTTTGTAACTTCGGTCCTGTGATTTCATTGGAAAAAATCACAAAGCTCTGAAATATTGCATCCTATGGACAAGCATAGGGATGCCAGTCTTCTCATTCCGATTGGCAGGCTATGCTGCAGCCTGAACGAGGCGATAATAATACCGGTATTTATTTAATCCCCTGGTAATAAAAATGTAAACAAGATAATTTTACAATGGAAAGTGCTATTCAAAATTTGTTTGTTTACAGTTATAATCCTAGGGTATTTATTTAATCCCGGTATTATAATCGCCTCGATCAGGTTGCAGGTCTAGTGCAATAACATCGCATTTTATCATAATTAAAAATTTCAGAGGGGGGGGGGGGCTAGTTCTAAGTGTCCTACCCCTGGCCCCTGGCTACGTCCTTGTCTCAAGCAAGTCTAACAACTCGAGGTGCAATAAATCAAAGGTAGCCCGGATTGACGACGGTGTGTATAAAATATTAGAGCGGCAGAAGGTCCCATATGGGAGAAACAAGGAGCAAATAGTTGTAGATAGAGACGGAGAGCATTACAAGCTTGGACGCAGGCGTCCGATCGATAGACGCACGCCTTTTGCCACGCGTTTTATGTAAGAAGCCAAGCGCTTAGGGCTGGACTTTTATAGTTCCTAGTCTTCTCAGAGCAAGCGACTCTGCTGCTACCTCGTTTCGGATGTTAAGAAATAAAATTGTATGATATAAAATGTTATTATTGCGGTTGTCCGCACATAATCATTTGGCAAGCTTTATTTATTTCAGGGTGGGTGTCACCAGGCAACAGAATTCCAGGCTGTGTTTCTAGTTCAACTTTGGTAAAAAAAAAAAATCATGCAGACATAATAATCTAGAGTGTACCTATTATGACTTATGAGGTAAGGCCGTGCCCAGGTTTTGATTTCGGGGGGGGGGGGGGGTCCAACCATTTTATTACGTAATTTATTAATGAATTACTGGATAAACTATTCAAACCATACAGGTTTAAATGCAAAAATTTATATCGGGGGGGGGGGGGGGGGGGTCCGGAGACCATGGACCAACCCCCTGGGCACGGCCATGTTATGAGGTAACAAGAGGGGAAAAAAGGTACAGAAGAAATATCGAGCAAGAGCAATCAATTACGTCGTATACATTAGAAAAAAAATGTTCCTCTGCGTTTTAATACAATTGTAACACCGTTATCGAACTTGATTGCACTAAAAAACGGATAATGAGGGTGTGTGGTGGAAAGAGCTCCATAACTGTGGCCAATGAGTGATAGTGACAACCGCGTAAGCGCAAGGGCAACCGCGTAATGACCCATGGATCCGCGTTTGCGTAAGCGCTATATATCAGATTGAAAGGGATGTTATCGAATTTACAGCTCTAGGATAGATATATTCTGTGAAATTTTACATTTGCTTTGTGAAAATAAACTGACTAGAGGGTGTGTTCAATTGTCTCTATTGTTTCAGGATGACTCAATAATGATCTTATCATATCCAGCCCCAGATCTAAGGGGGAGGGGGCATAAGGGTGCACTTCCCCAGGGCGCTGAGTGAAGGGGGCGCCAAAGTCATTGGGGTAAAAATTATCAAAACCGGTCACGCGAAGGAAAACTTTAAATAGGACCCTCCAGTCCCAACCACGAATAAGAATTAGCTTACGAATAATTGTTGGGAGATTACACTTTTAGGACAAAATTAAAAGATATAAAAAAAGTCCCCAAACTTTTCGCACCACGGAGTACAAAACTTGGAGGAAATTCTTGGCTGAACTCTTCAAACAAATTGAATCCATATCTACCTGCCACCCCCCCCCCCCCACCCCGCCCCACTAAATCCTAGTAAAAATAAAAACCCTTCTTATGAATTACTTCATTTATTGATGAAGCATTAGTTGAGTGTAAGAGAGGGCTTTATTGCCTTAACTCCGCTAGGTTGGCTTAGTAATAGAACAAAAAAGTCAATATTTATTTATTTACAAAATGCCTATGCGGAGCCCATGGGAACCGCTGTGTACAGGTTGGGGTCCACTGCACAACTCCCGATATCTCACACACCGAACAAATGAGTCAAGTTATAAGATACGTTAAAATAAATACTGGTATCTGTGAAATAAAATAAAATTACATTGATTTTTTTGGTGGAATCTAGAGGAGAAATCTCTGAAATGCTGATTATGGAGAAGCTGAAATTTGGACATTCAGCAGTGCTGTGGTCAGTCGTAGAGTCGATGCAAAATGAGGGGGAATAATTCAGTTAATGTCGGGGCCCCAATTGACTAACATGCCCCACCCCCTCGACAAAACTTTGCAGCAATATGAATGTAAGCATTCCTTTATTAGCTTTGTAAAATCTACAGATATACCTTACTACTATTAACATGCGTAAAACCCTACTATTTTGCTCTTTGAACGAAATAAATTTTTGTATGTAAACCTGTATGGTTTGAAGAATTTATCCATTAATTCATGATAATAAAAAAAAAAAATATAATAATAATACAACCAATCCTACCATACAAGAAATAAAGCAAACAATGAACAATATTATATTTCGAAAAAAAGTAAAAGAATCGATAAAACAAAATCTTACGCAGAATACAGATTCACATAATTCACGTAGTTAATAAATATAAATTTAATTTTTTTTAAATTTAATTTTAGCAGAATATTTTCTAATTGAGAAAAAAATCATCTATGGCGGCTATTCCACTTGTCAATATTCAGTCATTCATGCATCAATAATAAGTCTCTACCACATTATAACTTAATTTATAATAGATACGTTAAGTATCTTTTTTTTTTTTTTTTTTTTTTTAAAAAAGGTTAATCGCATACAAACAATTCAATGAATGTATCCGATTGACCTCTTCAGTCGCCTCACTAAGTTACCTAAGAGGTATACTTGTGTCGAGTAACGACACGTCTCCGATCACATGCCGTGTAGAGACTCGCACAAGTGCAAGCACGCTACGACCTGGTCATCGAAGTCCGTAGCCTGAGGGGGGCCGGGGGGGGGGGGGGGGGGTGCTCAGCCCCCAAAAGAAGGATTAAAGTAAAGGACACTTCTTAACAGTTAACACTATTGGGCTTCGAAAAGAAAAGGGTGAAAATTTTAGACCCCGAAGAGTTTTGTTGAAATTTTAGCCAAACCAAAACACGGCGGCTGCAATTGTACTGATTTTTGGACAATTATTATTTGTAATTGTTGATTTATAGGCCTACCCAGCCCATTGTCAATTTGTTTTGGAAAAAATGAAGGGACAATTTTTTTTAACTACAAATAAAACTTATTATTTATTTTGTTGTTTTGAGAAATGACAATTTGTGTTGAAACCCAAAACCGGGGGGCTAAGCCCGTAGCGCCCCCCCCCCAGAATTTCTGGTGACAAAGACTTTGATAGTCAGTGATAGCTTTAATCGATGGTACAATCTCAACTGTACTGCTTGTAAAATGCGTAAAACCTCACTAATTTGGGCCTATCTATCAATTTTCCTTCTCCGGTGGGACCCCCGGCCCCCTTTCTCCAGGGTTTAATTTGCGTAAAACCTCACTAATTTGGGCTTATTTATCCATTTATTCACCGGGAGAGACACCTGGGCCCCCCTTTCTTCAGGGTGTAAAATGCGGAATACCTCACTAATTTGAACCCATTTTTTTCTCCGGGGGAGACCCCCGGGCCCCCTTCCTCCGAGTTATAGTATGCGTAAAACCTCACTATAATTTGGGCCTATTTATCAATTTTTTTCTCCGGGGGATGGAAGTCTTGGGGTCCTCCAGCCCCCCCCCCCCCCAGAAATTTTGGTAATTTACGCCAATGGGTACATAGTTAGATATTAATGGTGAGACCTATCTCATGTTTACCATAACATAATGGCTGGGATTCACGAATAATAGCTTAGATCTGATTATGACAACCCAAAAAACCTAGCCCCCCCAAAAGGTTACCCAGCCACCCTATTGCTTTTCTCAGCGCTACGGCCCTGGTATCTTCATAATAGTCTCCTTAAAACAAACATCTCATCAATTTATGATGCACAAATGACGGAATATTGATAAGTGGAATAGCCGCCTATCACCTATGCAAAAAATGTAAAAGTATATAAGTAACTAAATTTATACAACAATGTAACAGGTCCTGATGGCGTACGGCCTGCTAAAGCTCAGCGATAATAATTTTTACAAAATTATATTGTGTGTGTTTGTAATTGTAATGTAATTGATTGATTGATTGAATCACGAATAGGACGGGGAAAATATTGCACTAAGCCATTTAGAAAGAAATCCATGTTGAAATGGTGTTCAGTGGGCAAAACATTTTGAAATATGTTCTGTTAAACTGATTAAAATCTTGAATGAGACGGTCTACACGCAAAGGGTGAATGAAATCAATTAGTTTTGAACTCTCGCAAAACATCAAAAGTTGCCAAAGTAAACAAACTGCCACACAAGAATGCTTCTCGCTAATAGGAAAGGATGAGCTGTTAATGCCAAAACCCCAAGTGTTTGTCTTTGTCAACAGCCTGTCTCACAGCTAAATACGTATTAAGAACAAATATTTTATTGTAGACCTAGTAGCATAAATTTATTCACGGAAACAACTACAGTAGGGCCTAAGAAGGGAATAAAGAAGAAGATAATGGTTGTAATTTTGAACATGTATGTCTTTATGCTTGAATTGTAAAATTAATTAAAGAAACTAATATACTGTATATATGTATACTGTATATCCTAATATATAAGGTTAAACACGTGTTTTATTCAGTGGCGCCTCGTAGGGATAAAATTACGTGAAGCACAGCAGACAAAAAGAAAATCTTGAAGAGCTTTGACACCTGCTGCCAATTGCATAGTCTAGTTAGCTGGCTGGATGGGGGCAAAATCTGCGAGCAGCCTCATCGGAAAGTCATTTAAAAATTGTATTCACGAAGATTGAGCACTTAAGATCTATCATTAATTGAGTTGGCTATTAGCAAAAGCAATCCTGTCCACCCAGGTCGATTTTTCAGAAACCGCAAAAAACGCTGTGCCGCAACGCCATGAGGTATAACATTACAGTTTTTAAAGCTAATTTTAACAGTATTAGAATTGCTTTTGCGTCTCAATATCTGATTCATCGGATAGAGTATTGAAAAATAAAAAAAATGCCGCGAATATCTCAAAACTGGAGGGGATTGCTTTTGCTAATAGGCAACTCAACTGTGCCTGTATTTTAGCAATAGATAGATAGACGGTATTTTTTTTTAGTTTCTTTTTCTTCTAGAATTTTCATTTTCGGTTAGCCACATTTAATTAAAAACACAAACTTCTTTAATCTATGTAATTTGAAAATTAGGTGAGTCACTGCCTCTTTTGCCTTCAATAGCGAGCCACCACTGGTTTTATTATCATTAAATATGGCATAGTATAATCCGGACCCTTCGATAATCCGGAAAGGGTCTTGTCTTTCCCTCTCCGGATTAACCAGGGACGGATCCTTGGGAGGCGTCCGCCCCCCCCCCCCCCCCGAGAGAAATAGCTTTATACTAAATAGAATGGACTTTTGAAGGAAATTAGGAAAAATTATTTCTCAAGTAAGGGAACCCGATATTTTTCAGGCACCCCCCCCCCCCGAAAACTTTTTCTGTAACCGTCCCTGGGATTAACGAGGCCCTACTGTAGTTCTTATGAACAGACCAGCCTAGCAGAGCTAGAGACAGCAACAACGGTATGTGTTACATATCATTCGAAGTATACGGATGACTAGAAAACTTGGCAAGCTCGGGCCTGGAGGGAGAAAAGCCTTATAAGTGTAAAAATCAAATATCTCATGAAATAATAATAATAATAATAATAATAATTTAATTCCCAAATAAATAAATCAGGACTTTTTGTTGTTCTATTACTAAGCCAACCTAGCGGAGTTAGGGCTATAAAGCCCTCTCTTACACTCAACTAGGAAGGCCCGGGACCGCCTGCTTTACATGCAAGGCCAGAAAATGTAGCAAGTGTAAGACACGAACCAACAACCTTTCCGTTGAAAGTCAGAGTCCGTAACACTACTCTACCTGTCTTGCCAAATAGTACAATACATACAGTATGTTCAGCAACCTAGATGATTAAGATCCCTCACTAGGTGTTCTAGAGTTGTGAAAAATATCAGGACTAATAATAATATGTACCTCTTTCTAACACAGATTGGCCAAAATTATAGAATTTCAGTGGTACAAAAAATGATTGGTGTGGTAGTCCCGAGGAAGGCGTTCATGAACTGTGGTAAACTGGTGTTATAGTGAAGACCAGCTGTCATGTATCGAGAGGATAATAAATTATTATGTGCAGAGGAGCATTTCTGAAAATTTGATGGATATTTTTAATGGCTCTACGATTGAATTGAAAACGACTTTATAGAAAAAAAGAAAAAACAAAAAACAAAAACAAAAGGGCAACAATAAGACTATAAAGTCATGCGAACCTTAGAAAACAAAAATATTGTATTAATTATTGATAGATGCTTAAATTTGGATAGAGAAGAAACAAGAGTGGAAGAGAGGTGAAAAAAAAGAAGGAGAAAATATATACAGGGGGGATCTATTGTCACCATTATAAGACCTGAGATAGTCTCAAGTGTTATCTAAGATATATAGTTTAATTATTTTCTTAGAGTGAACTAGCTGTCCTAACCTCCAATGGCTCTACGATCGATATTTCCTGTGAAAATCGCCGTTATAAAATAAAAACGCTTAGCGAGCATACCGATTCGAGCCTGTCACTATCACTGGTACGACGGAAGATAAAAAGTCAGGCCTATTGCAAATTGTGGAAGAAAGGGATAGCCAGGTCTATAGGCCTCTTCCTAAACTAAATAATCAGTCAGAGAGTTCCACCTAATAGGCGAGATAGGACATTCACTTCGCACCAAAAATTTATTTGATAATTTCTGATGTCACTCTCCACGTCTCCTATGACCAGCCATTCAAAAAAAAAAGTAGCAGATGGTTCCAGGATTCAAAAAATATTTAGAATCGAACTTTAAACAATCATTTTTATATACGTACCATTTCCTAATGCCATGTGCAGAATACCCCTCCACTTGAGTCGCGTCCGGGACACTGCAGGCATGGCAAGGCGTGCGAACGGGCCGGTTGAACGTGCGCGCAGACTGGCAGCCATAGTGGACGTGGAGCGGGCATGTCCGACACTAGCACTGCATCACACTAGACAGCACCACATGGACCAAGCTGCAACAACAGAAAACAATGTCATATAGCCCATATAGTGAATAAAATTGGCAACACTAGGTAATAGTACGGTAACACCAAGCTGCAACAAAAAACAATAGCAGCCACATAGTGAATGAAATTAGCCAATGAAACACTAGACAGAAGTACGGTAACACCAAGCTGCAACAACAGAAAGTAATGTCATATAGCCCATATAGTGAATAAAATTAGCCACACTAGGCAATATTAAAGTTACACCAAGTTGCAACAAAAAACAATAGCAGCCATATAGTGAATGAAATTAGCACATCAAACACTTGACAGATGTACGGTAACACCAAGCTGCAACAACTGAAAGCAATGTCAGCCATATAGTGAATAAAATTGGCAACACTAGGTAATATTAAAGTTACACCAAGCTGCAACAAAAAACAATAGCAGCCATATAGTGAATGAAATTAGCACATCAAACACTAGACAGATGTACGGTAACACCAAGCTGCTACAACAGAAAACAATGTCAGCCATAGAGTGAATAAAATTGGCAACACTAGGCAATAGTATGGTTACAACAAGCTGCAACAAAAAACAATAGCAGCCATATAGTGTATGAAATTAGCACATCAAACACTAGACAGAAGTACGGTAACACCAAGCTGCAATAACTGAAAGCAATGTCAGCCATATAGTGAATGAAATACTAGACGGCAGTCCCCTCACACCAATCTGCCACAGCATAAAGCTATGCCAGCCACAGAGAACGAAGTACTGACGATACACTAGAAAGTAGTCTGGTGATCCGGTCACACCAAGCAGTATGCTGCAACGACAGAAAAGAACCAGTACGAGGGAACCCGTACCCTATTTATCAATTCGTACATGTACCGTAATAGTTTCATGGTAAATAATTAAATTAAATTAAATAAGCGACTTCGGTGGAAAGGTGGTAGCGTGCTTGTACTTGTGCGAGTATCTACACACCTTGCGGTCGGAGATGTGTCGTAACTCGACACAAGTACCCATACTACCTATCAGGTGACTTAGTGAGGTGATTTTAGAGGTTAATCGGATACATTCAATAAATTGTTTGTATGAGATTTAACCTTAAAAAAAATGCTTTATTTAGATTTTCCCTATCCTATAGCACGAGCTATAGCACGTGATGGATGGGAGAGTTGCATAGTATAGAATGGGCAGCACAACAATATATATTGACTACCCAGTAACAATGGTACGATATGCAATGCTTAGGGGGTTGGATTATCCATAATATCTTAAAAAAATATTGTATTTTTCAAAACAGAAACCTTGTTTTGGAAAGCACTATATTCGGTTTTGTCCAACTATTTAGCACCCCCCCCCCCCACCACCCCTCGTTGTGGTATAAATATCGGCGCTCATTCTCTTGTCCAAACAACTAACAACTAACACAACATCACAAATCACTCAGAAACACGAAGAGGTTTTTTGCCTACGGGCCTTTTAATCTTCCCTGTTCGGTTCACGCTAAACATTAAGCTCTTCTATTAAGACAAGGGTTTCAATGCCTTCGGGCAGACTCTTCAGCCTTCCGTTCCGAAAATTTCGGGAGGTGCGACTGGTACTCGAAACCAGCAGGTTTGTTAAAGGGTCGGGCACCACCATTTCCAGAGCGAGGCTGAGACTCTATTAAAAAAATAAAATAAAAAAGTTAGCCGACACCCCGGATAGGCGTAGTTCGTGGGTTTGAATGCCAAGTCCAGTTTTTTTCTATCCTCTATTTTCAGTTACCTTGGGTACACCAATACAAATAATTTACGAAAAGTCCCCAAAGATCCCATATCTGATAAAAAAAAGTTATTTAAGGTCGAAGGTTAACTGTTTAGTTTTTTATTTTTCTCGTAAACAGTAAGTTTTATCAAAAAACGAGGGCCCACACTTTCTAAGCTCTAGTCTTAAGAGGCATGCAAGGCAGTATTTATATCGTATTATTTCACGTATAAGAGGCATAGAAGCAAATTTATCGTAAACAGCAAGTTTTATCAAAAAAATAGTTCAGCAATGAATTTCAGACCATAAAATTATCTACAAAATATGTCGCATTACTTTTTACCCAGGAGTCACCATTTCTGAGACATCATATCGTGATTCTAAAAATTGAAGGGATTGTCTTCTATTAGCATATTGTTTACAAGAGGGTACACACTTTCTTAGTCCTATACTCTAGAGGCATTTAAGGCATAGAAGCACATTATTTTAATACTCTACATCCTTGACTTCCTTTTGGGGAGTCCGAAGTACGGTATCTACTACATTGCCATGATGATCGGCATAGAAGAGGCATTCGAAGAAGAAGATTATGACCTGCCGTATAGCAAACCTAAAGTCACTCAGAATGTATTTGCTATTCAATCAATCAATCAATCAACCTTTGTCCATGACCCACCAAGGTCGGATAGACGGCGTCCAAAAAAAAACTAAAACAAAATAAGTTTAATGCGAAAGCATACGTTAGACGAGGGGGTTAATGTTAATGCATTACTTACTACCTAGTTATTACTCAAAACCTTTTGGGGAGTCAAGAATCTTAAATTCCTTAATAGAATCATAATTACAGCCAGTGAAAGGAAACTAATAGTAAGCAGTAGCAAACTGGGGCAGCAAGTAGCAACTATCAGAATATGGAAAGAGGAAGATGGTACAAAGCAGCTGGTACCTAATTAATAAATTGAAATATTTGATGGGAGAATCGCAGCTGAGTTATCGCGTTTCCAATTAGCATTGTCACCCCCCCCCCCTCCCCCACATTGCTGACAGCCACCATCTCCTTTGAGATTACATACCGTACATCCGACAACCCCACATCGATTATTTACTCCATGGAATTTTCAATTGTTATCGACCGTTCAATTTCAATTGATTTCACAAAGTTGCACACTGTAGACTGTCATTAATTACAACAGTAATGTAGACTATCCTTCCCGACTTCTATTGTTGCTTTCCAATTTATACGTAGTATAAGGAAAGCATTGTGATGGTCGAAATTTTCGATTCCGAGATTTCAACGGATTTACACGTTTTAAGGTACCAGGAACCAAAAAAAATGGTTTTTACGAAATGTCTGTCTGTCGCTCTGTCTGTCTGTTCATCGATTTCTGGACAAACTACTCGGCCGATTTTGATGAAATTTTGCATACAGGTTCAACAAAATCACACCTCGAGACCATTTTATTTTTATTTTGGGCTAACTCAATTTGGGGGGGGGGGGGGGGTTATTCTAAAAAAAAATCCAAAGAAACTTCTAAAAAATTACTTTCTCAAAAATGGCTCCAACGATTTCTATTAAATTCACATATGTATATTGTAGTCGTTATTAATGTTAACAAAATTCGGGGGGTCGCTTGCCATTGATAGTTTGCTTCTGGGGGTAAAAAAATAAAAATAACTAAATGACTAAAATATAATTTTTCTGCGGAACCTTTCTATCGATGATTTCTACCTTCAGGTATGTTTTAGGTGTTCAATAGGGTAACAAATACGGACAGGTTGCATTCCCAAAAAAACATTTGCTTCTGTGCAAAAAATTATTTTTTGAGAAATCATGGAAAATTCCCGCTCCAATACATTACGTGCCATGTGTCATTGTTACCACTGTTACAATGTATTGGTCTGTTCGTTCCAGAATATGCAGTTAAGTTTTAAGGGGTTTTTAATATATTGAGGTGGACCCCCCCCCCTTTGAGGGATCTGAAATTTAACCATAGGGAAATTATTTCCTATGAAATTACTAATTTTTAAATTGGAATAAGTAAACTCGGACCGGTTCTTACAAGTAGCCTTACATCAGGAGAGCATCTGTATTGCAATGAAACTAGGGATGTCTGGCTCACGTTTTCCACCCTAACAGAAATAAGGGAAATAAATAGAAATTCCGACAATTTTTCTTGGTTCAAAAAAAAGGAAATAAATAGAAATTCCGACAATTTGTCTTGATTTCAAAAAAATTCTATCATATAGCCATGTCAGCCTGAAGCCTAAAATATTTTATTAAGTCTCAGCCACCTCTGTTTTAATAAAACTAGGGATGACTCGTTCTGTACCCATTCACGCGTGTTGTCCTACCAGAAATAAGGGAAATAAAAAGAAATTCCGACAATTTTTCTTAGTTCCAAGAAAATTCTATCATAGCCAGGTCAGCCTGAAATTTTTCTATTAACTCTCAGCTACCTCTGTTTCAATAAAACTAGGGATGACTCGTTCTGTACCCATTTACGTGTCTCGCCCTACTAGAAATAAGAGAAATAAAAAGAAATTCCGGCAATTTTTCTTAGTTCCAAGAAAATTCTATCATATAGCCAGGTCAGCCTGAAATTTTTCTATTAACTCTCAGCTACCTCTGTTTCAATAAAACTAGGGATGTTTCGTCCTGAACCCATTCACGCGTGTTGTCCTACCAAAAATAAGGGAAATAAAAAGAAATTCCGACAATTTTTCTTAGTTCCAAGAAAATTCTATCATATAGCCAGGTCAGCCTGAAATATTTTATTAAGTCTCAGCCACCTCTGTTTCAATGAAACTAGGGATATTTCGTCCTGAAACCATTCACGCGTCTTGTCCTATACCAGAAATAAGGGAAATAAAAAGAAATTCCGACAACTTATCTTAGTTCCAAGAAAATTCTATCATAGCCAGGTCAGCCTGAAATATTTTATTAACTCTCAGCTACCTCTGTTCCGGCAGAGAGGCTATATTTTCGAGATTTTCGGGGGGGAGGGGGGAAGGGGAAGGGGTTCCACCTCAATATATGAAAAACCCCTTAAAACTCAATTGCATATTCTGGAACGAACACACCAATATATTGTAACAGTAGTACCGTAACAATGACAGGCAATGTATTTTCCATAATTTCTTCAAAAAAGAATTTTTTTCCCAGAACCAAATATTTTTTTGGGAAAACAACCTGTTTGGTTTTGTTACTCTATTCAACACCTAAAACATATCTGAAGGTAGAAATCATCGAAAGAAAGGTTCCACAGAAAAAAATATTTTTTAGTCAGGTTTCATGAAAATTTGTGTTATTTTTATTTTTTGTACCCCCAGAAGCAAACTATCATGGGGCACGCGACCCACCGCATTTGGTTGACATTAATGACGTTAATTTAAAAGAAATCGTTGGAGCCGTTTTTGAGAAATAATTCTTTTAGACGTTTTTTTGGTGTTTTTTGAGAAAAAAAAAACCCAAAATTAAGTTAGCCCCAAATAAAAAAAATTGTCTTGAGGTATGATTTTTGTGAACCTACCTGCCAAATTTTATCTAAATCGACCGAGTAGTTTGCGCGGAAATCGACGCACAGACAGAGCGACAGACAGACATTTCGTAAAAAACACTTTTTTGGGTTCCTGGGGCCGTGTAAATTTGTTGAAATCTCGGAATCGAAAATTTCGACCATCACAAAGCTTTCCTTATACTACGCATAAATTGGAAAGCAAAAAAATAAAAACGTTACTATTTTCGTGTGACCAGTGCTAACGGTTAAGGACTGTCAGTCTCGAATAATTATTACAACTCGAGGGGCGTAGTCATTTAATTATTTATTCACTATAATTATGTTCCTTAATACAATTAATTATTGAAATTAGAAACCGTGACTGAAATTAGAGGATAAAGAAAAACTGGACTCGAACCCACCATCTACGCCTTACCGCTCGACCACAAGCCAGCACAAGAACAGTTGATGTATATTCTCTACTTATATGCTCGTATTGACATGATTCGTAATGTTAGACAGGTTAGCACAGCTACACAACTATCTAACCGAACAGCCAGTGTTATATACTCCACATAATACTGCAACGTCGGCGTCACACGCTGAGAAATTTGTCAATACCCAATGGAGCAAATGGGTGGTTGGGAAGATTTCTGAGACTGGCGTGAAGCCGCCGAGTAACCGACCGCACGAAAGTGCACGGTTTTCCCCCCGACACGCCAGTTCATAGAAATCTTTTGAGGTAGTCTGTAGTTTTGAACCAACCATTTGTTGCCCATTTGTTCCAATGACAAATTTCCCAGCGTTTGACGCCAACATCGAACGTCCGGACGATTCTCCCAGACAGAATTTGCCGTTTTTTCCATTGTAGCCACAGGGCTAGCAGAAGATTCTTGTCGATTTCTCAACGATTTCGCCAGCTGGCGTGAAGCCGACCACATAAAAGTACACGCTTTTTCCCCGACGCGCCAGCTCATAGAAATATTTTGAGGTAGACCCTGTGGTTTTGAACCAACCATTCCCCAAGCCCATTCGTTCCAATGACAAATTTCTCAGTGTTTGACGCCGACGTCGAACGTTCGGACGATTCTCCCAGACAGCCTTTGCCGACGTCTTTTCCATTGTAGCCATAGGGCTAGAAGATTTCATGTCGATTTCTCAACAATTTCCGCAGCTGGCGCGAAGCCGACTGCTCTAAGGCGGGGTTTCCACCTACGTCAATGGTCAATGAGAAATATGGTTTTGACGTGGTAGCAGGATTTTTAGTATGTCTTTAATGTCTGCTAAAACGACAATTTCACATTTCTCATTGACCATTGACGTATGTGGAAACCTCGCCTAAGGTGCACTCCTTTCCACTAGACACTCCAGATGATAGAAATTTTCCGACTCAGGCTCTGTGGTTTTGCACTGACCAATCACCAAGCCTTATCCCTACAATTGAAAAGACGTCGGCAAATCGCGACTGCAGGTAAAATCGTGCGTGTGTACCGGGGCTAAGCCCTCAAGTTCTGCGCGTTAGCGTGGAAGATTCGTGGAGTCAAAGTAGACTATGCTATTGTAGACAGAAGGGGAATTGGACATTAGTACAGAATTGTTAATTAAATTAGTCTACGGGACTATCAATCACGTCAATACCCAACCCACTTGGCCATCATCGGCGAATTGATGCACTCAATAATTCAATGCTTCTCCAGTCTCCACCGTAGGCTATTATAAGCCGCTGAGAGGAATGGGAGAGGAAGAGGCAGATTAGTGAGGGTCAAAACCAGAAGTAACGTAACGGACACAATATTTTAATGTTATACATGTCTTCATAGCAGCTGAGCTCCTGAGCAATGCTTTATGGTCTCAGAGACAATCCAATCCCTAATCTGTAACTATGGAGCGCGTAATGGCGACAGAACAAATAGGGGATTGAGTTCGAGCCGGGATAAGCGAAAACACAGCCTTTTCTGTGCAGGGCACTTTTTTGTTGGGAAAATGGCCCCGGAGGCGGAGGAACTCAATCAAGAGTCAACGGCATAAGGATACAGAAGGCAACAGGAGAACACTGCATTAGAATTCCCTAGTACAATCATCATGACATCAATTATTGCCATGATGATCGCCAATCTTCGATAGAAGAGGCATTTCAAGAAGTCGAATTTACTGGGTATTTTTTTTTATGAATAGCAAAACATGCTCCCTGTTAGCAACACATTAATTCACAGATACTTAATGTTATTGTTTCCGCTTCATTTCTGGTGGCAATGGACAATATTACCGTTGATACATTGTAACAGGCGTAGAATCAGACTTAACCAAAAGTAGGGACTGATGTCACGCGGGATGGGGCGGTTTTTAAGGGCGAAATCGGCAGGATTTGGTAGCCTTCACTACAACTTTGGCTTATTATAACCAGGTACATCTCTTTTTTGGTTCCACACTGGTCCTCTGCTTACACTTCTCTTTAGCTAAGGTAGCTGTGTCTGCCCCTGGACTAAGTCCGGTATTTGACTCGTTCCGATACATGGTTAAGTTGAGCTAACACCTGTTACGTTGTCAATGGTAAAAATGTCTTAGCCTACCGGTCGGTGTAGGTTGAGGTTAAGGTGTGAGCAAGTTTGCCAATGGCTAGAAATTCATTCGGAACTAATACCAAAAGCGAAACCGAACACGGGCTGACTGAAGTCTAGCGGTATATAATTTTATTGTAGTTTACATTCTGTATGGAAATTGGATCAATATAATTTTTTTGTTCTTTTCCTTGCCCAGTATCCCCTGGTCAAGGAGCATATACTTACAAAATACAATAACTTACATAACAATTCCATAACATTATAAAAAGTTACGTAATAATAACATCCCACATCCCCAAGCATGCGCTTATTTGGGACTAAAGGCTCATACAGTGCTTCTAAACAAGGCTTCATCATTTTTTTTTTTGTTATTTGTTTATACTGTTTGTTTTATTTACTTATTTAATTTATTTTATTTTTATAATAATAATGTCGGAAATGCTAGGGAAGCTACGGCACAAGAAGGGGCATTAAATTAAAGAAATATTCGGGACTCGGGACAGGCTAAAGCTAAAACTTGTCCCAGGTTCAGCACCAGTCATGAAGTTTGACGAAGAAAATATTTAAGCATCATGAAATTGTGCCCGCTTTATCATCACTAATGGCATCTTTTGTTGTGGTTCCTATAATGGCTGACAACAAAAATAGTGTTGCTAAGAATGACAGAGACAGAGACAAAGCCTGGGTCAACATCAATCAATAATTTATTCGCAACCAAACAAATGACTATAGGCCTAGGTAATTAGTTGATTAAAAAGCAAGTGGAAATGTTTTATTTAACGTGTTATAAAAATAATAACCAGCTATTATTTTTAATTTTAACTTGGGATTAAATAAACAAAAAATAACAAAAACTTAGAGTTTTAGAAAAACTTGTTATAAGCTTGTATAACTTGTATATAACAACCCGAATTAGTAAAACCCAAATTAAGAAATTAACTTTGTCTAAGAAACCCACTTGTGTTAGTATAAAACCCAGAGCGCTTTCGGCAAGAACTGCCATCTACAGAGGGAAACCCACTAGCACAGTTACACCTTATCTGCGAATTGAGACTTGCTCAACTCGAGGAGAAGATGCAAATGGGTTTTATACTAACACAAGTGGGTTTCTTAGACAAAGTTAATTTCTTAACGATTATTTGGGTTTTACTAATTTATGGTTGTTATAACAAATTTTTCTAAAACTCTAAGTTTTTGTTATTTTTTGTTTATTAAAATGAAATACCACGAAGTCACGAGTAATCTAATTATTTATGTTGGGATTAAAAATGTACACAAGATAATATCACATTGGTAAGTGCCATTAAAAATTGTTTTGTTTGTATTTTTAACCCCAGGACTAATAAGTTAGTACTAAACGGCACAGTTGACCCGCATTACATTAAACATTTTTCCTGCATCTCAGTTTATGCGAGGA
This sequence comes from Psococerastis gibbosa, assembly GCA_963971405.1. NCBI lineage: Eukaryota > Metazoa > Arthropoda > Insecta > Psocodea > Psocidae > Psococerastis > Psococerastis gibbosa. The sequence continues at coordinate 43,135,485 of OZ020485.1, forward strand.
ACCTTTAGAACTCTCCGCGAGAAGCCATCAGAATTGAAAAATCTGAGGTTTAATGGAGAGGAGGGTAATGGAATGGCTGTATACCCTTAAGCAAAAAATAATAATAATCAGGAAACAACAAATTGCCGTGGATTTTTCACGAAATTAAGTAATTTCTCGTTCCACAGCCGCAAAGTTATGAAAGTGATTAGATGAAAAATTCATAAACAATGCAAGCTTCCGAAGGAAATTTACATTTTCTCATCCGAAATGTTATTACTGAGGTAAAATACGATAAAGCGCATTAAACCGATTTAATAGAATAGTTGTAAATTACGGTACTACAGTCGGGGAAACAGACTGCTTTTTGGGAAAGCCTAAATTTCATATCTTTGCGGCTGTGGAACGAGAAATTAATTAATTTCGTCAAACATCCACGGTTATGTTTTGTTTACAGAATATTTTTATACCTGTCCCTTAACGATTTGAGAAATAACGATTCCTATGTGTGAGTATATTTAAAGGGTGAATGATGTAAATGCATATTATAGGGATTTGAATTTTACAGTTCGTTAGCCGTTAGGTGAAAGAAAGGGAACCTGGGGAGAAAAATCAGAACCCACGATCCCAACCCGGAAAGGAAAGGAAATATCGTGGATTCGAGTACTTCTTCGGATCTAATGTTCTGAAAAGGACGAAGGTTACTTTTTGACCCTTATTTAATTTAATGACTATTACACACCCGTATACCACCACAAGGCCGTAAGCCAGGGGGGTTTATGGGGGTTCAACCCCCCCCCCCCCCCCCCGAAATGAAATGACTTCATAGAATCGAATTTTTAGAAGAAAAATAAAAACTACTATGTAATATGCAATGAAATTTCTGAACCACCCCCCCCCCCCGAAAACATCCTAGCTACGGCCTCGTACCACCGTCCACCATAATAAAAATTGATAATCATTAGGTTACCATTAGTTGTTGTTAAGTGTTAGCCAAATTTTGTAAAAAAAATATATTAAAGATAGCTTCGTTCCCTTCTTTCTTAAAAAAAAAAAAAAAAATGGGCTATAACTTTTATTTAATTTTAAAAAGAAAGTTGTAGTTTGTGGACTATAACAGAGCGTGATAGTATCATTAGTTCTGACAGTTAAAATTTAAGCATTAAAATGAAAGTGTAATTTATGATTACTGTACATAAAGAGTGTTGATCTTCCATGTGATGGATGTATCGATGAGCAGAAAATGTTGTAGGCTGAGCTCGATCAATAGCGCGCCGTCCCAACAGGGCCCGACAATCCAATCCCCCAATACACCGACCACTCAAACTAACTCGACAGCGAATTTCCTTCCCGGGTTTCAGTCCTGTGAGGGGGGACAACACACTTACACTTGCAGCCAGTCAAAATTCAGCAAAAAACATGGCTCCCAGTGTCGGGCGAAACACGGAACTGATGACAAAATGAAGGAACCGCGCATCCTCGGTGCTGCCCTCTCGCGACCCCATTTCAGACTAAACGTCAGCGATGTAGGACATCGTCCTGATTCTGGGTCACGCTGGACCCACAAGTCTTTTAAGTGTCAAACCAAAATTATTTCCATTCCATCGCTCCCCATTCCATAAATCATCGTCTACTTAGCTATGAAGCGCAGGTCAGGGCCCCTCAATCAAAATCAACACATTTTCTCAAAATTTTGAAGTGTGAAGTGTTCCAGAACAAAAAGTTTCTGGCATACGAAAGCACTCGAATGGCATTTTGTCACGCTTTATGAAATATAAAAAAAAAATACATCTTTGTCAGGACATGTAGATTAGTGGTACAGACTCCGACTTTCACCCGAAAAGGTTCACGTCCCACACTTGCTACATTTTCTGCCCATGCTTCGGAGGGCATGTAAAGCAGGTGGTCCCGGGCCTTCCTATAGTTGAGTGTAAGAGAGGGCTTTATAGCACTAACTCCGCTAGGTTGGCTAAAGTCAATATTTATTTATATTTATCTACATCTGACCCATTTTGAATACTGCATCAGTTATGAATGGCAAATCTGTAATAAGATTAATGTTTCAGTCCTGGATTTATCATACCTTAATGAAATTCAAAACAGATCTTTTCACCTGGGTCATGGGGCGTGCAGTACCATTAAGCTGTCTGGACATGCAAAGTAGGGGCACGGACTCTTATTTTTATTTCAATAACTCAGCAAATTATTAAAATAGTGCTACATTTAAGTTGTAGAAGACTACTTGATGCATCATATAACAGGGAATTATTAATTATTGGTGTTGTGTTTTTTTCATGTTACCTATTTTGCGCAAAATTTTAACCCTCAATCATTAAATATTATGAAAAAGCTACGGTAGGAACCAAAAATTTAAAATACCCTATTGTATGATGCATGAATTAGTCTTACTTACTTTTTACTTTTTCAGCGCCATTTCCCTTCACGAGGGGTCGGCGGCACGACAGCAACGCTTCCAGGTCACCCGGTCTTGGGCCTGTTCCTTCGAGAGATTGGCAATTAGTAGGTCCTTCCGTGTTTTACTCGCCAGTGAGATTTTTGGTCGTCCACGTGCTCTGGTTCCTGGTACGGGTGTTGATCGCACTCTTTTTATCAACTCGTTGTCCCCCCCTCCTCTCGACGTGCCCCCACCAGCTTAGTCGTCTTTCTCGCAGCTTTTCGTGGATGTCTCTTGTTCTCATTTGGCATCTTATGTCGGTGTTTCTCACTCTGTCAATCAGAGAAAAGCCACATGCTCTTCTTAACATACGCATTTCGGCTACATGTAGCATATTCTCCTCGTCCCTTTTGAGTGGCCAGCATTCCGACCCGTATAGCATGCTCGGACGTACCATTTGTTTATACACTCGGCCTTTGAGTTTCATCGGCATCTTGCGGTCCGTCAATATAGATGCCATATCCCTGTATTTCATCCACCCGGCCTTAATTCGACATTTGACATCATCTTCACATCCGCCATTCTGTTCAATAGTACTGCCCAGGTACTTAAATTTGTTAGTCTTGTTTATTGTGTGAGTGCCTATGCTGATGGATCCCGGCTCCTGTCTAACGCACTCCATGTACTCCGTCTTATCTTTGTTCACTTTCAGTCCCTCCTTCTCCAGCGTTTTTACCCATGTATTCAGGTTAGCTTCAGCATCTTGGCGACTGTCTGCTGTGAGGACGACATCATCTGCAAATAGGACACTCTTCGGAGCTTCGCCCTGGATTTGTTCCGTCACCGCATCCATTACTATCAAGAAGAGGAAAGGGCTTAGTGCAGAGCCCTGGTGTAGCCCAAAATTGACAGAGAAGCTTTCGCTCAATCCTGCTGCGCTTCTTACTTTCGTGGTGCACCCCCGGTACATATCCTGGATTACCCTTATATACTCCGCCAACACTCCGTGCTTCTTCAGGCAGTCCCATATTAGGTCCCGCGGGATCCTGTCGTAGGCTTTCTCTAAGTCGATAAAAACGTAATGCAGTTGTCTTTGATGATCTCTATGCCGTTCCAGCATTGTTCGCACAACATATATACCGTCTGTAGTGCCTCTGCCTTTCATGAATCCAAGCTGGTTTTCTGAAATGTTGCACTCTATCTGGCTTCTCAATCTGGTGTCAATTACCCTCTCGTACCACTTCATACAATCGCACATTAGTTTGATAGGTCTATAGTTATTGCACGATTGGGCATCTCCTTTCTGTTTGTAGATGGGCACGGTTGTACTTGCCCTCCACTGCTCTGGGATTTCTCCCCCATTTAAAACTTTATTAACCAATTTTGTCATGAAGTTCACCCCACTGCTCCCCCCTGCATGAATTAGTCTTCTACAACTTAAATGACTCAAATCATTAAAATCTTAATTTATTGGTTAGATAAAAAATAAGTAGTCTGTAAAAACAACGGATTTTGGGGTTCCTGTTTCCTATGGGACATACACTTTTAATTACCATTTAAATGTAATATATTTTGTCAGGACATGTAGAGTAGTGGTACGGACTCTGACTTTCACCTGAAAGGTTGTTGGTTCGAGTCCCGCACTGGCTACATTTTCTGGCCATGCAGCGGAGAGCATGTAAAGCAAGCGGTCCAGGGCCTTCCTAGTTGAGGGTAAGAGAAGGCTTTATAGTTCTAACTCCACTGGGTTGGCTTAGTAATAGAACAAACAAAAAAGTCCTTATTTATTAATTTAAGCAAAGGGGAGGGGATGTTCATTCATAAAAACTCTCTATAATACTGCATGTCAGAACCATTGTAGCAGTTAATGAGTCACTTACAGTAGGCTAAGTACGAAATTGCTGATTTTTTTTCATAATTTAGGCAAAATACAACAATTACAGTAGAGTTCTATGTAAGAGAGACAGGACATTCGAACGCGTCAAATACATTTTTTGAATCCTAAGGCTACCTGCAACGTTTTTTCAATGGCTGGTCATAGGAGAGGTAGGGGAAGGGCCACAGAAGTGCAAAAATCTATTTTTTGGCGGGAAGCGAATGTCCTATCTCTCCTTTATAAAACAGAAACTATTTAACTCGACCGGAGATTACTTATGTCAAGAAACTTATCACATCATTATATTACACCGTTGGTAAATCAGTCAAAGAACCGGTCCGAGTTTACTCGAACATGCTTTCCAATTTATCAAAATTAGTAGACAGAGAAAATTAGTAATTTCATGGTAAATAATTATCCTATGGTTAAATTACGGATATCACGAGGAGGGGAGGGTGTCCACTTGACGTCACTGGAGGTGAGGTAAATTCTAGGTCAGGCCACGCAATGATAGAAAGGTTTCACAAAAAAATTATTTTATAGTCATTTTTCAAGAAAATTTAGTTATTTTTATTCTTTTACCCCCAGAAGCAAACTATAAGGGGGCAAGCGACCCACCGCATTTTATCAACATTAATAACAACTACAATATATGTGAATTTAAAAGAAATCGTTGGAGCCATTTTTGGGAAATATTTTTTTTAGGCGTTTTTTTGGAGTTTTTTTGAGAATAAACCCCCCCCCCAAATTGAGTTAGCTCCAAATAAAAAAAATTGTCCCGAGGTATGATTTTTGTGAACCTACATGCCGAATTTCACCAAAATCGACCGAGTAGTTTGCCCGGAAATCGACGCACAGACAGACAGACCGACAGACAGACATACAGACAGATATTTCGTAAAAACCACTTTTTTGGTTCCTGGGACCTAAAAACGTGTAAATCCGTTGAAATCTCGGAATCGAAAATTTCGACCGTCACAAAGCTTTCCTTATACTACGTATAAATTGGAAAGCAAAAACCGAATTGGCTGTATTGTAAAACTACGCTGAGTTGACCCATACGTCACAGCAGCAAACTCACGGTTAGTTGACTGGGGCATACGGTGCTAGTGTTACGCGAAGAGTCATCGTACAAAATGATATATGCGATCCGCGAGCTTTCGTGCACAATATCATTTGTAAGATGACTGTTGATAGCTTAACACTTGCACAGTATGCCTAGGTCAACGTTCAGTGATTTTTATCCAGTGACGTATGGCTCAATTCAGTCTAGTTTTAAACAATAACTATCAATTAATGCGCATATGCTATGTAATATTAGTATCAGATTTGTGGGCCATAATTTCGTTTAGGCTATCTACTATCAGACGATCATTGTGTTGATGTTTACACTTTAGTCTGGAAATTGTTGATTATCGGAGTTGCACGGTATTGAACGTGTGACCGTTGTTTAATAAATAAATATTAACTTTATGTTCTTTTACCAAGCCAACCTAGCGGAGTTAGAGCTATAAAGCTCAACTAGGATGGCCCGGGACCACCTGCTTTACATGCCCTCCGAAGCAAGGCCAGAAAATGTAGCAAGTGTGGGACTCGAACCAACAACCTTTCGGGTAAAAGTCGGAGTCTGTGCCACTACTCTATATGTCCTGACTAATATAAGTAGTTAATTAGCCGGCTATTCAGCTTGTCAATTTTTCTTCAATAATTGATGAGATCTTTTCTTTACTCTATTTTAACTTCCGCATGGTAAAATTGATCAATAGTCATATAGAGTAAAATCACGCTTTCAAACAATAACAAACTAAAATTAAACAATGGCGTCGTCTGGATATCATTGTATCGTATTGCATTTGTAGACTATCGTGCATAAATAACCTAATATAATAACCAAATATTAATAACCTACTGACAATAGCTTCGAAATGCAATGCGATACAATGCCAATACTATAGCTCTAATATATTTTGTCCTGTCAGTCACTCCCCTTCTCCCCGAGGTGAAGGAGTCTGCCCTTAGGGTGCCTCACGTTAATAAACAGACTCACTCCCTCGCCAGGCTGACAGGGTTGCTTAAAGCAGAAATGCTGAAAGCAGGCGTTGGAAAGCAAACAAAAATATATTTTGTATTGCAGAGTCGACTTCTTCTCATTTTATGGTCGTTAATTCGGTATAAATGTAAACTGGGGTTTCGTAGGCATTTTGTAATGCTGATTTTATATAGATATTATGCTATTTTTGAGGCTTCTTACAAGTTAAACATGAGAGATCCCGACAGAAAACTTAGAACGGAATAGAATCGTCGCGTTGTCAAAGGAAACCGGTCTTTATTAATAGCTATAGTTTCCACTCTATGCTATTCAAATTTTCGGCTACGTCATGTAAATTAAAAAAATATTAAAGTAATAACATAAATTTTAGAGCATCTCTTATACTGCTCATTTATGGCTCAATGATCGATATTTATTTATAAGAAATTTGACTTTGTCTCAAAAACGGCTAGTGTGGTTTTTGATTGCCTCTTATAGCCGAATTGTTTCAATAGCTTCTAATTAAATTATGGCCGCCCCAATTCAGTACCATACAGTTAGAATATGGGAAATGATAAAATGTCACTCGAAAATGCAGCAGAATTAGCAGCTATTTTCTGTTGGCAACTTGCCGGCAGTATCAGTTAATATTTTGAATTATTGCATAAGGCAGGAAACAAGAATGTGAAAACTCTGGAGCTACAAGGCGCCTTTATTTATCTACCATGCCATCGAGATATCATAAAACATTAGGTTATTAATAACAATGTCCCGAAGGACTTTTACGAACATTGGCCAACTTATAACGGGGTATACCCCCCTCCCCCCAGCCGGTATCCCCAGCACTGGGGCATTTAATATAAAGAATACAATATAATAACATAACAATAATAGTTTTTACCGGAATACTGCATATATATTTTTTTTATTTATTAATAATAATAATCACTTCGCTTTCACTTCTTTCCTTGTCCAGTAACACCGGACAAGGTGCATATATTTAAAAAAAAATGTTATACTCAAGCTTCCGCTTAACGAGCGTTCTTAGAGCAGTGGCACTGCAAGATATAAAATAATAATAATAATAATGATAATGAAATTAAATTCATTAAGAGAGGTCTTAATGGTTAATGAAAGAAAATTAATAACTACAAGTACTTTTTGTAGTGTCACCTGCTCCAATATAGCTCGGTAAGCGAAGGCTTGAGTGAAATATTACTGCTTTGAAAAATTAATTGTCAATATATCCGGCGTTACCCGACAAGGAAAAAAGGGATGAGAGTGAATTATCATTACATCATCAATATAATGCCCATGTCCGAGGATACCGGGCTAGGAAAAGAAGAAGAAGATAATTGATGAGCTTTTACTTACAGTGCGGCCAATTCAACCTTTTTCCTTTATTTTTTTTATTTAAAAAAAGGTTAATCGTAAACAAACAATTTAATGGATGTATCCGATTGACCTTTAGTCGCCTCTTTAGGTTACTACCCGTGTTGAGTTACGACCCGTCTCCGATCGCATGGCATGTAGTGACTTACACAAGTACAAGCACGCTACCACCTGGCCATCAAGTCCTTGCTCTGCCGACGGCCCCATCGGTTTTCGGCCATTAATAGCATTGTTTCTGAATGAGCTTTTAGCGAATGGCACACTGCTCCATGTCAACCCACACTGACTAAGCCGACAAGCCCATACATCAGGCCCGTACACAAGAGGGGGGGGGGGGCAAGGGGGCCATGGCCCCCCTAAATTTGATAAAAAATAATAAATAATGGAACTGTTTTAGCTAAAACTACTAAAATCACTACGGATGTACCTATCATTTATAAAAAAAAAATTGTTCTTGCCCCCCCCCCCCAAATAAAATCCTGGGTACGGGCCTGCCATACATGCTTGCCATTGACATTGCAACAGGTACTAGCTCAACGTAACCAAGTATGAGAAAAAGTCAATTCAGTAGTTTACAGGTAAATAAATTTTTTAACCCTGAGAATTGATACATTACACGATAGAAGGGAAATTGCAGATTGTTTGCTTTGCTTCACTTATGATAATTTTTATATAGTACCTAATTGATCATTTCCAACTTGACAAGGAACACGAATTTCTAGACAACAGCAGTAGAAAACAGCCGTAACGGTACGACATCTGTGAAATTGGACTATTTAACTTTATTTAGAACAAGTGGACTACTAATCACTCTATTACATTACGTGTAACACTCCTACTTATTTTAGACCCGATGCTTGTTCAAACATAGGAATCAACATACGGTACCTTACGCTGAAGGATTTTTGGCGGTGGAATTAAATAGTTGCCAATGCATGAATTGGGGTGAGACATTGTATTATACTGGAGATGTATTGCCCCTACTGCTGCGGTCATGAGGCGAATGGATATAGAAGTAGAGTTGCTGCTGACGGTTAAGAAACGGAAACTAATATACCTCGGCCATGTGATGAGGAACGAAAAGTATCGCAGCTCATGCATGTAAGAATAAAAGAGAAGATAGAAGGACTGAGGGCTTCCGGCAGAAGAAGAACATTTTGGTTGAAAAACCTGTGGCTTGGCGAGAGCACGACTTACCTTTTCAGAGCGGCAGTCTCCAAGATACAAATTGCCATAATGATCGGCAATCATAGAGAGAAGAGATATTTAAAGAAGGAGAATTTTATTATTATTATATTAATACCAACAGCAATTATAATTTAATACAATGGTAATACAAATACCGCGAGGCGATCACCCGTTTAGGGGGAATTAAAACTTATAAGAGAGCATGTAGCTAATCAATTCTTAACTTCTGAATTGTTGCTGTTTTAATTTTTAGGGGAAGTTTGTTGTAAAAATGTAATCCAGTGAATTGTGTTTATCTCTGTATTAAGAGTGTACAGCCCGTAGGAAATTGGCAACCCGAAATGTATTCCTTTTTATTTTTTATTTCATTAACTAAGCATGTTATTAAAGATTTGGCTCATCAAAGTTGTAGAAGACTACTTCATGCATCATATTATAAGATATTTTTAATTTTCGAAATTGTAGTTTTTTCATAAACATGCAGATATTTTATAAACAATAACTTTTCACGTAAAAGCGATTTTATAAAAAAAACTACAATTTCGAAAACTAAAAATACCTTATTATATGATGCATGAAGTAGTCTTCTACAACTTTGATGAGCCAAATCTTGAATAACATGCTTAGTTAATTAAATAAAAAATAAAATGTAATAAATTTCGGGTTGCCAATTTCCTACACTCTTAAGGTAGTTTTAGGTCTGCCCTGTATTAGTGGTTGTGTTTGATGTACGAGCGAGCCATAACGTTATCCGGTAGCGGTGTGTATTTTCTTATGGGCGATGAACCATCACTCTGATTTGCATAACGTTAGGCGGTAATTCCGTGACCGTACAACGTCGCTATAGGGATCCCATATTGGACAGTTCATAGCCATATGCAGCTGCGACTTTGTTCGATGAATGGACATTGAGTTTTAGACTGGTGTTTGGGAAAACTAAAAGAGCCGGTCCGAGTTTACTCGAACATGCTTTCCTATTTGATCAATTAGTAGATAGATAATATGAGTAATTTCATGCTAAATAATTTTCCTATAGTCAAATTTCGGATCCCTCAATGTCCCCATGACCGTAGCCAGATTGGGGGGGGGGGGGGGGTTCATCTGACATCCCTGAATGTGAGGTAACTTCATAATATTTTAAAATCCTTAAAACTCGGCTCCGTTGTATATAGTGTACGCTGCAAACATTGGGGGGGGGGGGGGGATAGGCCCGGATCAGCTCAGGATCTTGGATTTTTATTACTGGGGCGCCAATAAGGTGCATAAATGAAATGGCCTTTCTCTGTCAAGTAGTGGTAAAGAATTGGGGCAGCACTACTGGCAGGGGGGGGGGGGGGGCTAGAGTCAATGGCGTAGCCGGAATGTTTTTTGGGGGGTCTGGTTTTCATGCAAAATCAATACATAAATTTTGCCCAATTACGATAGGCTTTCGAAGGGGGCAGTGTTTCATTTGGCACTTCCCCACCCCCGATTTTTTAAAATATTACAAAAATATAGAAAAGCCGTTCTCATGGACTAATTAGGGGCATGATTTTAATTTCCCTTGCCCAGGCCGAAGGGGGGCCCGGCGGTTTCCCCCGGGGAAAGTTTCTTAAAATATAGGCCTGAAATGGTTTGTCGGCAAAAAAATGATTTTGGAGACGATAACTTTATTAACATGGAAACAGGTGTCCATTTGGGGGGGGGGGGGTCCAGACCCAGCTGACCCTCCCCTCTTGGCTACGCCACTGGCTGGAGTCCCCCCTGAGGAAGTATTTAATGAGGCAGGTGCGGAAAAAAAAGGTTTTTCCTACCAGTATTTTAAATGTTTACTTGTAGCTGCAATTGTAGGTATCTCCCATCTTTACGGAGCATATCCTATCAACAACGAATATTTTTCTGTTCACGCATCAGACTTTCGAATTTGACAGGATAAATCACGCATGAATGCCCTATTTTAATATTTAATAGTTCTTTACAGTGCTGGTGGATAAATAGGCTAAAGTACAAAATCTGCAAATGCTAAGTTATGCAACTGTGTTGTATATAGTCCAGATCCGGAAATTCGTGCCTTTCCCAATGGATTTGACTTGATGATTCACCCTTGACCCTAGATACTTAGTCCCAATGTACCTACATAAAGGCGAAGTTATCTTTTAAAAATCAAGATTTATGGTACCTATTATTTTTCGCCTATTTATTCAAATTCTCCCTCCCTGGGGGATATCCTCTGGCTCCCCTGTTTGCAGTTACATATACTTACATAATAATTATATTAATAACTTTCTTCTATAATCTAAAGTTTTTTTTCGGTGTCAAAAATTGATAACAATGATTATGTTCACGCAACAGGCTTTCAAAATGAATTTGATAAACAACGCATGGATGCCCTATTTTATTATTTAATATTTTTTAACATTGTTATTTGCTGGTGGATGAAATTAATTGGCTAAAATTATAAAAACTGCAAATGTTTAGTTATGCAATCGTGTTGTATACAGTCCAGATGTGAAGATTCATGTTTTATCATTATCATAAATTAAATAATTATATCCTCCATCATGCACAACTGCATGAGATCATCGACAGGTCACTTTATCAGGGAGAACGAGTTCTAATTGAAAATATTCAAGTCAATTTAATTGTTATGCAACTTGACAAGGGTAATCAATAAACTCAAAGAAATCCAGCAAATTTGGAGCAGCCTATAACTCAAAAAAGAAAACCGCTTTGGGTATTTCGTTGACCCTTGAAAACAATTTCATGACAATTTTTCACAAAATAAATTTCAGAAATGTGGTTTGAATATCGTAAGCCGCTAATAGATACCCCGTTAATGCCGCGTATATAGTCTACGATATAATATAATTATTAACAATATACTTCATTTTCCAAAAGCATCATACACTTTATTTTACTTTTTAGTGATATTTGTAGCCTACCTACTTTTAAATTAAATATAGAATTTTTTACATTAATTTAATCTTTATTATTATTATTTTAAATTGTAGGGCAAAAAATCAATAAAGTCATCATATTAAATTGCGGCGACCCCCCCCCCCCCCGCCCTGCCCCAAATAAAAATTCGGCTGAGCCCGTCCATACAGTCCAACCGACGGTTCACTGCGGTTTCAAGCCAATCAGATGGCTGTGATTTCGCGCCAATTCTATTGCATTGAACCGACGAAAACACGCCATTATAGTAAACCTAATATATTAATTATCAATTAATTAAGTCGGTTTGCAAACTTTTTACTTAACTAGGAGGCTTCGTATGTCGCATACTTCCACCTTGAACCCAAAACAAAGCAATAATAGCGATTAATATTGAAGAAAACTGGAATTTAAAAATTACCGGATAACGTTATGGCAGGCTGGTGCTACGCGTGTCCGCCTAGCGTTATGGCCCGCCCGTATAGGTGTATGTATCGATGTATGGTTGTGACTTACTGTTTCCTTCGATTTCTTATTGTTGAATATCTGCAGAATAGATTATTTCACAAATAACTGCTGAACAGTAAGTGTAATAATGTTACAATATCTATGACGGGATTTTGGCTGGAAATAATCCAAAAGTGAGTTGAAGAAAATAAACTCCCCACGCAATAGACGAGACGTTAACTCTTGGGTGACTGGGGGGCGAAACGAGCCAAGGCATCATCAAAACTGACGACTCCACTAAAAGCGCAATTAATTTTCACGTCACATTTAGTGGCAAGCAACAGAGCCTCCCTTACCATGGGAGAAAGCACGGCTCTCCAAAAACGAAAGCGCCTCTACAGGATTAAAAGGGAACTAGGGACGGTTGCGAGGCTTCGTGTAGCTTCTCTTGGAATGAGAGAAAGTTTTGTCAGCGAGGCACTGTTGCAGCAGCCCCGGTCCCTCTGGAGGTTTCAAACTATACTAAATACAGCGCATGCGCTATTAACAAGATGGCGGACAGGCGCAGTGAAAGAGTCACCCCATCGGTCACAGTATTACCCTTTCGGTGAAAGTGATAACCGAACTCAGAGGGCCCGCATTATCAACTTTCTCAAGGTATGTTTAAAGTTCTGCGCTCTACATACCCCTTATTCTTCATCTTAAAATACCTCACCGTTGGCGATCATCATGGCAACTGTAGTCATGATGATCATACTAGGGAAATGTAATGTAGTGGTTTCACCGTTGCCTTCTGCACCTTATGCCGTTGACTCTTCATTAAGTTCCTTCGCATCCAGGGCCAGTTTCTTAAAGACAAAAGACTGCCATGCATAGAAAATACTGTGTTTTTCGCTTATTCCGGCTCAAACTCGGTCCCCTATGTGTTCAGTCACCATTACGCGATTCTATCTTCTCCACGAGGAGGTACCGATTAGAGACTTTCGCGTCTTCGCCTCTGAGACCATAAGGTATTACTTAGAAGCTTAGCTATTTTCAAGCTACATACCCCTACAAACATTAAAAGAATCGTTACGAGTGAACCCGTATATGCTTTCCTATTTATGGATTAGCTTAATGAATGAAACAGAGTGGCTCTGATAATATTATAATAAGAGTTGTCTTGATGAAAATATTAAATAAAAAACCCATATAAAAATATATCGTCACAACCGGTTTCAACAGATTGTCATTCTCAAGTTCCGCTCTGATAATACATGGCAAAAAATTGTCCTGGGGTAAATTTAGAATGCAACAGTTTTCACTATCCGAAAACCTCGTTGCTCACAGCACTCTTGATCAGTGAAGAACATTGAACTGTCGGCGAACGAGAACTGCGGTCCGCGGACCGATAAAAGACGACCGAACAGCCCTGTAATTTTTCGATGCTGTACGGATCGGTCCGATTGTTAGTAGCTTCAATGTATTTTCAGTCCGGTCCTCGGTTCGTTTCAGTCCCCCTCTTTTTGGTCCTCGGTCCGGTCTGACCAAAAATCCGGACTGAATCCATCACTACTGTTGATATGACTAAATATAAGTATGGTATTGTATTATAGTAATAGCAGTCTGCTAAACATCACAAACACACACATTATGCCACATCGCATAGTCAGGACGCAGCTTCAGACGGTTTCTGGGCAACCTAATTGTTCAGTGACTGCTCCTGTTAGCTGCAGATAGCCACCCCACACTAACACACAGATTTTACATAGCACACAATACACCAGAACACCACAAACAACTCTGTGAGCGTATAAGGAAGCGCAAGCATTCAGTTGCCCTTCAAATTAAAAAAAAAGTAAGCCTTTCCTGTAAACGCACGGGGAATGGAGAATTATTTAAAAAAAAAGAAAAAGAATACAGCTAGTTTGAAGCCTGAAACTGTCTTATAAACGGCCATCGCCACCCACAATTGCAACGGAAATCGCGACGAACGTTTTTTGAAACATAACGGAATCACTGCTAAAGAAGATGAAGAACTAATTTTAACGATTTTTCATAAAGGGGTGGTGGCTGCATCAGGGAAGAAGCGTCTGCAAGATCGGTCTGGGACACTGTAACGGAAATTTAGGAGGAGGGTGGGTGGGTGGACTGTCCAAAATTTAGAAACGCACCCTCCCCCTCTCGAGCACCCACACAGTTAGCCCAGGCCGTTATCTTTTAAGGGTTGAAACCCGTTTCTTGAGATAGTTTTCTTCATTGACTAAAAAAAAAGTCCAGTAATTCATTCACCTGATACAATGAAGTGCTGCCAACGGGCAATTTTTTTCTTGTATTGTACAGTGTGAAAAATAGCGCAATAGACATATGCCCAATACGATCCTTGATCTTCATTATACTGTAGGCATTAAGAGGCCGTTCACATTGGCCACCCCTGGATGACTCCAAAATAGGTTTATTAATTTCATACCTAAGTTAAAAAGGTTTGGTCTCATCAATTCATAGAGGACTATTTCTTACATAATACTAATTTACTATACTAATTAATAAATAGGAAAGCATGTACGGGTCCACTCCTACCAGTTCTTTTGATTATGTACAAAAATGTATTAAAATTATTTACCTGAGCACACAATGAAGATTATTAACTATAATTCGGTTACCAATTCAAAATACCCAATGCCACAGAAAAATTACTATAGTCTTTCTATCTGCCAATGCTAATTATTACCGATCAACATGTATACAGCACTCAATTGACAGAAGAATAATAATATAGGAAGAAAAAAAACAGCAAAACGTAAAAAGACGTCATCCACAAAACCTCAAAACTGGCACGAGCCATTAGCAAAACGTGGCATTTCCTAGCAGCAGTAAATTTCGCACTATTATCTAAACACCAGGCAAAGGGTGAATAATGTGAATGAAAGGACTTGCAAGAATTAAAAGAAGGGTGAACGGCGACCAGTTTCATGACCGTTTTAATAGAAACATTAGGTTAGGTTAGAAGCATTCCAAAAGAACCGGTACGAGTGATATTATTTAACAAAGGGTTAGTTGGACTTACATTGCCTGCTGTTTTATTAGTCATTAGAGGTATGGGCAGATGGACTTCATAGTCATGAAACAATTAGGGGGGAGCCCAGGGGAAGGGGGCGACATTTCGGGAGTGGATGCAACTCCCATCATCAGGCTGTCATGAGAAGGACTTATGGTTTTTGGGCGACTGACTGATTGCTCTTGTATTCTTCTCTGAATTATTGAGTAAATCCGATACCCTTTGAGGATTCGAACTACCGTTTTCCCGATTGAAATGCCAGATCTCTAACCACTCGACCACGGCTCTCGCCAGAGTATACCTGTTTGGAACTTCTACTTGATCCTCACTTTTTCCAAACCAATGGCAATCCGTACATGCTTTCCTATTTGCCATGTAGCATAGGTACCGAGCTAGGTAATGTAAGACATAGTTACATGGCTAATAAAGGTTACATTTCCCCATCCCAAAGCACTGAATTGATCGATGGGACAATTGCATAGTCTAGAACGGGCAGACACAGTAATAATATGGTTTAATTGTAAGCGTGGGCCGAAAGGCCCAAAATTCGACATGTGGAAAATAAAGATAATTTCCTATTTTTCGTCTTAAAAATGGTGGGGTATACAATGCAAGGTAAGCAACCTATTGGGTTTGTTACTCTATTTAACACCTAAGACATACCTGAAGTTAAAAAACCTCAATAGAAATTTGAAAGGTTCCGAAGAAAAATGGTTTTCTAGTCATTTTTCATGAATATAGAGTTGTTTTGCCCAAAGAACCAAACGCGCAAGCGACCTATTGGCTTTTGTTGACATTAAAAACAACTGCAATATAATGTATGTAAATTTAAAGAAAATCGTAGGAGCCGCTTTTGTGAAAACATTTTTTTTTAGTTTTTTGTGGAGTAAAATACCCAAAATTAAATTAGCGTGCAATTGCACTTGAAATCGAAAATTTCGATTATCCCTAACCTTTCCGTATACTACTTATAAATAGGAATGGACCAACTCACACTCACAAACCAGGACGCCCTAAATAGAGGGCTGTGGAGGCGCCATTGGATACGGCGTGGTTAAAAAGTCCGGCATAAGTTGTTATTTTTTAGCGTTGGTGCTACGGCTGCAGTATGACAATAAGACTACAATCTTACAAGGTTGCAGGTAGGATTTTGTTTCGGGGGGGGGGGGGGGGTTCAGAAATTTCTTTGGACATTACATAGTAGTTTTTATTTTTCCTTCCAAAATCCGATACTATCTAGTGTCAAGTCATTTCGTCGTTTCGGGAGGGAGGGGGGGGGGGGTGAACCCCCATTAACCCCTCCCCCTGGCTACAGCCTTGAAATCTTATAAAGTTGAACAATGCATGATACAATCCAAGGAAGCTACCAAAAATTTTATTACATCAAACTCTCACTATCACACTAATTAACAATATAAGCAAAGAATTCAAAAATATGGCGAGAAAAAACCGAGAAGATGCCACCACATGCACGGCAACTCAGAATTGAAGAAGAGAAGATAGTGTTAAGCATTCAGTGATCCAGCAATTAAAGAAAGGATGTTTCTCTCGCGAAGGACGTGGGACGGAATCGATCGATGCGTTTGAGAATCTTAAAAAGAGGGCAAAGGTCGTAACGAGAGCAGGCTGTAGGTCATGTTCTTGAGATGCGCGGGTGTGGGGGTGGGTTTGGAACATAGGGGTGGGTCGTCAGTCCCCGGCGCACGTCTTACGAGTGCTGACCACTGAGGTAAGTTTATACGAGATTTCTTACACTTAGTGTCCTTAAAAATGTACAGAAAATTTGGTACTTTTCTTAGATTGTGGAGAGTGGGGGAGGGTTTGTTATGTATGAATTTAATTTTAGCGTAAGGCTTTAAGAAAATGAAAAAAAGTTCTTAATCCTGACATGGTGGTGGACGATGAGAAAACTGCGGGCCCTTTACCATTTTCTGACTTCATCAGCTACAATTCGAGTAGCAGTCACACAAGGGCAGGCCCAAAAACATTTCTTGCGAGGAGGGTGGTAGCTCCATGCTATTTCGAGGGTCTATTAGGTTAGGATAAATATTAAAATAAATGTATACGTGTATAAGTACGAACTTTATGCAAACTTATTGAGCTGCATATTCTTTAAGATTCCGTTCTTCTTAACGGTCGCGGTCCCAGTTAGAGAAGAAAATATGAAGATAATCACAATCAGTGTTTTTGTTTTTTGGTTTTGCAAAGGGCAATATCGGGTACAGCAACTATAAAGTTCTATAAAGTTGTTATAAGGTTCAAAATCTCGGCAAGATTAATCAATTCAAGTTTTTGTTCTTAACTTTGGTAATAATAATAACAATTCTCTATTTCCAACAAATACAATAATTTGACAAAATACTTAACTTAAGTAACCTCACACTCTTTTTATTTAATCTAATAACTATGCTACCTAAGTGGTAAAACATTTATTCTATGAAAGTGGTTGATTGACAATTTTTAATAATCAGAATCAGAGTATAGCCTATATTTTATATGAAAATGTCACATGACTAAATATTGAAAAATTAATGTCAAATAAAAGGCCGATTAATTTACAAAAATTTAAAAGGGTAGCTGTTAAAAAAATTACGCAGCTTGAAGCTGCTAATGGCTTCGCCTTTGGAAATTACGAACATAAATTATGTACAGACAAGTTGTATATCATCGTAAATGCTTGTTCAGGTTTATGAAGCTTTCTAGAACATGACCTTTACGGATCTTCTTCTCATCTACGAGTAGTGTATAAGCAAAATCAAATATCGACGTAATATTCGTTCAAGTTACTTAAACGTTACTGAAATGTTATGTTGTAGCAAGCTTTTGGATGTTTTTAATAGGCGATACATAGTTGTAATAGGTTGTAACATCTGAAGCGGAACATTTTTATTTTTTATTAAAGTTATTGTTAAATGGAAACTTATTAAGAAGCACTCCTTACGGTCGTAGGAACGAATACTATCTATAGTATGCAGTTTATTCCTACCTTCTAAGTCCGAGTACTATGGTAGATTATGTGTCAAATAGTAATGAAATTTCAATGATTGAGCCACTCATTTTTCATAATTTGATGGAAAAAAATATCACTGTTCTACATAAATTACTGCCCGGAACATCTGAAACCTGAAATCATGTTATGATGTACAAAATAGTTACCCACTATACAGTTATTGCAGTTTTAACAATTTCTTGGATAAAAACAAAAAACAAAAAAAAAGTGGATTTGTGGTCGAACTAGGAGTAACAAAAGGCTATGTCCTCATAGGGAACATCAACAGTATATACTTTATACTGCTATTTATCAGACTATTTTGTGAAAATACTGAATTCGCGACGCGGGGGTTTGCAAAAAAATAGGTTTTTTACTATGTAAAGTCTACCACCTACCTTACCTACTGGCCAAATCATTGTAAATTATTAAAATAAAAGGTAAAGTGAAAGTGGTGCCGTTTGATATTTTAGCATGGTCTATTCCATCTGCCTTTTGTAATTAAATAACTAAATTTTAGTGTATACTAACAGGTGCAGTAGTCTTGAGAATGAGCAATTGAATGATGTTATTAGCATATCACCTCCTCTACACTACCCCTGAAGGAGTCACATGTGTAGCAGGTGCATTTGAATGGGAAAGGGAGGGGTCCTTGCCGGATATATCACACAGGGTGGCCAAACTCAGTGTTGCCAGGGTGGCTCTTTAACCCTTTCCTTTTAAATAATGTTAAAAAAAAATGTGGAAAAAATACTGTGTCAAATTTGTATTGTCATTTTTATCGATAATGTAAGACGTAGTTCCATGGTTAATAAAGGTTACATTTCCCCATCCCAAAGCACTGAATTGATGTGTTGCTAGGGTGGCTCTTTAACCCTTTCCTTTTAAATGATGTTAAAAAAAATGTGGAAAAAATACTGTGTCAAAATTGTATTGTCTTTATTATCGGGGAAAAACGATCAAAACATCAAGGAAAAAGGCAACGCTAATTCTTGTGCTTTCTGTATATAAAACGTTTCACTTTGAAGCCTCCAACGTTAAAGGAATATTTGAATAATTTTAAATAGAGTCAAATTAAATCTGCCAATACACTGCAATATAAGCTAATCGTCGGGAGTCGTTTTATTCTTAAACTGACTCGTATCTGTATTTGGTTAAGTCAAGCTTTCGCCTGTTTCATTGCGTTAATGGTAAGCTTGTCTCAGCGTGTCTATTATCGCTTGTAGCCGGTGTAGGTTGACATCGAGGACGTACACCAGTTTTCCAGTGGCAAAAAATTCATACGGATACAATACAAATAGTGTCCGAAATTCATGGGGTCGTTGCCATTGGGCAAGGGACCTATGGGCCAATATAAGTAGGCCTAGTTTCATAAAAATTCCTTCAGAACTACTACTACTCTTCAACTGCATACAAAACCTATGCAAACTTGCCGAGATTTGCCAGAAAGTAGTAGTCGTAGATAGAAAGATAGAAAATAAATTGAGAGTTAAATTAAACCGGCCAGTATATTGCAATCAATAGCGCAATATTACGCTAATCGTAGAGAGTCATTTTTTTCCGCTTAAACTGCATACAAAATCTATGGAAACTTGCCGAGATTTGCCAATTCATAGCAATTAATAGCGCAATATTAAATACGCTATAGTCGTGGGGAGTCTTTTTTTCGCTTAAACTGCATACAAAATCTGTGGATACTTGCCGAGATTTGTCATAGAGTAGTAGTTGTAGATAGAAAGTGACTTGCTGAAAGATGGGAGGGGAGGCAGCCCTCCCATCATCGACCGCCGTGGGGTCGGAAGGGTGGGGAGCGGTGGATCGATCAAGGGCCGGCCACCCTTCCCCCCACCCCCATCTCTATACCACGGCTTTGTCTGTACCTAATGCTTTGCAATGCAACTACACGGGGACACCCACAGTAATAGCACTTAGTAACAAACAACTTGCTAAACAATCCCTGTTGATAGTGTCTGTGGACAATTGGTAATGACAAAAGAAAGAGAGAAAAGTAAGAAAATTGTCTTTACTTTCCATATGGGCGAATTTCGGGTCTTCCGCCCCACTCTTACAATTAACCCATAATAGAAAGGTAAATAAAATAAGTGTTAATAGGAAGCTGGCCTTGACATTGACATTGAATATATAACACTGTTACATATTCAATGACATTGGTCACCACTTGATCACCCCCAAAAAAGATGGTTTGTATTCTCTAATTCAGTGACTTTGTGGAAGAGATACATTACAATTTAGAATATAATTGCAAGGGTAAACTTTAAGATAGGCTGTAGTGCATTGATATTAGAAAAGCGTTGTGTAACAACGGTAATTTTATTAATGAAATAACCTTCATGCATACTTCCCCTCTCCTAGACCTAGTGTCTAAAAAGACCCGCCCATTCCCCTTCCACACCAATTAATACTTATTTGTGTACTCTGTAAAAACTAGTCTGAATATGGTGTCCACCACCAAAAAAGCTGTCACATAAATTTTATTTACTTTGTGGAATTATTTTGTAATTTTGTTCTAAATTGTATTGTACTCTCTATTTAATGTAATGCTTAAGTCATAAAGATTTTGTCAACTCAATTAGCAGAGAACTCTCCGTGGCACTATTACAAGTATTTATTTTTTATTTTTGGTGCAGAGGTTTTTCCATGGAACTGCAGCCTGATCGAGGCGATTATAATACCGGTATTTATTTAAGCCCCTGGTCACATGAGAATTTTTCTCTGAATAATCCAAATTATGGCTACATTCAGAAGCCCGTATTCTCTAACATGATGCTTTACAGGGGCTATGTAATCCTGTCCCACTGCAGCAATGGAGATAGTACTGGACTTCCCACCCCTCCATGTTGCAGTGGAAACTTCAGTAGAAATGGCATTACTAGGAGTGGAAGGGCAATTAAGAGAGACTCAGCCTCTCTGACTACGTCTGACCACTGCCTGGATATGCCAAGCGATAGAATCCATCCAAAATACTGTTTTAGGAGGGAATTCGAAACTATATTAGGGACAATGAAAGAATGCTGCGAATCAGCAGGAATTCTCAATAGTCACACAATCAAGTGGTTTACTGATGGCTCTAGGCTAGGAAGTACCAAACCAAGAACAGGCCTTGGCGTCTTTGGTCCTGGGGTTAAATATCTGGAGTCTCTTAGGGAGACAACTATAGTCTTGCAGATTCTGCAATGAAGGTGCGGAGGACCTGCGATGCGATGCGATGTAATCGCACGAAGAAGAGCAGCATAATCGGAAAGCTTGCAGTTACATGTAAAAGACCTACCACTTCTGAATCCCCTCAAGATCCTGGCTCTCGTGAGGGAGATAGGCCTCGAGAAAGTGATGTAGAAGTGATGTAGATACTTTGCTGTAGGGGGCACAATAGGCCAATAGGCTTAAGTGCACACAGGTAACACCTGTACCCCAATTTATAAAAAAAAAAAAAAAAAAAAAATTCCCCTGGTCTTAAAAATGTAAACAAGATAATTTTATAATGGAAAGTGCTATTCAAAATTTGTTTGTTTACAGTTATAATCCTAGGGTATTTATTTAACCCCGGTATTATAATCGCCTCGACCATGGAACTGTTAAGCTGCCCATACTAATTGATAAATAGGAAAGCAAGTATGGGTTCGCCGGCCGCCATACCAAGTTGAATCCAGCGGACCAGAGCAGGTTCAAAGCTGCAGATAACTTGGTCGTGTGCACAGTGCCGGTAGGGAAACATGGTAGGACTTGTCCCGGTCACCTGCGAACTAATCGTGTGACTTGACTGTGTTTCCCAAGTGGTTCGGGATCCACTATAATCAGGAGGTCCACTGTCCTATGGGCTGGCATAGGACAGTCAAGTCGGAGTCGCTCTATGGGCCATAATATGAGGCCTAAGTCGTTATTAACCCGACGAGCACTACTACTACTACTATGTTTGGGTTCACTCGAACGGGTTCTTTACATTGGAGTTATGTTTTTATCCACAGAACGGCAGTACGAGGGATATGCAAGGCCGTGCCGAGGGGCGTGGTCCAAGGGGTCCGGACTCCCTCCGAAATAGAAGGACTGTTCACTGAATAGAATGAACTTTCATTAATAAATACGTAAAATAAATTGTGTACCCCCTCCGAAACAAAAACCTGGGCACGCCCTTGGGGATATGCAAACCTTGATCCCTTCCCTAGGTTTTGTTCGGTTGGGCAGAAATTTAATATGAACTTTTCTTGATTTTCCAGGGTGATTACATTAGTCGAGGGCCACTGAATCGATGGTGTTGCAATGGAGAGTGGAGGCACAGCGCTACAAGAATGGGGAGGCCGACGAGCGGTGATGGAGGCGCTCCCGGCGATGGACTGTTACGAAGACATGTTCAAGGAAATCACCAGGAAGCTCTACGGCGAGGATGGCATTCAGGACATGGAAGGAGACCACGGTGTGATTAGATCTAGTGACTGTGACAACGACCCCCCGGATGGCCACAACGCCTTAGCAGCTTTTGGACTTGCAGCCCTAATGCAGAACGGCTTCCCTCCTCCTCCCGGAATGTTCGGGCACCACCATCATTTGTCCGAATCAAGTAGAGGCCGCTCTGGAGAGGACAAATGGATAGCTAGTGATGAATCCTTACAATGGACAAGTTCGAAAATAGCCACGTACAACGCGGCCCAACGACTATTTCGGTGTTCCGAGTGCGAGTGTATCGGGTTCTTGTCCCGGGTAGCCGAACATTGGCTCGGCACTCATGCCAACCTCCGCGTCTTCCAATGTCCCAGTTGTCCTTATGCCAGCGCATGGGCTCGGTGTGTGAGAATGCATCTGCAACGGCAGCACAATATCGCGGACACCGCTGACAACCTATCGGATCTCCTAAAGGAGAACCCAGTTTTAGAAGAAGTAACCAAGTACCTGCAGCGCTTAAAGAATCGAGTAGAGTCCACAACGCAGACACCCGCAATGAAGACTGAATTTCCCACAAACCAGCAGCAACAGCATTCCTCGCCTCCAGCACGGCAGCCTGTCCAGCCCACCGGATCCGAGAACACTCCTAGTAAACGCTACTGCTGTACATTTTGCCCTTACGCAACGGACCGCCGAGATCTCTTCACAAGACATGAAAATATTCACCGTGACGAAAAACCTTTCCAATGCTACGTTTGTCAAAAGCAATTCAACCGCGCTGATCACGTGAAAAAACATTTCCTGCGCATGCACCGCGACCACCCCTACGACCTCAACCGTATTCGACGCCCAGCCACGAAGCCTTCGAACGGTGTCAACTACTACGATAAGTATCCCCAGACCTCCCCTCACCAGCCTAGACCACAAACATTAACCCCACAGGGACAAGTGCATCATGGTCTTAATATTCCGGCTGGGTTCAGTCCTCCACATACCATAATGCGAGGGCTCAAACCTAACTTGCATTCTCCAAAAATTCACACCAACGGGTGCAACGCCAAGTCACATGGGAGTAAGTCTGCTAAAAAGAAGGGGGAGAAAAGATACTCGTGCTGCTACTGTACTTGGAGTGGGGTAGACAACTGGTGCCTTAAGCGGCATCTAAACACACACCTGAAGCCTTTTATCTGTGCGCTTTGCGACTACAAAGCAGCGCGTTCGGAAAGACTAGCCACACATGTTCTCAAGGTTCATAACAAACGAGCGTGCGGGAGGTGCTCCTACCTTGCAGAAGACTCAGCGCAATTAGCAATCCACATACAAGATCACCAGTAAGTAGTGACACCTATAGCTAATTACGTATCTGCTTTGCACCCAATCATCATAGTTTTTACATAACCGGAATGATTATGATGGGATTCAAACCCACGACATAAAATCAGTATTATAAAGCTCATTATCGTGTCTTTTTCAGTAATGTTATTTCAGGTGAAAAGTTTTAAATTTACTACGAAAGTGTGTATTTTTCATCTGACTTTCTTCATATCATTGAGGCTGCAGAACGAGTAGGTAATTAAATTATTTCGTCCAAAAGACTAGTTTTAATTTGTTACAAAATATTTTGAAATCTGTCTTAAGCGTACTTAAGCAACTCGAAATCAAAATATTTTAATTCGATATTACAGTAGGCCTACCTACGTTATTGATTTCAAATTAGAAAGGACTCACATATGTAGGTAGACTGGGGATTAGAAATTTCTCATGCTAACAATTTAACTTACCCGCATACAGTATGTTATTTTCTGTTAAAATTGGTAAGTTGTCGAACAGTCGTTCAACATATTGATACCCAGCTTCCATTCATGGCCTCTAGGCATCATATTGTCACTGCAGATGGCCTGAAAGTTAATAGCAGTCTTACATTAATTTCATTTTTAATGGTCGCGCAAATAGAGCTAAAGCTAGGTATGTATTAGGTACATGTTCCATCGACATATCGACGTTTCGTTGTAAAATGCCCAACACAGGTGCAAGTGAGATGCTAAGAAAGCATACATAGTCTCTACGGTACACAACTGATTTCGATCACTTCTCCAGAGGCAGGAAGTTATTGCTTTATTTTCGGCAATTGTATCGCCTATATTCACATATGTAATTGGCAAGCAAAAGAAACTCCTTACTACAGACCTATTTGTCAAATGTGTAAATAAATTGCGTATACATTTTATAAGGCAGTTGTTTAAACTTAGCCGATAACATGCACAAAGACTGACTACAATTTTTTTTAATTTTTGTACATTAATAAATTATGATTGATTTTTGCATTGTTCTTATTATTTTGCTTTGGTTTAGTATTTTAGTAGAAAATTAGCAGGATGCATTCATTTTTCTAATAATGGAATTTGTCCCGGTACACACGGATGATTGCCGAACTTTTTTTCATTATAGCAAGTGAGTGGTTGGAAAACGTCAGAGCCCATAGAGTCCAAGGCCGTAGCCAAGGGGGGGTTCATGGGGGGTTCAACCCCCCCCCCCCCCCCGAAATGAAAAGGCTTGATACTAGATAGAATCGGATTTTGAGAGGAAAAATAAGAACCACTATGTAATATCCTATGAAATTTCTAACCCCCCCCCCCCCCCCCCCGAAAAAAAATCCTGGCTACGGCCTTGATAGAGTCAACTTCAGAATATTTATGCGTCTGGCTTGAAGATGACCGCACACCGGTGCGCGGTTTTTCCCCTCAACTCACCCACAACACACAAAAATCTTCCGAAGTGGACTCTAGTTTTCCAAATACCCATTTGCTACGGCCCGGCGCGAGTTGCCCACGTTTTTTCCACTGTCGAAAATGGATAGTTCGAAAACCACAGAGCCAACTTCAGAACATTTCTTGACAATTGACAATCACACGCACGGTTTTCACATAGACACGCCAGATCATAGAAATCTTCTGAAGTAGACATGGTTTTGCACCAATCACCAAACCCATTTGCTACAATGGAAAAAAACGTCGGCAACTCACTCGTGAGAAATCGTCCATGTGTACCGGGCCCACAATTAAAAAACGTCGGCAACTCGCGAGTGTACTAGTGTACTAGGTCAAAGACTATTATTAAATATTTTTAACTGCTCTAAAATACATGGCAGATAACGAAGATAAGGCTACTTTCAATTAAAATAATGTTGCTCAACATACAGCTATCTCAAAATGCAGCGACTATACACAACAAAGAGCCAGCAAAAATAACAATGCTTACGTATCAAAGATTTGCTGTAATATTACAATGGCAGAACTTCGCCTCACCCAATTCGGTAGAAAGAATTAGATTACTCGTGACTTCGTGGTATTTCATTTTAATAAACAAAAAATAACAAAAACCTAGAGTTTTAGGAAAAATTGTTATAACTATATAACACGAATTACTAAAACCCAAATAATCGTTATGAAAATAACTTTGTCTAAGAAACCCACTGGTGTAAGTATAAAACCCTGAGCGCATTTGCATCTTCTCCTCGAGTTGAGCAAGTCTCAAATCGCAGATAAGGTGTAACTGTGCTAGTGGGTTTCCCTCTGTAGATGGCAGTTCCTGCCGAAAGCGCTCAGGGTTTTCTACTAACACAAGTGGGTTTCTTAGACAAAGTTTCTTAACGATTATTTGGGTTTTACTAATTCGGGTTATAGTCATAACAAGTTTTTCTAAAACTCTAGGTTTTTGCCGGTAGGTTTTCAGAATTAAGACAATAAACGACCTTAAATTTATGCTATAATAAGGCTGACATTTAAGGGTGAACCGGAGTCACCGATATTCCATTTTCTGTTCATACTTCAATTTCTCATTAAATATGGAACGCAGAACAATGAATGGGAAGAAGAATTTTTTCTCCTAATTTTGATGCATAGTATGTGACCTTAACTAACCCCAATTCGCCACAGTTGATGAACTCCTTCAGCTTGAACTCCTGAGTGACCGTTATTTTTTGCGTATCAAGTTCACTAACGATAGCCGATCGGTATTGATGATTGCAACATACTATATATCAAAATTAGGAGAAAAAATTCTTCTTTCCATTCAGCATTTTTTCATTGTTCTGCATTCCATATTTCATGAGAAATTCAAGTTTGCACAGAAATGGAATATTGGCGACTCCGGTTTGCCCTTAAAAATATTTCTTTAACCAATTACAATTGAGTCTTTTTGTTGAAATTAATTAATTCCTCGTTCTGCAGCCGCAAAGATATGAAAGTGCTCAACTGAAAAAAAGCTTTCTCAAAACGCAGACTATTCACACGACTGAATTACTACATGTTGTATAAAATCATTATGAAGCACCTTAAAGTGTTTAAAATATTTTGAAATTTCTGCCTTGATAATAATAATAGCCTAATTAATAATAGTCGCAAATGCAGTATATCAAAAACCAATAATTTCCGACAAAGGCAGCTCACAAGATAGCTGACAGCAACAATAATATTGGAAAGTGCCTGGCATCGTTAAGTGCTAAATCCACTCAAGACATGTAGAATAGTGGCCCAGGCTCGGACCATGGGCGTAGCCAGAGATCGAGACGTGCCGGGGAAGGGACACGTCCTCCCTAAAGATTTGACGAGTTAACACTAGATTGAATCGGGCTTTCTTTGATGAATTTACACAATATAAAAAAAATGCGGGGAATTCAGATAGGCACCTATAATGAATAAGATTTTAATGTTTATATGAGCTTGGTTACAAACGTAGCCAACTCCATTTTTTCACAAGATGGGGTTTTGATCCGACCTTGCAGAAAATTTTAATGCCCACCTGCACGTTGTAAAATAAAGTGACAAAAGCAGCCAGATTGCGCACAGAAGCGCTGAGAAGTCTAGGGCTAGTTATAAACTTAATGCAATGTTCAACAGAAAATCCGCTCATCCTGAAAAATTCCACAACTTGGAATTGTCCATGTTTGTGAACACATATTCTCATTATCTAAAAAAATTGCAAATAAACCCGCGAAACCCAAACGATTTAATCGAACTTTTGCAGCTACCCCCCCCCCCCTGATCCAGTCCTAGCTACACCCATGACACTCACTCTCTATCGAAAAGTTCGAGTCCCACACTGGCTACATTTACTACGGAGGGCATGTAAAGTGCCAGATCCTGGCTTAGTAATAGAACAAAACTCAAAAGTCATTATTAAGGTTAGCATGAAAACAAGACTTTATAATCTTATTGTTCGCCTTTTGTTCGTAATAAAGTCGTTTTTTCATTTCATTATTTATTTTACTTGAGAACGTCACAAGCCTACCATAGTAGTTTCTGATTTGCATTTGTTAAATGATTTCTGGTCAATACACAGTTATTATTATTATTAGTAGTAGTAATAGGTGCTGCGACGTAATAAATGAATGGAAGCGTTGTACATACATGTTTCAGCCCACTGGACCACCGCAGCACCCCCAGAACGCCGGGCAACGTGTTGAGAACAGCTAACATCCCCAACTCCCACGTGCCACTTCATCACCACAACGCGCCCTTCAGGTAAAGCTGGAAGCAAATATTAGAAATATTATTCATTCCAATCAAAATCAGAATTGGTCAAGGAACGCTTCAGCAAACAGAATTAAAAAGAAATTGAAGATATCACAAATAAATTTCAAAGTAGGTATAAAATAAAATCCAGCAAAGCAAGAATTAGAAGCCAGCTGGTCATGCGGGACTGGCAGGAGGACTGGAATTGTCCTTTGCATGATCACAACAAGCTACGCGCCAAGAGCAAACTACCCCCACAGACGAGAGGAAATTCGGTTGTCGCGTATGCGTTAAATTTTCTTGCCGAGTTTTCGACACATAAGGATTTTTTTTTTTTTTTTTTTTCCGCCATCAGGTTTCTAGCAGCCCAATACAACAAATAACCTGGTGAACCTCTACTATTGACGAGAGCAGGGTACGTCTTTTGGTGTTTTCTGCCCATTTCTTCCCGGGTGCCGCACAGAAGGCAGAAAGGTTCCGCTGCTACACCTATACGGGGAAGGTGTTTCTGAATTTATCTAACATTTCGGTTACGATAGTCTCAGATTGGAAGAAAATATCAAGTTAAGAATACAAACCGGTTTCAACCAATTCTTATCCCCAATGCTACCAATCACACTATGAAGTCTATAGTAGTACCCAATTTTAAAATGATGAAATACAAACTGGCCATGAATATTCTAGCGAAAAATGGAGCTACCAGTTTTTCTCATAACTCTTTGATTGTTTTTCAGTTCACAAGACAGCAGCCACACAAGTGGAACATCCCTAAGGCGTCATCACGAAGACACACATGGCGTCTGGAATCCACATAGCCACTTGCAACCGAGCTGTCCCGCACCCGAGGATAACTGGAGAACAAGCAAGCACTATGGAGCCGCACGACTATTCCACTACATGGAAGCTTCAGACACCTCCGAGCCTGAGAACGAGCCCGAAGAGGAGCCGCCACCGTTCATTTGCAGGGAGTGCGGGTGCGAGTTTGTGGACGACACCTCCCTCGAGACCCACGTGTTCATGCACCACCGCATCGTCAAGCAGGAGGCCTCGAAGCCGCCCGACAAGTATGCCACAAGTGAGCACTCGGTGCGATGTCAGCGGGTGAATGGAGAGTGAAAGGCACTGCATGTTTCTAGACATAGGATAAGGACAGCAGGATAGCATTTCGTGTTTGAAGACCTAACGCGGCTTTCAGGCATGGTCAATTATGGCGGCTTCTAGCAGATACACTCCGACAGTAAATAAATAAATTACTAGTGCAGCACATGCTCCGTTCAATAGGCGCCATTCCACCGACCGGCTAGGGCTATTTACAAAAACAGTGACGTGGTAGCAGACATTCAAGACTTGGGCGGGGTTTCCATCAACCTCGCATTGCAGAATTGACGGAAATGTTTATTTTCCTCTATGCCATAGTTAAAATTGATCAATGATCATACAGTAAAATCACAAACAAACAAACTAAAATTAAAAATGGCGTCATAGGATATGTTAAGTACAAACATTTTAATAGATTTCTATAAAAAGAAAAATTCTAATTTCCGTCAATGTCATTTGCGAGGTCGGTGGACCTAAGTCTTGAATGTCTGCTACCACGTCACCGTTTTTGTAAATAGCCCTAGCCGGTCGGTGGAATGGGCGCCATAGCAATGCTACAGAGGGGGTTACATGCGTAAATTCTACACGAGTGACGTGTACACGACTTCTTGACGGGGGTTGGCATGCAGTGGGCGCTCGCCCAAATTTCGGGGGGTGTAGTATTGTATATATGAATGTATCATATTATATGTTCATTCAAAGCTAGTAGTTAGTGTCTCATGTCACTCTATATTTACAGAGTCTTTGTATGTTGGAGAGATATTATGTAATGCACAGATATTGTTGTTGCGGTCAGTATTGCCCTAGGGGCAGGGAAATGCGGATATAATCAGAAGTTCCAACATACTCGTATTTCTTCTGCTTTCAGTATGAGGCTCGGTACACACGGACGATTTTGTTGCCAGTAATCCAATGGTTAGCTGGTAGAGTAACCTTTCGGGGCTAAAGCTCGCCTAATAATATAAAGCCATTTTTCATTTCATTTCATTTAAAAAATAGTTGAAATGGGAACAAATGAGTGATGGTGGTACCCCTGGTAGAAACACTGTATATACTGCGGCAGATTTTTGTGGCTGACTTGTCGCTGGTTAAACGCAACTAAAATCTGCTGCATTAGACTGCGGTTTTGCTTCCATTAAAAAATTCACTGGCGTTCCGTCGAAAGTGCGAGTGTACCGGGTCTAAAGGGCTAACACATGCCTTCAACGTCAATCACGACATGTTTGATGTCGCGAAGACTAAACAATTGGTATGTCCATTCGATGGCAGCTACGTTAAGATCGATTTTATAGTAAGATATGACAGAAATTAGAGTTTAGAAAACATTGGACTTGGCGGGATTCGAACCCACGATCTGCGCCTATCCGGGGCGTCACCTTAATCGCTGGAACACAAGGCCACAAGCCCGACAAGTCTAGTGTCTGCTAAATCCTCTGTAAGATATGACAGGCCCCCAGCATAGAAAATGAAGGAGAGTTTGAGAGCTGTAATGACAGAATAATCGGGTCGAATGTACAAATTAGCCAATCAGGTAGTATCCTACTCAGGTGTGGGTGTCCGCATCTCATATATTTTAGCCTAAGGCGGCTATTCCACTTGTCAATATTCCGTCATTTATGCATCAATAATAAGTCTCTACCATATTATAACTTAATTTATAATAGATAAGTTAAGTATCTACATAATAGTGTCCTTAAAACAAAAATCTCATCAATTATTGATGCACAAATGACAGAATATTGACAAGTGGAATAGCCGCCTTAAGATGGGAATGATTTTGGGGCTTGGGCATTGCATTGCTCCACAATACCTACATACATTACATCCGTAAACACTGAAGTAAGAAATCTTTATAGTACCGTACGGTAATGTATGAAAAAATATTTTCGCATTTATTGTGATTTTCTCTGAAGCTAGAATTCAAGCAAGACATACATATTAAATACAGAACGAAGCACGTACGGTACTACTTTTTGATAGATAATAATAAAACTAAAACAGTTGCCCACATCCATGTCGAATGCCAAAACCTCACCCACCACAGAACCTGGCCCACACAAACATCCCTCTCAACCCTACTACGTGACGTAGAAAACCGCTACCCGAACTATCCTCTCATTTCTGACTACTACGAACCTCATCAACCTCCTATAATATCCAGAAACTGAAAAAAGCAAACATACATTAACGAACCTAACCTACCGTACATAACCATATAATATACCTGGGC
The DNA here is from genome assembly GCA_963971405.1 of Psococerastis gibbosa. NCBI lineage: Eukaryota > Metazoa > Arthropoda > Insecta > Psocodea > Psocidae > Psococerastis > Psococerastis gibbosa. Next base: position 43,166,966 of record OZ020485.1, read on the forward strand.
GTATGTGGCCTGCATTGCGCCACAAAAACCATAATTAAAAAAAAAAAAAAAAAAAAAATCGTAGCTAAATGAAATAAGAGTAGTCTTTTATTAACACTGATTATATTTAATATTTCAGGTTCAATGGCGACAGACACAGAAAAGCATCTGGAACCACCTCGTCACCCCAGGAAGAAACACCCCATGCAGCGAAACAAGAACCAAGAAATCCAAATATACAGGCGGGGGCGAGACAGGTCAAATCTAACCAATAAACTTATACAAAAAATTAGAAAGCGCTGCATAACTGAAGCAATTCTACGAAAGCCTAAACGCTGCGGATGGTGCAAAGGAAATTATTTGAATTATCATACCATAGGCAGTCTAGCTCTTCACAGGTTATGGAGGCACACAAAAGAAAGGTTTGGTTGTGAGCACTGCAACGTCCGTTTCAAGCACAGGTACCAGGTTGTGATCCACGCGAGCCGTAGTCATGTTGCGACGACAGTGCCTGTGACAGACCAAGAAAATGCATTTACACTAACGCGATTAGACCAGCAACAAGCACTAGTAATTCCAAATTTTTTGACGTCGATACATGATTTTCAATTCTCAATAAAAAATCACTTACCGCCTTCTAGAACGCTACAAGAGATTCCCTCTAATAAGCCATACATAGGGAGACCTGAAGAACATGAGGATAAAGCAATATCTTGTAATTTGTACATGGAGGTCCCTCATGCTCCTGTCTCACTAGTAGTGCCGTCCTATCCCCCGTCAGCCTGACAGTTCTGGCCATTTCCTACGTAACATGGTACAACTCTGGATGGCCAAGACTAGGCCAGTTTGCAGATGGTAGAGGACTAGACTTGCCGTGCTACGGCGTTTTTTATGGCTCTACTCTGGATGGTTTGGAATAAGCCAGTTGGCAGATGGTAGAGAACTAGACTTGTGGTGCTACGGCGTTTTTATGGCTCTACTCTGAGTCAATGAACATCAATAATCAATCAATCACTGTTAATGAAAACCTGAAATTAGAGGATATAGAAAAAAACGTGACTTAGCGGGATCCGAACCCACAATCTTGTCTTAACCGCTGGACCACAAGCCCCGAAAAGTACTGTTCCTTCTAAATCCTGTACTTATTTTCTCTTATTGACAAGATTCGTATTGCTAGCACGCTAGCAAGTTAGCACAGCTACACAACTCTATTGCATAAGGGCAATGCTTTGTTGATTTATTCAATACATTGCAGTATTATATGGTCCTATAAACAGTATATCACTGACATTAAATATACTTTTTGGTTGATAACTGAAATTAGGCGTAGATCGTGGTTCAAATTCCGCCAAGACCAGTTTTTTCTACATCCTCCAATTTCGGTTATAAATCAAAAAGTGAATTTAGTTATATAATTATATATATGCCATATAATACTGCAATGTACTGTTAATGAAATGTAGGTATACCGAAAATTACTGTTACGTATTCGGTAAGTGGAAGCAATGTTCACCACATCAGTTACAAACAGTAGAAAATTTATTTAGATTCGCTATTCAGGTATAAGTCAGTTCCTGTATCATGTATTTTTACAATTAGCGAACAATTCAAAGCAGAATCAGATTGTTACATATTTTGCAGCAAGATAGGAAAATTATTATACAACTGAGCTATGGTAGTAATTTATTTTGCATTATTCGCATCCCATGCACAGTCGCTTTTACGTCAAAAGTTTAACATACTGTACATCACCATCGGCAATGCGTTAATGGTACATTTTAACGTTGTAAAAATAGTTTCGTAATTTTTATAACTTAGACTTAGCCTACTATCTATTTTCTACAAAAAACAAAAAGCTTCCATATTTTTAACATAGGATAAATGATAGATTAGATATTTATGCAGTAATTTCTATTTTTTTCTGTTACCTGGACTCCGTAAACATTTTGTTCTCACATAGATTGTAAAACAATATTTTGGTCTTATCTAATGTATAAAAACAGTGAATCCGCATTGTAAAAACAAAAGAAAAATTGGTTTAAAACAAACTAAATTATCCATTTGTGACGTATTTTATGTATACGCACTTTCATAACTGCATTAAAAAGAATGCGGTCCATATTAAACGTTTCCACCATCACACATGAATATCTTACGTAGATCATTTTGTAGCAGGTTATTTATTACCTATTGTTAATATTACTGGTACGGGGAAACAAAGTAATTTCTTACCCATCAAGAAAGAAAATTTCTTTATGCATATTTTGTTGACAGTAGTACTTATAATATCATCAATCGCTGCATTCTTCATCACTAAAATAACTGTCCTGTCTTATTTTCTTTCGAACAGATTCATTTAAGCAGCGCTTATCACCAACTTTTTGCCTCTGCAATTCCATTTCCATTTGAGCTTGCTCTTCTGCAATAGCACCTGCTAAAGATTCATCTTCTACACCCTCATCATCCGTCTCACTCTTGTCTTCTTGCTTCTCAGCACTTCGTTTTTTAATTTTTGGCTTCTTGGGTGGGGGCTCTCTTTCTCCAAGAGCATTCGAAGGACACTGATAGCTTAAATGGCCTTCATCTCCACATTCATAACAGAAGGATTTATCGGGATAGTCTTTGCGACGAATAAACTCTGAACTACGTCCGTTATCCTTTGCTACGCTGGCCTGAAACAATAATTAGTAGATGATTTTGCTCTTGTTCTCTTATTCTTTTTACCATCGGCATCTGGATAAGCCTCAGTGACGATACCCAGGTACCAGGTACCGGGCGCAGTTTTCCCCTCGGGTACCCAAGCTAGTCTCCACAAAGATATATTATTGTCACTTCGAGGCTATTTATTCTCTTGCATAAGAGTATTTTTGTGCCAGATTTTCCAAAACTTCTTAGGTTACAGACCTGATCCGATCCCACCTAATTTTATTTGGAAGGAAGCAGGCAGGCCATCACTGCTACAGTAAGGCTACCACATTTCCGGATTCAGTAGGGACAGTTCCGCTTTCCAAGTGCCCAAAAATGTTTGAAAATCCCGAAAATGTGAGGCTTTTGAGAAAAGTAGAGTTTCATGTGAGGGACTTTTAGAAGACGTCAAAAACTTATTTTTATAATAATTGACCCATAGCTACTGCTAAAAATTATTTTTTAAAAATCCCGCTAAAACGTGGCATTAGTCTCATTGGTGAGACAAGCGATTGAACGTTGAGAAATGAGAACGAGCAATATTTTAATATGATGTAGGTATAACCAGGTTTCTGCAGGAATCTTAGTCCAATAAAAAATTTGGACTCATATCCGGCTTTGATGTTCCAAGAATCTGGTAGCATTAGGCGGCTATTCCATCGGCGATTTTACTTCATATTTGATTTTGTCATTTTGTCTTGTTTTGAGGAGACTATTATGCAGATACTTAACTTATCTATTATAAATTGAGTTATAATATTGTAATTTATATTAGATAAGTTAAGTTTCTACATAATAGTCTCCTTAAAAGAAAAAAAACGTCAATGACAAAATCAAATATGAAAATCGCCGGTGGAATAACAGCCCTATGCTAGGGCAGAAATCAAGCATCATGTGTGATGCATTGGGAAAATAGATTTTTTGCAGATAGGCCTATAACAGTAATTAATCTTTCAAGCGGTGACCACTTATTTTTTATTGGGTACAGGCCTATTCAATTAATTTGTGTCTTACCTTCAATGTTCTTCCAAACATTTCAAGCCCATTAACAGCAGTGGCACATTTCAATGCATCTTCCTTCTTTAAAAATAATACAAAAGCCACTCCTTTACTTTTCCTGGTTTTTTTATCCTTTAAAACAGTAACCTTAACAATTGTACCATATTCTTCGAATAACTTGTGGATATCGTTATTGGTCAGGGAAAACGGTAAACTTGATACATAAACCGTACTTTTGCTAGGTGCCAGCCCACCACTCATTTCTTTAACATTTACTAGGCTTCTTAGGAGTAGTATAAAACTTCCTCTGAAATACTTAATGAAGGGATTATTTAATACAACTAAATTTAAATATACAAACACCACTATTTTGAAATTTGGATTCGCCAGCCATATTTCATATTTGATATTTTGATACTTTCGAAATTTGTTTACTTTTATCGTGGCGGTAGTCACGTTCACGGTAAATGCCAACTGCCAACATAACAACATTCTAAGAAATATCGCAGGCATTTAGTTTGAGCTAATTTCCACAAGATGGCAGGGCAGTTCAGTTTCATGAGGCGAGGCCCAAAATAATATTTTATGAAGATATTAGGCGGCTGTTCCACTTGTCAATATTCCGTCATTAATGCAGCAATCATAAGTCTCTACCAATTTATAACATAATTTATAATAGATAAGTTAAGTATCTACATAATAGTCTCCTAAAATCAAAAATCTCATTAATTATTGATGCACAAATGACGGAATATTGACAAACAAGTAGTGGAATATCCGCCTTATAGTATTTTATAGTTGTACTATATTATACATATATATATCAGGATTTCAGTGGATTTACACGTTTCGAGCATTGGCGTAATTTGCCAAAATACCTGGAGTCATTGGACCGCATGTGTTCCGTGTCCCTAGGTAGTTCACTAGTTGTCAATGATGCGGCTTAGAACCACAAAAACTTATGTTATAGGGTCTAATATGATATAAAGATATTATATAATTATATATTATTGTAATTAATATCCATATTCCATGATTGCAGTGCAGATTTCAAACATACATTTGACAAAAGAATAGACCGAAATTGCCAACATATAGGCCTATAGGCTAATAGGGCCTACATATTATTAGAGTAAAATAGTGCAATTTCCTTTTTAGTGATTAAAAAAATTATTGTTATTCTCTTTTTCGACGCATGGAGGGAGTTGGCGGAGGGGCTTGGTGCGACAAGCGAGAGGTCCTCACGGGCCGATGGATCCACGTTAATGTAATGTATAATGTATTGTCTTTACCTATATTTGCTTTCCAATTTATACGTAGTATAAGGAAAGCTTTGTGATGGACGAAATCGAAACGGATTTAGACGTTTTGAGGTCCCAGGAACATAAAAAAGTGGTTTTTACGAAATGTCTGTCTGTCTGTTCGTCGATTTCCGGCCAAACTACTCGGTCGATTTTGATGAAATTCGACATGTAGGTTCACAAAAATCATACCTCGGGACCATTTTTTTATTTTGGTCTAACTCAATTTGGGGGGGGGGGTTATTTTCAAAAAAATCATAAAAAACGTCTAAAAATTTTTTTTCTTGAAAATTGCTCCAACGATTTCTTTTAAATTCACATAGGCCTATATTGTAGTCGTTATTAATGTTGACAAAATGCGGGGGGTCGCTTGCCCCTTGATAGTTTGCTTCTGAGGGTAAAAAAATAAAAATAACTAAATTTTAATGAAAAATTACTAAAAATAATTTTTCTGTGAAACTTTTCCATCGATGATTTCTACCTTCAGGCATGTTTTAGGTGTTAAATTGAGTAACGAAACCGGATAGGTTGCTTTCCCAAAAAAATATTTGATTTTGCACAAAAAATTATTTTTTGAAAAAAGCTAGGATAGAAAATTCGCGCTCAAATGCATTGCGTGCCCTGACATTATTGCTGTGTGGTAATTAATGTGTTATTCTGACCTATCTAGAATTTATCTCACTTCCAGTGGCATCAGGTGGATACACCCCCCCCCCCCCCCCCGAGATATCGGAAATTTAACCACTAAAAAATTATTCACCATGAAATTACTCATATTCTCTATCTACTAATGTTGATAAATTGGAAATCATGTTCGAGTAAACTCGGACCGGTTCTTTTAACTACGGTACGATATTTGTTTATTTATTACGTTTTTCAATCAATTTGTTTAATTTCCTCGAAAATACTGAGGGGGACTTGACAAGTACTTTTATTTAAAAGTGCATCAAATTTTAATTTTATATTAAGCTTGGGCGCCCATTCCATTGACCGGCTAGGGCTATTTCCAACAACGATGACGTGGTAGCAGACATTCAAGACTTAGGTAGCGTTTCCACCGACCTCGCATTGCAGATTGCAAATGACATTGACGGAAATGTTTGTGTTTTTTTAAATAGAAATCTATTAAAATGTTTGTAATTAACATATCCCATGAAGCCATTTTTTAATTTTAGTTTGTTTGTTTGTGATTTTACTGTATGATCATTGATCAATTTTAACTATGGCATAGAGGAAAATAAACATTTCCGTCAATTCTGCAATGCGAGGTCAGTGGAAACGCCACCTAAGTCTTGAATGTCTGCTACCACGTCACCGTTGTTGGAAATAGCCCTAGCCGGTCAATGGAATGGGCACCTTAAATTATATATGTAAAAGCCTATAGGCCTATATACACTGAAGATGGTGAAAAGTTTTTAAATTGACTCGAGCTGATAAAAAACTCAATTTTATATTTTATATTACATCTCAAAAACGAGGAAAATTGTGTGCCGAAACAGGGCGGGTGGAGGGGGCGAAAGCAAGCATGGGGGGGGGGGGGGGGGCATAAGTTGTATAATTGAGCCCCCTGGGAGATGGTTGCCTTGCGGGTCCGCGTGAACTTGTGCAGAACGTGTTTGTCATTAAGTAAACCAATTACGTCTTGATGACATATTCCTCTATATACATCTCGACTCTCGTCCCACACTCGAACTTGTTCGAGAGTTACTGATGAGGTGGCTTGTATCGTAAGCCCCACCATGTCGATTGCGGCCGCTAAACTTTCTGCCACCCTTATGAGCTCATATACAAGCAAGTTTTCATTAGGGCCAGCCAGCTCAAATGCACATGCGTCAGAACTAATTCCTTACTTTGCTGAGTAGGCTACATGATTGTACGGTACTGCATGTTCTCATATCGACTTTAAATATAGTATATTATACTAGTAGTATAACTAATTAAACGTGTCAAAAATAAAATTAACAGAACATATACTGTAATATTTGGATTTCATTATGGATTGGTGGTTTTTATAGGCATTAATAACCTGGTTTATTAACTTTATGACATTGTCTCTATCGTTGCCACATGTGATAGAGGATTCCTCTGATTGAAAATTAATTAAATTTTTTTTAAGAACCGCAATGTCTCAAGAGAGGCTGAACTCTCTTTTGTCCAGGGACGCCTCAAAGGCGAATACTTAAAGCCTTAAAGCCCGACGATTTTCACGTGGGGGAGACCCCCTGGCACCCTTGTTTGTCATTGTATTCATCGTCTGTAATATCTAAACGTTCCTGCAATCAAAATGCGGAAAATCCCACTATTTTTCGTATTGCGTATTTTCCTAAACATCTCGACCGGGGAAGACCCCCAGGCCCCTCTTCAGGTCTCCCAAACCCTCGGGCTCCTAAGGTCATTATTTTAAAGGCGGCGTAATGCGTACGTTCATGAGAACGGCGTTCCCTTTTTCGACACTTTTATGTCAAAGGGGGGGGGGGCAACCTAGCGGAGTTTGGGCTATAGAGCCCTCTCTTACACTCAACTAGGAAGACCCGGGACCGCCTGCTTTACATGCCCTCCGAAGCATGGCCAGAAAATGTAGGAAGTGTAAGACTCGAACCAACAACCTTTCTAACCTTTTTATGTCCTTTCTACATTACAAGAAGTAAGACTAACGAATGTCTTAGTATTTAACGTGGTTGGGATATAGAGAAGTAGGTAGGTACCTATATTGCAAAAATAATAAAATTATTTATTTGTGGAATACACTTAAGTCAGTGTTTTCTTACCTACGGTACTTCGAACTTATTACGGTTGTATTCAGTACGTAAGAGAAGAAAGGACAACTTTTCCCCCCAACAAAAAATGAGGCAGGCTATGTCTTCATTGATTATAGGGAACCGCGCTTGAAAATGCCTATAAGATTGAATTCTGTGTGTAGAAAGAAAAGTAAGAGCAGCTAACAGCGGAAATTTCTCACTCGATTGCATTTTTAAGGGAAGCTTGGTGTGAATGAACCAAAACTGAAGAGTGAAGAGAAAAGGAAGTCGGCCATCTTGACGTGCTGTAGAGAATACAAAGAATATCATTTTCCGAAGCGACTCAAAGACATCTTACTGTTCTATTGTAGACTGGAATTCTTGTATCTGAGACACCAAAACCAGATGCCGATCTTGTATTGGGACATTTAAAAAAGGGGTAAATGCCACAGACTATTATATTCATCGATGGTCCCAATAATCATACGATCATTGAATGATCATTGAGACCATCGAACATGGCAGCAGGATGCACAGTGTTCGAATCGTTGACTTTGACAGGAATTGCTGCGGGCGGCTGTACCCCTCCTCCCCAAATTTAGTAAATCTATTGTAAGTTAATTTATTACGCTCTGATTTAATCGATCCTACACATGTTTTTCCTATTTTGACCGCCAACTACCCCCCCCCCCCAAATGGGCTGGATCCGTCCCTAGTGGGATCCCAACAAGATTTACTGTATTTCCTCAAGCTATACTATATTAAAGTTATTATTATTAAAAAAAATTATACGGTCAGGATGACCAGATCGTTGAATTTCCTCCAGCAAAGACGCAATGGACAAGATCCCGAGATAATGTACCGTAACAAGTAACATAGGTACTCAATGCTGTAAAATTATTATTTTATTATTATATAAACATTTAAAGATAAAAATAAGAAAATGTACAGTAAATTGGTGTTTATACTCGTACCTTAAATGTAGTTACAGGTATATAAAATACTGTAGAATTCGGTACATTATGTATATTTCTATGTGTACATTCATATATGGTATGATATATTTAGTTTTGTATTGAAAATCCAGACACAGAACAAAGTCCGTAGATAGCTGGGAATTAAGGGGGCGTGGATAGAGCAGTGTGGGGGGGGGGCAGTCATTAGCGAGGGAAGATAAATATTGTTTTCACGACAAATTTCCCTGGTGTGTGGTCTTCGTAAGTCATAGCTTCCGCTATTAACACCACACGCAACCTTTTTTTTATGAAACACAACAATTCAAATGGTTTTTCTACGAATTGTAGAATTTACATTTAAAAGAACCGGTCCGAGTTTACTCGAACATGCTTTCTAATTTTTCGATTAGTAGAGAGAGAAAATGATTAATTTCATGGTAAATAATTTTCCTACGTTTAAATTTCGGATATCACGGGAGGGTGGGGGGGGGGGGGTTGTCCACCTGACGTCACTGAAGGTGATGTAAATTCTAGATAGGTCAGACCAACACCAACACATTACCACACAGCAATAATGGCAGGGCACGCACAAAAAATTTTTTTTGCCCAAAACCCAATATTTTTTTGGGAGAGCAAACTGTCTGGTTTCGTTACACAATTTAACACCTAAAACAAGCCTGAAGTTAGAAATCATAAATAAATAAATAAATAAATAAGGACTTTTTATTGTTTCTATTACTAAGCCAACCTAGCGGAGTTAGGACTATAAAGCCCTCTCTTACACTCAACTAGGATGACCCGGGACCGCCTGCTTTACATGCCCTCCGAAGCATGGCCAGAAAATGTAGCCAGTGTGGGACTCGAACCAACAACCTTTCGGGTGAAAGTCAGAGTCCGTACCACTACGCTACATGTCCTGATCATCGATAGAAAGGTTTCACAGAGTAATTATTTTTTAGTCATTTTTCATGAAAATTTAGTTATTTTTATTTTTTTACCCCCAGAAGCAAAATATCAAGGGGCAAGCGACCCCCCGCATTTTGTCAACATTAATAACGACTACAATATATGTGAATTTAAAAGAAATTATTGGAGCCGTTTCGGATAAATAATTTTTTTAGGCGTTCTTTTGGAGTTTTTTTGAAAATAAAACCCCCCCAAATTGAGTTAGCCCAAAATAAAATAAAAATTTCTCCGAGGTGTGATTTTTATAAATCTACATGCCAAATTTCATTCAAATCCACCGAGTAGTTTGCACGGAAATCGATGAACAGACAGACAGAGCGACAGACCGACAGAGCGACAGACGTTTCGTAAAAACCACTTTTTTGGTTCCTGGGACCTCAAAACGTGTAAATCCGTTGAAATCTCGGAATCAAAAATTTCGACCATCACAAAGCTTTCCTTATACTACGTAGGCTATAAATTGGAAAGCAAAAACTAGTTCGCGCGCGAAATTTGGTCGATTGTGATTACTATTCATTATGCAATCCTCTCATAAATTGTAACTTACACCAGCAGAAGCAGTCTTACCCACTGACTTATTCTATATTATGAAATTTCTTAGTTTGTCGTCGTCTTCTGAGATCATTGCTGATAATGAAGTGTCGTCTTCAAAGGAAAATTCTCAAAAGGAAGACGTGTCGTATGAGGTTGTCACGCAGCCAACTCGACGAAGTTAGAGCATCAGTGCGGGTATAGGGCTTGCAACTAGCAAGGCTTTATCAAATTTGTCAGCGTAGGAGCTGCAATTAATGTGTATCACAGGGCCTATTATGGCGATTATTATTTATCTTAGCCTTGGATTAAAAATATTCCCCATAGCAGGCCCTCTGTAAAATATCAGGATTAAAGCCTCGCTATGGCCCCCTTTTACGCTTAACTGTACATATGTATATACTGTATATATATTGAAATATTTTGTATATAATTAACTGCTGTACATTTGTACCGAATATCAGTCATTCCTTCTATTCACGATAACTGTCACACTAATTCAATCCACTACTATCCACATTCAAGGCCGTAGCCAAGGGGGAGGGGGGGTTCATGGGGGTTCAACCCCCCCCCCCTGAAATGAAATGGCTGGATACTAGATAGAATCGGATTTTGAGAGGAAAAATAAAAACCACTATGTGATATCCAATGAAATTTCTAACCCCCCCCCCCCCCCCCCCCCCCCGAAAAAATCCTGGCTACGGCCTTGTCCACATTCATTTTGTAAGTCTTTTACGGCCGCAGTCAAATGATTAGGCAGTTGATTCCGGGTTGTATAATACTATAATACAATGGGTACTATAATATTGCTGTATACTATTAAAGTTATTAAGGGTCAACCGGAGTCGCCCATATTTCATTTTCTGTTCAAACTTCAATTTCTCATTAAATATGGAACGCAGAACAATGAAAAAATGCTGGATCGCAAGATGGAAGTTTTTCTCCTAATTTTGATACATAGTATGTGGCCATAGCTAACCCCAATTCGCAACAGTTGATGAACTCCTTCAACTTGAACTCCTGAGTGACCGTTAGTTTTTGTATTGATGATTGCAACATACTATGTATCAAAATTACGAGAAAAAATTCTTCTTGCGACTAAGCATTTGTTCATTGTTCTACGTTCGATATTTCATGAGAAATTGAAGTTTGCACAGAAATGGAATATTGGCGACTCCGGTTTGCCCCTAAGAAACATCACAACCATAAATTTAAAAAAAAGCATCTGGCTCTACCACAGAAGATGTCGACCGCAGATGTAGACGAAAAGTTTGGAAATGTAGTGAGTGAGTGAGTGTTTAAAAGGGACTTCGTGGAACTTTTATATTTTATGTAAAATAAATAATAAAATATAAATTTTACATAGTTTCTATATTTATATATTATTTAGAAGTATGTTCAAGTTCCACGAATTAAATTTTATATTTAGAAAAACGTTTGGAGACGTGCTTTCAGATCATCCGTGGCCTATCAGCCCGGAGTCTTCTACTTCATCAGACCGGTATACAGTATTATACTGTATTTTTTTACATGCCTACTGTACACAGTAATGCATTATTATGTGCATTTATATAACTTCGCATGTTAATGGTATATTCGAATTGTTTTCAAATCATACAATTTCAAATAACACTTCCCATTGTGAAATTATCTTGTTTACATTTTTAATCACAGGTTAAGAAAATAATAACAAATAATCATTTAAAAAAAAATAATCGCTGAAGAATTTATCCTACTGACTGCGACAAAATTCGCAAACAAATTCACCAAACCATCTCATCGGCCGTGAATCTGAAAGGGTTTTATAAAATATCTCTTCAGAGGTGGACCTATTGTTACAGTTTGGCATAGAACTAATGTACATAGACTTTGACGTGCCAGTTGATCAGGTTGCGTTGTGCATTAGCAATGACTGACTTTGTCTCAAAGGAGACTCTTACCAGCTCTTCACTCAATCAGGGCGCCATTAGCATTTTACACCGAATTAGGGAGGAGACCAAGCTTTGTTCTCTGGCTCCTACCTGAATTAGGAAGTTAAGTCACCCCTTTGAAATTTCAAACCTCTAGCCGAACTTGCAAGGCAGGAGAGGTTATTAGCTGCGTACAATGCTGAAAAAGGTTTGCCTCTAAATGAAGCTGGTGTAATTAACTTTTGCAGCTTCGGTTAAGACAGGCTATACTTCACAGATGTGCGAGTACCTGCGACTTGCTTAACGGTATTGTTGTGTCATCACCGCATGCAGTTTGTAATGTGTCAGACTTCTATCTTCTTCTTCTTCTTCTTCATTTTTGGCTGTACAGCCCTGCTTTAGCCGCCTCGACAACACTCCTCAATCCAGTCATCTCGGTTTTGCACAACTCTCCACCATCCACGGACTCCCAACTTGCGAAGGTCAGTTTTCAACTAGTCAGACTTCTGATCTGTCAGCTCAAAGTCATAACAAACCCCATGGGAAAGATAAATAAATAAACATTGACTTTTTGTTCTATTACTAAGCCAACCAAGCGGAGTTAGGGCTATAAAGCTCTCTCTTAAACACTCAACTCACTCACTTAAATGCCTTCATGGCCAGAAAATGCAGTGAGTGTGGGACTCGAACCAACAACCTTTCGGGTGAAAGTTGGCGTCTGTACTACTGCTCTACATGTCCTGACAATTAGAATTGATAGAAAATAAAGCGCTTCAAATAAAGTAATCTGCATGATTGTTATCTTGTTCTACATAAAGAACTAAAGGTCTTCGATGGCATAGTGATAGCTTGATCGTACTTGTGCTTCCTACATTTTCTGGCCATGCTTCGGAGGACATGTAAAGCAGGTGGTCCCGGGCCTTCCTAGTTGATTGTTTGAGAGGGCTTTACAGCCCTAACTAAGCTAGGTTGGCTTAGTAATAGAACAAAAAGTCCTTATTTTTTAGCTTGCTCGTACTTGTGCGAGTCACTACACATCATGCGATCGGTGACTTGTCGTAACTCAACACAGGTATTACCTACAGAGCAGTGGCGGGCCCCCCCCCCCCCCTGAGAAAAATTAGCGTACACTATATAAAATTGGGTATTCAAAACAAAAACCTTAGTACGGTAACATGAATATGTCTTCCATGTCTAAATTATAAATTTCACTGCTGAAAAAATCGTAAAACTCCACTATTTTTCACTTACATATTTTCTATTGTTTTCCCCGGCCCCCCCTGCTTCCAGCAACTTAATTGGATAAGCATTTAAGCATTCCTTTGCACACTCTAAAAAAATCACTAACTACTTTACTGCTGTTAAAATGCGTAAAACCCCACTATTTCGCACATATATTTTCAATTTTTTTCCCCGGGGGAATCCAGCAATGTGAATAAGTATTTAAGCATTCCATTGTAAGCTTCATAAAATCGAGACTTTTCTGCTGTTAAAATACACAACACTTTTTTTTTGTTTTTTAAATAAAATAGGACATTCTAAACAAAAACCTTAGTATGTTAACATGAATATGTCTTCCATCTTTAAATTATAAATTTTACTGCTGTAAAAATCGTACTAATTTGAACTTGTATTTTCTAATTTTTCCTGGGAGGGGGGGGGGGAGACCCCTCTTTCCAGCAGTATGAATAAGCATTATTACTGCTGTTAAAATGTGTAAAACTCCACTATTTTCCCCTTATATATTAAATTCCCCCCCCCCCCCCGGGGAGACCCCCGGACCCCCCATTGGTCCCTATCAGTTTCGGGCGCATGGGTTTTTCATGTAATGCACTGCAATTTAATGTGCATTGTTGCGCTAACAAACACGCCAATGCACAATCGTTAAAAATTAATTTGGCTTGGTAGGCAACACCCACTTTTCCCGGAATGGCCCCCCTCCGAAAATCTGTACTGGACCCGCCCTTGTTACAGAGGCGACTGAAGAGGTTATCCGGATACATTCATTGAATTGTTTGTATGCGAATATTCGTTTTAAATGATATATTAAATATTAAATTTAAAAAACATGAAAAAAGATACCGAGAAATGATTTTTAAGAAAATGCCGAATTTAGTTGAATAGTTTGCCCACAGTTTGCGTCACAACAATACGCATTACAATCCAGATTTAAAAACCCTCCCACTATAGAATTAATAAATGCCCTATGAGTCCTTCAAACTCAGTTCTATTCTTCTAGTGATTAGCACAGAAGCAGGCAGACCGTCCACGGCGGTTCTAATTTGCAATCAATGCAGAGGTGCAATCATTGTAATTACAGAAGGCGAGAATCACACACAGAGAGAGAATGGATAATTACAACCGTTCTATGCCCGTTAGAGCACTTATTAATTGATAGTCCAGCCTACCTAGCTACCATATCCTACTTTACGTGAAATACTAATGACATTCTTTATTAAACCTAAAACGTCCACAATAACGGAGTTTTGTAACTCAAGCCTTCTGGCTTAGAAAGCTATGTTGGTACCTATTGCCAGAGTTCTAATATATTGCACTTATAGTAGACATGAGACATTCGATCCCGCAAACTTTTTTAAAATTTATGGTGTCTCCTGCCACGTCCTCTTTGTCCATTCAGTGGAGGAGAAAGATGTGGTAGTTGGCAGGCAGCGAATTTCCTATATCTTCTATATGAGCTTTAGGTGCGTAGACCTATACCTAAAAAAGCAGCTCACATTTTTGAGAAAGTGAAATCAAAACTCGTAGACTCCCAAATTGGTTGAAATGTTCTTTTTTAGTTTGTCTATTTTATATTAGGTCTAGATATCCTAACTACAATGCATAGTCATACAGTAGGCACCTATTAGTCAGGACATGTCGAGTAGTGGAACGGACTCTGGCTTTCACCCGAAAGGTTATTGGTTCGAGTCCTACTCTAGTTACATTTATAGCCCTAACTCCGCTAGGTTGGCTTTGTAATAGAACAAAAAAGTCATTATTTATTTATTTATTATAGAATTATTTTTCCATTAAATCTGACGATGGCTTAGGGCCGAATCCGGTCGTATAATAACGTTTAACAAAGGGTTAGTTGGACTTACATTGCCTATTGTATTAATAGTCATTAGAGGCATGGGTCTCATGGTCATCGAATAATTAGGGTGGAGCCCATTGTCAGGGGAAGTGGGTGACGTTTCGGGAGTGGGTGCTACTCTCATCATCAGGCTTATTATTGTTGTTCTAAGTCCAACTAACCCTTTGTTAAATAGTACACCATTGCCATTAACCTTTACAAATAGTATACTAACATTATATAAATATTTTTATTTTGTGGACTAACCTAATTTATTATTTTAATTTTTATTAATTCTGTTGTTATTTAAATAATACGATTAGGCTAATTAGTGTCCCCCTCCGCCGTTCATATCTGATCATGTGTCATCAATCATCAATTTATGATTTATGTACAAATATTACATACAGTCATTATGCTTCAATTGCATAATGGATTGCTCATAAAAGCCAGTGAATATTTTATTTATCGACAATAGAAGTTGAAGACGACAGTGTTGCACTGTTTTTAATTTAATACCATAAGTACTATTGTAGTATTATATGGTATATACATATAACACTGACATAAAATTAACTTTGGTTAAAGAGGTAACCTCCTCGTTAAATACCATAAGCCTAGTGTTTTCCTATATTGGTTGGATTATCAACACAAACTGCTGTGTGTTCTTACAAATAAGATTTCGCAGCCTAGACAGCAAGACTTCATTCTGGTAGGGACATACAGTACATATAAAAACTCTTCATTGTAGAATCCAATGTAGGGTTTCTCCCGTGACTTCGCGGAAACGAAACATAATGTGTAGAGCAATAAAATTAAACAAATTTGCACAATTTCCACAAAAATATATATAGGCTATTGTTAAAAATTAAAAATTAGGTACAGCTTTTTTGGTGTTACACCATCATCAGACTAACAAGTTTCTACCTGATATTACCTGACATTAAGCTCTAAGCCAATTGGATGGGAGGGGGGAGGGGAACAGTTGCAGCCAGGTCGAGGAGTGGGGACTGGGGAGGGATGTATAAATGCATTTTATTTATTTCAATACACTCTAATCTGTCTAATAGCTTCCCCTTCCTGCAGTCAAGTAAAATTTTAAAAGTTGAGAATTCCGAAGTAGGTCCTTTAATTTTTAATAATAGGCATATTTATTTTTGTGGAAATTGTGCAAATTTGTTTAATTTTATTACTCTTCATTGTAAGCCTATTGTAATCTCTGCTACCCCCGCTAAACTTGTTTACGATGATATTTAACCAATGATGAAACTCTTGCAGATTTTTTTTACTTTCCTCAATCACACCCTAAGGAACAACAAAGCCATCCCGAATCTAGTGGCCCCAAAGCTCGACTTGCAAAACCGGGAAGAGAAAATCAGACAGCAAGGTTATATGAGTCTCCCGCGGGGGTGCCTGAGATCGAAATCGGACGTGGCGAAAAAGGAATGAAATATGCACGAGCAATGAGTAGAATAAAATTATGAATGTTCAAGTGGGGGAGGGGGGATCCCAGCACAACCTAATTCCAAAAACTTGCGCACACCACGTGGAATAACAACAACCCCCGGGCTGGTCATTTATCATAGAAGGGAGCCTTCTGGATTTTCGTAACCACACTTCACTTTAGCTTCCTGTCAACTTGCGAAGGGCGAGAATTTGTTGTTTCACTTTTGGTAGACAAAGGTATCTTTCAGTGATAGGGAACTTATTGGAGTCTGTTTCAATGACACTTATGAAGATTGATGCTTGGGTCCTCAATAAATTTGACAATCAGTACATTGTGCATTAATGAAAAAAAGTACAACATAACTTCAATTATCTCAAAATGAGTCGGACCGCAATTATACACTTTATTTGCGATACGATTATCTTCGGCTACGGTATCGTCCTATATTGTTCCCAATCGTTCTATATGGTATGCAAGGTTGTGCCGAGGTTTTTGTTTGGGGGGGGGGGGGTACATAAATGTATTTACGTGTTTTATTAATGAAAGTCCATTCTATCAAGCAGAGGCGGTCCCAGACCTCATAAAAGGAGAGGCACTTGTCCTACCGGGAGAAATTTTTTGAAAAATAGGACTGAAATGGTGAGGTTTTACGCACTTTGAGAGCAATAAGGCTTATATATTACAAAAAATCAATATAATAGTGGACAAGGGGGGCCCGGGGGTCTCCCCCGGGAGAAAATGTTTGAAAAATAGGGCTGAAATAGTGAGGTTTTGCGCATTTTGAGTGCAGTAACACTTAGATTTTAGAGGCAAAGAATATAACTGCTGTTCATAGGGGGGGGGGGGGGCAATTGCCCGCACTGCCGGTCGCTGCGTCCGCCTCTGCTATCCAGTGTTCAAATTAAAATAAATTTATTCCAATTCTTCAAACAATACAGGTTTACATAAAATGATAAATTGAGGAGCTTGGTTACAAACGTGGCCAACTCAATTTTTTTACAAAATGGGGTTTTGATCCGTCCTTGCAGAAAATTTTAATGTCCACCTGATGCACGTTGTAAAATAAAGAGACAAATGCAGCCAGATTGCGCACAGAAGCGCTGAGAAGTCTAGGGTTAGCTATAAACTTAATGCAATTTTCAACAGAAAATCCATTCTCCTGAAAAATTCTACAACTTGGAGTTGGCTCCTCAATTGTAGGCTATGTAAATATAAAAATTAATTAATACAATATTAATATATTAATATAAAATTACTAAAATATGTAATTAAATTTAAATAATTTGTATAAAGCCCCTTTATTTTTTTTGGGGGGGGGGGGTCCGGACTCCTTGGACCACCCCCCTGACACGGCCATGATGGTATGGAGGGACGGACTTAGCCACAAGCTGTAGAGAACAGAGTCAGTGCATTTGCGCGTATCCTGGGGTATGCTAATGCTGAGGTCCTGAGGAGAATGGATACAGAAGCCGAGTTGCTGCTGACTGCTGGTAAAGAAACGGAAGCTAACATACTTCGGTCTTCTAGATATAATAATCCAATGGAAGACAGAAGGACAGAGGGCTGAAAAAGATCTAACTGGTTGAAAAACCTGAGGCAGTGGTTTGGCAAGATCACGACTTTAAATTGATAAATTGATCTTTGGCTATATTTTTGGTGAGTTTTCAATTTTTTCTCCCTTAGATGTAGACACATTAATTAAAATTCGTATTATATTACAAAATTATACCTGCAGATTTTAATGGATATTAGTATTTTTTACAATATTAATTTGAATTTCCCGCGCATTTTGGACTCTTTTGTTTAAAACAATTGAATTAACATTCGGCTATAAATCTCGGTGCACAGACGACAGCCACTTACCCAGTCATTCGCTCCGGAGCCGCCGAAGTACAACCTTCGAAGTCTACGCAGCTGACGATTTCGACCGCAGCTGTTGACGAAACGTTTGGAAGTTCACTTTAACATCGACCCCGACCCATCAGCCCGGATTCTATTGGTTCTTCATCTGACTCCGACCGTGTAAGCCTTTGCAGTTATATTAAATTGAATCAATAGCTAACACCTTGGGGTTTATTTTAACACCGTCGCGTGACACCTTACTAATGCGACATTAAGAAATAAACCCCGGTATTATATAAACTCCGGTGTTATGATAATACCACATCACCATAGTAGGGCTACCGCAAAAGTTGTAAATTGCCTTACATTAGCTTATTAATATTTAAAAAAGGTATTTTAATTGTTTGCATAGAAATACAAGTTTACTTAAATTAGATTCTGTGAGGAAACTACGGCAATTAATAATCACTATCAACGTTACTTAGCCCATCATTTGGATGTACATTGATGTAGATTGTCAGCGAAAAGCGGGGTCTGCGCTTGCATAGAATCTCCCTACAACTGATCGGCCAGAGCGCGAAAGGGATTTTTTTTATTTCTAAATGCAGAATTCTCTATTTAGGAAGAACAGCTATATTGTTAAAAATGTTCATTCTCAGCAGCTCCAATAGCTGAGCTCTAATGAATTAGAATATTCGCAGCAAAAAAGAATGTCGGCATGAATGGGTGGTGAAATGACTGGTATTGTGTGTGCTAATGAGGAGTGAGAACACTGCTATAATAAGGCAATCCTCGTTTCCACAAATTGAGATCTGCCTGCGCTCTGTATATACCTTTTTCTCGGCAGTATTCTTTCTTTCTTTTAAGTGACAAGTGCCTACTTTCCTGAATAAATATTGCTGTATTAACATGAAAATTGCTGTTGCTGAGCTCATTTAGAATCTGTAGAGACAGCTGGAAAATAATTGGGTTTGGTTTCCACCAGCCCACTGCATTGTATCTTATCATCGCCGTTATACCAGTTTCTTCAATTATTTTTTATGCCTCCGACATGAGATTTAGGTAGAGAATTTAATATAGTATTTGGTAAGCAACTTGAGACCAAGTCATTTTGACGAGATTATAATTAGTTTCTTGTTCCACAGCCGCAAAGATATGAAATAATCTTATGAACCATTCATGAAAAATACAAGCTTTTGTGGTTAATTTGCGATTTTTGCAAATGCTGCAGGTCTACTACTATCCCTTCTTCTTCCTCTTCCCTTTTAGTCCTGCGTGCCTACTATCTCGTTTCATAAAAATGTAAATTGAAGTAAATTGATGCAAGTAAAACATTGTCAGTTAGAGTGGTCCTTTGCAATCTAAAGTTATCTCGTTTACACTTTTAATACCAAGTTAAATTATTCCTTAAACTGCTGAAATATTCTTGTTCTTGTTCTTCTGGCTCTCCAGTCTTTAATGAGATTTGGCCTGCTCGACAACACTCCTCCAGTCATCTCGATTTTGTACAACGCTCCACCATCTACGGACTCCCAACTCGCCAAGTACAGTTTTCAACTCATCCTTCCAGCGTTTTTGAGGTCGTTCCACCAGTTGTCTTCCTGTCATGCTTGCTTAATTTGTACATAGTTTTTGATATGCAGTCGGCTGACATTCTTAGGACGTGTCCCCATCTTTTGAACCGGACTATGCCTTCTCCGTTAGGTATTGCATCTATTTCGGCGTTGATTCTTATACACCACTCTCCGTCTTCGCAAAGGGGTCCATCGGTCCCCCTTATTATCTTTCTTTCCAATACTCGCAGTTTGTTTGCGTCATTGACAGTAGATAACCTTTCATAATAAATAGCTTACTCGTACATATGCTACCTTATTAATTTATGTAATCGGGAAGAATGCATAAGTTAAACAACCAATTTTCATAGATTTTTGCAAAGCGCAGACATTTTTGAAAAAATATCTTTTTGTTCGTACCCGAAAAGAAGATCTTTGAGTCAGAAAAGAAGCCAACATGATTTTTAATAAAAGCTTTTTACCGGTTGCTACTTAATTCAAAATTCCGATCAAAGAAAATGGAAACATTTATTATTCATCAGAAAGAAAAAGTTTGTGATAAGACTGAAACTTGTTATTGGTAATGACTATTCTCATTTCATCTCTGCAAAATTTTCACTTCATTTTCGTCTTCTCTTTGCTATCAATGAGCTCTACTTCTCATGCTAAATTATGGATTCTCTATTAAATTGATTTAAAAATGAAGATTACAGGTCCATGAGATACTTATCTGTTTAAGAGACCAATGAACACCAGCTAGGGTGGAGCTGCAGGCTACTAGTGGGTTCGCAGGAGGAAAATAGCAAATAGGTCATCAGTTATGGTTATGGTTAGGTGGGGATTCCACTGACCTCTGATTGCAGAATGCACATACGTTGACGTGGTAGCGGTTATCATTAATAAAGGCGGGGTTTCCACCGACCTCTCATTGCAGAATGCAAATGACATTGACGGAAATTTTTGTTTTACTCTATGCCATAGTTAAAATTGATGAATGAACATAGAGTTAAATCACAAACAAACAAACAAACTAAAAAAAAAAAAAAAATGGCGTCATGGGATATGTTCATCCCGGGGCTGGAGACCGTTATCAATATGGCTGCTAGTGTAGCCTGCACAAGAGAAGTACGCAATTTGGCGGGGAAACCCAGTGCTAAGTGTAGCGTGCACAAGCTAAGTACAGAGTTTTTGACCGGGTCCAGGTATCCGTTCTGCTATGCTGGAATGTGTAAGACTTCGATATTTTTTGCGTTGGTACTTATCTCTGTTAGTTGGCTTATGGTTAACGGGTGCCCCGTAAGGCGTATTATGGCTCCTGCCGCTCCAGTTAATGTATTTCTATGGATATGTTAAGTACAAACATTTTAATAGATAAAAGAAAAATTCAAATTTCCGTCAATGTCATTTGCATTCTGCAATGAGAGGTCGGTGGAACCCCCGCCTATGTCTTGAATGTCTGCCTTACCAGATGTCAGGGATTTGCCCTGACAGTCAGGGATACAGACTGCCGTCAGGATTGTCAGGAGTTGCCGGGTCAATGTCAGGCCGGGTCAATGTCAGAAACATGGAAATGAAAAAAAAAATGGATTTCGTAACGTTAAAAATGTGAAATAAAGTTTATTACTAAAATGAAAAATATATATATTATAATATATTATTGCAATTGTATTTATTGTAATTCCGGCATAGCAGTTTTTAACAGTGAAATGAACAAGTACATTTATACTACTAGGAGATATAATGTGACAGTTCAGAAGGACATTTACAGGCACTATATAGAATGACACTTTGGTTCAGGTGTCAGGAATTGAGCTTTCTGAAATCTGGTAACCCTAGTTATGGTGGCCAGCTGCGAATGTAATGAATAAACAGCCCCCGACCAAGCAGCGGCATAATCGAAGTGTGCGGTGGAAAGTCTGGTGGTGCAGGCTTGTCTAGAAAAGCCCAAGGATGACTACGTGACGGGGTGAATAGTTGCCGCCACTAAATAAGCAACCACTAATAGGGCACTCTTTGGCGTTGGACCACGAAGGCGAAGGAACTTAATGAAGAGTCAACGGCATAAGGATGCAGAAGGCAAAGGGAAACCACTGCATTACAATTACTTTTGGGGATCGAGTTCGAAGTACGGCATATAGTACGTGTCTACAATAATAACTGGCATGTTGAAGAAGAAGAAGAAGAAGAAGAAGAAGAAGAAGAAGAAGGAGAAGAACCTGTATCACCTGCGTACACAATTAAATCTATCACGAATTATTGCGTATATACATATTACAATATATACGAATACTTACATACTGTATCATAAATTCATTCAAATATACCTACATATTGTGTCAGTCACTGACGTCAATTGGTAATGGCTATGAAATCAGTGGGAAATTGACGAAAAATACTTTTAATGAGAGCTCTTCCCGGGCCTGCAATTGGTACGTAGAACTCAAGCAAAATGCGGAGGAATGTTTCGTCTATTCCATGATTAATAATGAGGTTCATTTGTGACGTCATTTTGTAGATGGCAGCACCAGTTGCAATGATATCAAAGCGTTGATTTTTCCATAAGCCTCAATAATATTTTTCAAATTATTTTATTTATGTATTATTTTAAAGTGATATTTTTCTATAAATCATGGAGAATATATATATTAAATTATATGCATAGTAAAAATATTATAACAAATATTAAACGAATTAATTAGATGCTAAGAGCTTAGTTTCCACATGCAAACGGCGGCCATTTTGAATAATATGGATATCGGTTTGTCGCCAGCGAACCTAGTGACCAAATCTGTCCCTACAGAACCTCTTTGGTTCTCAGATCAATATTTCATGGAAATTTTAATTTATTACATTTTATAAGGTAAGGTAAGTCACATTAGGCAGAAAAATCTAATCTACATGCTGAAAGATTCAGCCATTCAAGCGTACAATCAAAATATCTAGTTGGAACATTCAAACATCCAACTGTAGAATCCAAAAATCCCACTTGGTGGAAAATTCAAAGTCCATTTACGCCATCGCTTCTACTATAGACTGAGCCCTAAGGGATGTTCTGATGACAAATTGATTTACGATACATACCTAATTAATTCGTTTGATCGCCATCACAGTCCTGATCATTTTGGAAAAAGTTTTTCTTTAACACCGGCGGTTACATGCAAATTCCATTCTCTATGGTCAGTTTCCATGTGTTGGTAAATCTAGTGAGGGATATAGGCTACTAAACACTATTGACGTATTTTTTTGCCTTTTATTCTAATCTATACGAGATTTTGTTCCATGAAATCTTAAAGTTCGCACTCAGGCTACCTGTTTTAATGCGAATCAATGATAACCATGATCTCTTGAAGGTAAACTTCCACTGTATATTACCATCACATCAACTTCGATGGCTAGGTGATAGCGTGGTTGTAATTGTGCGAGTCTCTACACGCCATGCGATCGGTGACGTGTTGTAACTCTACACAGGTATTACTTACAGAGACGACTGAAGTGGTAAATCGGATACATTCGTTAAAGGTTTTGTCTTTTTTATATATAAAAAAAAGAATGTATGATAAGTACGGAATGGTTAAAATAACAAATTACAAGTCATGTCAATTTTTTAAGTTTATTTATAATACATAATTTAACAGCTGTACACTACTTTTATTACACTTGGTAAAAATTAATTGCAAAAAGAGGGATTCAAACACTCAACTTTGTAAATGGAGTGCTTATTTTATAAAAAAATGCCTATCGACCGTAAAATAGCCTATTCGGTATCTAGGTACAGTACTTATATCTATAACATATATACTGTATTTATGTCAGTACCGGCAAATAAATCAAGCATTATAAATCAGTGAGGCGCAAAATTAATAAAACGTTGCTTTCAGATGAATTGTCAAAATTTTTACATTAAATGGCTGATTTTTATAAAAGAAAATGTCCTATGGCCTCCTTATGGACTGTTTGAAACATAAATTACCATCATAATGAAGGTAGAAGGTTTATTTGTAGTAAAATAACCGACAGCGATACAGTAAAAAAAAAATCAAATCTCATGAATGGGCCTGCAGGAAGGCCAGGGACGGATCCAGCCCATTTTTTTAGGGGGATAGTTATGGGTCAAAATAGGAAAAACATATGCAGGATCGATTAAATCAGAGCGTAATAAATTAATTTACAATAGATTAACCAAATTTTCTTTTGGGAGGGGGGGGGGGTAGTTTCCCCCCATGTATCCGTGCATGAGGAAGGCCAGCCTATAAGTCTGCCGCAAGAAATCACAGGAATATTATTTTTATTATACTATTGTAGTTTTCAACCTATGTCATGTGAAAAAGAAACACTTAACATTTATTTAAGGATAAATCTGTTGAACAGAACCTCTGCCTACTATACGTGACAAAAAAAAAGTAATATAAAAATAGAATAATGTAGAATTTGGAATGAAATAGATAGCTTACGATATGATATCGTATGATAGTTTGCATTATCTACAATAGGTGCCGGCAAGGCTGTAGCCAGAGGGGATTTCAGGGGGTCCGGACCTTCCCGAATATTTGCAGCGTACAGTAGATAGAATGGAGTTTTAATTATATTGAGGTTATCTCACCTGTAGTGACATAAATAATTAGATTACTCGTGACTTCGTGGTATTTCATTTTAATAAACAAAAAATAACAAAAACTTAGAGTTTTAGAAAAACTTGTTATAACAACCCGAATTAGTAAAACCCAAATAATCGTTAAGAAATTAACTTTGTCTAAGAAACCCACTTGTGTTAGTATAAAACCCTGAGCGCTTTCGGCAAGAACTGCCATCTACAGAGGGAAACCCACTAGCACAGTTACACCTTATCTGCGATTTGAGACTTGCTCAACTCGAGGAGAAGATGCAAATGCAAAGCGCTCAGGGCTTTATACTAACACAAGTGGGTTTCTTAGACAAAGTTAATTTCTTAACGATTATTTGGGTTTTACTAATTCGGGTTGTTATAACAAGTTTTTCTAAAACTCTAAGTTTTTGTTATTTTTTGTTTACCTGTAGTGACCTCAGATAGACCCCCGAAAAAAATTCTGGCCATCGCCCAGGGTGCCGGTGTAATTGTCGAATTGCTGGAGTAAATTGAATTGTTAAGCAACGATATTTCATTTCGAAATTTGAACACACAAGCAAACAAAACAATTCTGTGACTGCTGACACGATGCAGGCCGGAGGCATTATACATTGTTACAAATTCGGTGAAGCCCTAATGTAGCCTACCTACTGAATACTGATACAGTGTGACAAAGACGACTGCTTGAGTTATACTGCTCCATTTGGTCCATCTTACGGCGCTTCCCGTACCTGAAACAATAAAAAAAAACTCTCATTTTGGCACTTATTATATATATTTATATATCTATATTTTTACAAATTATTTTGTAGGCCCCCTTAACCTGAAGGTGTGCGGGGTACCTACCAACTCAAGTTGACAAAATTAATTATAATAATGAAGTAATTAAAAAATAAAAATAGTAATATAGATACAATAGTACAACAATACATATTTATAGCCTATAGTTATTATATATAATCAGCCAAGTAGGCAGCATTAACTGGCAGCAGTGCCTCTGGTATACTCCAATGCGGCCCTTATATACTACAATAATGACTCACAGTAGTCAGTAATTTGTTTTCTATTTAAAGTCCTGGCACCCCCGGTAGATTTTTGAAAAGCATTATATGTGACATTTGCTTGGTACCAAAAACTCCGTCTAGACGTAGTTCTTATGTATATATTTATAATAAAATATAATATATATATATATACAGTATATATGTATATTTATGTTAGTATAGTATACTATCATAGTGTACTACAATAGTATATATCGTAATAATAATGGTGTATTATTATCCGAACTGGGGTCGCACCTACAAAGAAGAACCGAGCCAGGTGGGGACAGCTGCACACCCCTGACATATCCTGCGAATGCGGAGCAGAAATACAGGACACTGAGCACCTGCTACAGTGCACCCTGTGCCCAACCAACTGTACACTGGACGACATTTGGAATTGCACTGAAGCTGGTGTCAAGACGGCGCAGCACAGGACCGAAAGATTCGCCTAGTCTCCATCTCTCGGACACGAAAAAGTAAGTAATCGTGTATTTTTTGTCATGGCTGCATCCATGCATATCCTCGTCATAAAAACAAACTAGCAAACTAGCAAACTTTTTCTCTCAAAACGTATCAAATTAATTTTACATATTCAATTGATTCTGTAAATCTTAATAGAGTAACCGTAGTTAAAGATTTAGGTATACTATTGGACTCAAAATTAATTTATAATAATCATATTGATAAAATAATAAACAGAGCCAACAAAATACTGGGATTTATCATTAGAAATACTCGAGGTATAATAAGTAACCAAGAAATAATTTTTAATTTATTTAACTCCCTATGCAGGAGTATACTCGAATACGGTTGTGAAGTTGGGACCCCTACACAAAGGGCAACATAAAAAGTTTAGAAAAAATACAAAAGAGATTTTTAAAATGTATGTACTATAGACAAACGGGTGTTTACCCACAACTAATGCCTTACGAAACAATACTAAATCACTTTCTGATGCCCACGCTTAAGACAAGAAGAACAAAAATTGCAATAAAAGTCTTATATAACATATTCAATTCACTACTCGATTTATCAGAGCTCTTAGAAAAACTTTTAATTAATACCCCAAATAGACGATCCAGAAACAATGACCTTTTTTATCTCTCCAAATTAATATGTGTGCGAATACTCCCATTTACCGGTTAACTAAAATAGGCTATATAATCTTAATGCTACACATTTAGACATTACCGATGGCAAACGTAAATTTATTAAAACATTAGCTATAATGAATCCAATTGGCTACCTTTTATAAAATTACCATTTTTAAATAATAAAGACTTAGTTAAGATATATAAGAATGATATGTATTGGCAGATAGTATTACTTTATAGTATTACTTTTCATTTTTATCATTACTTACCAACTAGATAACTTGTATACAACTTATTTCTTTAATCTACACATTGTTAAATAGATGTACGATATACTGCTTATAATTATAATTGTACAATAGTTATGTATCACACATGTAAATTATGATAAGCATAGTTAAGTAAGTTAAGTTAATTTGCATATTATTGGACATTGTCTGTTTGCAAATAAACGATTATTTATTTATTTATTTAATTTATTTATAAACTAACAGACTAACAAACTAAGAAATTGCATTGTCCAGAAGGTACAGATGGGTACAATGCACTACTGCATACAGCATTAACTCCATATAATGGTGACACAGGATGCAATGCAATAATGGATATGGATATCCTCAATTGAAAAAAAGAATTATCTTAAACAACCAAAACCTGGTTGACAAAGGCACCTGCAGCCCGATCACGGTGATTTGGTATTATTATAATATAATATAGTGTAATTCAATACAATAATGCCATGTTACAGCGTTTTCTTAAGTCCATATCGCATGCCGGGGTTAATATAATACCGTGTCACTTGATGGTATTAATTCAATTGTTTAAGGTGCCCATTCCACATACGTACAACGTCAATGAAAATTATGAAATTGAAGGCCATTTCAATTTTACTCTATGCCATTGTTAAAATTGATCAATGATCAATTGATAATAGAGTAAAATCACAAACAATGAAACAAACAATCTAAAATTAAAAAATGGCGTCACGTGATATGACAAGTACAACTATTTTAATTGATTTCTCTAAAAAGAAAGCATTTCTGTATAAAAATTATAATAAGGATTAAATAATAAGGCGACGAAGAAAACAAATACAATTTCAAGAAACAAATTTCAAAAATTTGGCGCATACGCTTCAATTGAAAATTGTCAATTTTTGAAAAACATATGGAATGGCCCCCATCCATGAGAAATTGAAATGTCCTTCAATTTCATAATTTTCATTGACGTTGTACGTATGTGGAATGGGCGCCTAAAATAAATGAACAGTTACCTAATTTTAGATTTTTTTAATTTTTGACGTTGGTAATCGTTGCAACAGTGCTAAGCGCGGAAAATTCAAATTGTGACTATTCGGCTATATTTTTAGTGAGTTTCTTAAATTTTTCTCCCTTACATTTAGACATATTATTTATAATTCTTAATATATTTCAAAATTAAAACTTGTTCATTAATTTGTTTACCAGTATTTCTATGGCGATATGTGTTTATATTAGCTATCTATATTTATATTTGCAACGGCAGCGTCGCGTCAGTTCATTTCCGAAGTTTCGTTTGTCACATTATCAAAATTTTAAATTATGAGGTTGGCAATACTGTTTCTGTTCATTTATTTGAAACAAATGAATTAATACCATCACGGGCCATGGTATTATATTAACTCTGGTATTAAAATAATACCAAATCGCCATGATCGGGCTGCTATTGGGTTTTCTTACTCTATCGTACAGAACACCTAAATCATACCAGAAGATATTAAACATCGTTGGGAACCATTATCATCAATGTAATGTTTTTCGTTAGGTGGCTATTCCACTTGTCAATATTCCGTCATTTTGGCATCAATAATTGATGAGATTTTTTGTCATTAATTATTGAAGCACAAATGACGGATTATTGACAAGTGGAATAGCCGCCTTATATTAATTTGTTTGCCATAGAATGAAGCTATCAAGGGGGAAGCGACTTAATAGATATTTTTAAACATTATTAACGACTACAATATTTTGTGAATTTAAAAAAAAACGTTGTTGCCGCTTGTGCTTAGCTGTTTTTTGACCATTGAGGAGGGTAAAATCCCAAAATTGTTTCTGGATACCTTTTTATTGGGGTGTAAATCCATTGAAATCCCGGAATTGAAAATTTGGACCATTACAATTATCATTTCCTTCAAGAGAGCACGCGCGGATAGGCTAATAGTCAAGGGTGAATCAAATAAGCTTAGAGTTAAACCATTAAAACTGAACCTATAAACTGCCTTAATTTTCCACTCCACCTGTTTAAATATACCATATCTCCCGTAGAAAAGTTAAGTGACATCCCAGGAACGTAAACCCCAAGGAGTCGACAACCTCCCCGCCCGTTCCAAAAGGGAGGCAAGAGAGGGCTCAAAGTGGAAACTTTTGACAGAAACAGCGCTTACCGAGATAAATTTCAAATCTTCAAAAGCTACACTAAATTGGCGAACATGTGAAGCTGACACCCGGAGCACTCGCCTTGTCATCGTAATTGAAAAATTATTCCAACTACGGGGAGGTGGCCATAGAGCGCTCCTCCAAAGTCACATTGATTATAATGTGCCAGCAGTTCGCTATTTTTAATGGAATTTCTTCTTATTCTTTATTAGGGGGAAATACAGTTGAAGAGCGCTGAAGGAAATAAAGATGCAATTGGATTTCAGAAGTAGAAGACTTTTTTGTACATGGTAGCATTGCTTTAGATGGGTTTATGCCAGCACTATAAATTTAATTCATCTTCTTCCTCTTCTTCTGGCTCTATACGATGAGCCCTTGGTGAGGATTGGCCTGGTCGACAACACTCCTCCGGTCATCTCGGTTTAGTAGAATGCTGCACCATCTACACGGACTCCCAACTCACGAAGGTCAGTTTCCAACTCATCCTTCCAGCGTTTTCGAGGACGTCCGGCCAGTCGTCTTCCTGTCATGCTTGCTTTGTACGTCTAATTCAGCATGTGGTCGTCTGACATTCTTATGACGTGTCCCAGTCATCTTATGCATTGCGCATTTATAAACCGGACTATGTCTTCTCCGTTGAGTATTGTGTCTATTTCGGCGTTATTTTCTATATACGCCCCTCTCCGTCTTTACATTAAATTAACTTAATTAAAAGAGCTTCCACTGCCGGAGTCAGGAAATTTGACAGTAGAATCCAGAATTTCAGTAGCAATTTAACCTTAAGATGCAAACTTCGGAGTCAACGTATGATATTTCACGCGTAGTGCAAAATCTGCAGATGCAGAAAGCCGACAATAGAGCCGCAGACGAAACGTTCAGAAATCAGAACCACGCCTTCAGATCAACTTAAACTCATTAGCACCGATATTTCCTGTTCCATAACACTCAACCAATAATTCCACAATGTTTTTTTTTTCGTTTGGTACGTTTCGCGCCGAAAGCTTACAAATTCATAAAAGCCCGTTATAACGGTTCACCATTTCTGGGTTTCACAATTTTTTTACTGCAGGGTAATGTAACAGTTTTTTCATTGCATGCACCTACACCAGTATTATGCTATTTTTATTGGATGAAGTTGAGAGATATACGTTTTCCAGGATAATTAATGGCGGAAATATTAATGAGATTTTCGTAATGTATGATGCTGAAGAATTAATCTCTAGTTAGTCGTAATGGCTGGTGAAAACACCACGGTACTCAAAAATGAATCTCCCAATAATTTTCACTTTATATTCATGTCAAGTAATTTCCGTTACAAATCTCACCATTGCAACTTATCGTGTAAATATTTTAAAGAGTACAGCAAGAGAGGTTTTTATGACTAATATTCTACAATCATGTGTGTCCCCGGGTAATCATGCAGTGATTCAGGCTGAAGTTGGCGGAGGAGTGAATGAATGAACGAATAAAAACTTTATTGCAATACAATTGGCGAACAATAAGAGTATAAAGTGATGGTAGTAGAAAGAGAAATCCACATTTACAAGAATTTCTCTAGTGACTTCGTAGAAGTGATAAATTACACAAAATAAATATATTATTTGGAATTAGTGCTAAGCTGTTTTATAATTTGTTGCCAACGGCCTTACCGTGTTGGGTCAATGCTTCATGTATGTTTCAAACTGCGGCAAGCTTGGTAGTGTGCACAGCGTTGGCAGGGGAACATGGATGGACATGATAACGCGCTGAGACTATACCGAATAGCTTTCCCAAGCAAGGTTTTATATTGAAGATTTTTGAAGATTTTGATGATATTATGGATAGACCGACCCCAAAGCATTGCATGACATACCGTTTTATTATTGGGTAACGGGGAGACCTTGTAAGGCCGGCGCCACGCACAACCAAGTGTAAACGACTGGATCCTATGCTACAATGTTTCGCCTACCTTAGAAAACTCCCGATTGAACTGAGGGCGGAGAGAAATGCTACTAACTTCCCTACATTGCTTAGAAACAAACTCTTAGAGAAAGCTTTCTACACTGTCACTGAGGCACTAGTACAATGACAATAACAGAACTACCTGATTTTGACGATTTTATTACTTATTACTTATTATTATTATTACTTTCTTGTCAATTACTTGTTGATTACTTGTATTGGATAATTTAACAGAAATATACATTTATTTATTTATTTAATGGGATTATATTACTAGTAGTATTATATTATAGTATAATAATATGTAATTCTCCCGTCGATCGATCCGGTGCTGCAGGATAGGGAAAATCTAAAGAGGAAAGCATGTACGGGTTCACTCGTAACGGTTCTTTTGATATAATACTTGTTTCAAAAAAATACATCCCGCACTACTACTAGATCAAAAGCACATACTGCAGGATAAAACCATAGAAATATATTAACTGGAACGGCAGGAGCCATAATATCCCTTACGGGACACACGTTAACCATATGTCAACTATCAGAGATAAATACCAACGTAAAAATTTTGTGAAGTTTTACACATTGCAGCATACGGATACCTGGACCCGGTCAAAACTCTGTACTTAGCTTGTGCAGGCTATTTACGCAGCGAAATTGCGAACTTATCTTGTGCAGGCTACACTAGCCGCCATATTGATAACGGTCTACAGCCACGCGATAGATAAAACTTGCATAATAAAGTTATTGAAAAACACGAAAAGAATAAACTTGTCAGTGTTTTTTAAAAATTCATTTTGTTTTAAACGCGGCTGTCGGAACTGGAGAAAGAACAAATAAAAATAAAAATAACAGCACAAGATTATCCAGGCAAAAGAAAAATGATAGAAGACAGCAAAGCTTTGGATTCAATTATGACAGCAGCTCAAAAAACAATTCATTTTACAAACAGCAGCAGCTAATAAAAAGTCTTTAAAAAAAGCTGACCGGGAAAATTTTCCCGAAAACTTTCTCTCGAACCTAATTGAAAAGTATTTTGTAGCACTAATTTTTCATTATGCGATGGTGAAATATTAATTTCCTCAAATGAAAGTTGATATTTGCCCAGCAGGCTTGATCTCACAAATGGACTTACGGTATCTCGCGATTTTCTTTATGCTTAAGAAAAATATATTTTCATTAAGAGGACCCTAAGTGATTACAAAATTTTATTCGGATTTTTAATCCAATCCCTTTTAACTTTATAACTTTTCACATTAATTAGTATTGATGTTTGTTTTCGCCTCTGTAGTAACGATATTTTTTGCATAGCCTACTTAGCTTGGTAGAAGATAAAATTTTAATTTTTTGAGAATAAATATATGGCATGTTTAAGCTGATCCTTTTTACTTATCACGGTATAATAAATATATTATATATACATATATATGCATATAATTTGTTCCTCTTGTAATTAATACGTTGTTTTTGTTGTTGTTTTGGTTGCTTTATAAAAGGTTAAATCACATACAAACAATTTAATGAATGTATCCAACGAACCTTTTCATTCGCCTCACTAAGTCACCTAATAGGTACCTATTTGTGTCGAGTTACGACGCGTCTCCGACCGCAAGGTGTGTATAGATACTCGCACAAGAGCAAGCGTGATAGCAGCTTGCCTCCGAAGGCGCTTAGGTACAAGAGAAATGCCAATAAATAACGTCAAATATCGATAAAAATGTGAACCTGCATCAAATAATTTACTGTACAGTTTGTCTATTTCCAGGTGTATCATTTGCTGAATATAATATAATTGTTAAACTTCTGGTTGATAACTGAAACTGGGTTAAATTGAGTAAAAAATCAACAAAACTTCTCAGGTACATATTTTGGTTACATTTTACCCTTTAACTTAATGTGTTTTGTGAGTGCGCGATTTCTACATACTACAAAAAACTGCAAATGTTCAACAGAAATAGTCTAACTCAGAGGTCGGCAAAGTGAGACTCGCGAACCGCATTCCCGAGCCGCATACGGCTCTTTGGTACATTGGATGCGACTCTTCCCTTTTTGAAGACACAAAAATTAAATAGGTAATGCAAATGGCACATCCAGATATGCATTTACATTTTAATTATAGGTGCCTAGTAACCTGTAAGGCATTATTATCTATACAGACTCGCAGGCAGCGATTAAGGCTGTGGAGGCTATAAAGATCACATCAAAAATGGTGTGGCACTGCATCAACCTCCTAATAAAGGTGTGTCGGGAAAACTCAGTCTCGCTGATTTGGGTCCCGGCTCACTCGAACTTTGATGGGAATGAAAGAGCCGACGAGCTGGCTCGAAAAGGTGCAGAAACGCCATTCATTGGTGCAGAACCTAAGTATGGGATGGCTTATTGCCAGGCCCGTACTTCTGTACAAAAATGGGTGCAGAGAAAAACTGCAGAGGAATGGAAGAAAGTCCCGGAAAGCAGATTTGCTAAGAAGGTTATTCCGGGTCCTAGTAAAAAGCTCACCGATCAGCTTCTCTCTTTAAGTAGAGAGCAAGCTAGAAGGGTGGTTGGCACGCTTACGGGCCACGGCCACTTCAACAAACACATGCATAGGGTTGGCGTGAAAAACGACAGTAGATGCAGACTGTGTGAAGTTGAAGAAGAAACAGCTGAACACATTCTCTTTGAATGTGAAGCGCTGGGAAAAACTCGATACCAAACTCTTGGCCACCCTAGGTCTGAAGAGGAAACCATCCGATCTAATCCCATCACAAAAACACTAGAATTTATCAAAAAGACTGGTGTTATAAGATGGGCGTAGACGGCAAACGTGGAAGCAAAAGACCTTCTAGGTCGACGCTTATAGGAACTCAAACGAGTAGGCCCCACGAAGGTTAAAAAAAAAAAAAAAAAACCTGTAAGGCGCCCTTTAAAAATTACAATCAATTTTTTTTTTTGGTTAGGATATCTAAATCTGGTTAATTCAAAATTTGGCCCAGGCGCTAAAAAAGGTTGGCGGCCCTTGTTATAACTAACTTTATCTTGCTTACATAAAACCCAAAAACGTCATAGTATAGTATGCATATGATGTGAAAAGTCTGGTTAATTCTATTAATATTATATACTGTATATTATTATTAACGAGGGAAAAATAACCTGACGAGCGTGCGATGCCGGCTATTTATTTCAAAATTTAAAAATACAAAAATTAACTTGAGAAAACTCGGAAAAAAACTGTTGAATATTCAGCACTGGATTGTTTTTATAAATGGGCGAGAAAACAATAAAAAGAACGGCGAATGCCTCCGTTTGAGCGGATTCCAAAACGAGAACAGAAATTGCTACAAGGCTAAAGGAGTATTATTTGAAATAGGGGCAAAAAGGGCGGTTTGATTTCCTCCAGAAAGAAAATCAGTAAATTCTCATGGGGGTTGGAAAATACGAGGGTGGGAACTCGCGTGTGCAGGGAGTGAAAGGAGGAGGAGGGGGGGGGGCTTTTGTGAAAGGAAATTTTCAAAAATGCATGGCTTGCACCTGGACAACTATCTCGTAAAAGTACGTAGCAGGTTTTCCCTTGTCCCACTGTCTATTTGCTGCTTCTCATATATGCGCATGTCCACCAATTACATATTTACTTGTTTCATGATACCGCTGGGAATATTTCTGTGTCTGTCATCCTCGTACAGCATCTGTAGGACTCGTAGATATGCTGTTGACAGCATAAGACTTTAACTTGCAGAAGGTCTACTGCGAATTCGCACATTAAACCTTGTTTGTTCTCGTTGGAAATTTCGTAGACCACTTTTTATTATTTAATTTGTTCCTATTCAAATTTAGACCAAAAGTAGATATGCATTATTTCCTCCTCTCCATAAGAAGAATCTGGTACGGGGAAAAAGTATTTTTTGCAAATGGTAAGGTAACAGATCGAATTTGATAAAAAAAACTAAATGCTGCCTAGGGGCCTATATAAATACGTAGAGTATCCTCATATATAAAGAGTTGATCGGCAATAAAGTGTCATCATGTACTGCAGAATAAATTATTTTGTACCCCAGAAAATGACTTCATTCTGAATTGTTCACTAAGAACAGTTAATTAATTAGGAGTTAAATTAAAATAATTGAATGTACAGGTAGTCGTAGTAGTTTTATGGCGTTCTTACTTTATTTTAAAACTGCTGCGACTACTCTTACTACTGTTTATAAAATAAATTGACGCATTTATTGAGTCAGTAATTTTTTTTTAAATTATAGCCTACAAATTGTTATAGGTCTACCAACGGCGGCCTTATAATTATTGTGTATTAATTGTTTTATAATTCAATACAAGTCTCATTCATTCATTCATTCAACATAAATATAGGAAATCAGTGATTGTCTAATGAGGAAGCAAAATAATGGCTCAGGGATAGCTACAATTTGATATGGAGCGCCCGATCCATCAGAGGCAGCTCTCAGGAGTAGCATCTGTCACTTTCCCAGGACAGGGCCATGATTAACCCCTGTTTCATGTTATGGCTCATCACAAAATCATTATCATTTCAAATTTTTCATTTAATCCCATCAGTAATGAAAAAAGCTTAAAGAAGGTTAAGGGTGCTTGTCACGGCCATTTTACAGGTATTTATGGCGTAAAAATGGCGTGTAAATGATCTGTTAGTTTTAATTTTTGCTTTCCAATTTATACGTAGGCCTAGTATAAGGAAAGCTTTGTGCTGTTGGTCGAAATTTTCGATTCCGAGATTTCAACGGATTTACACGTTTTGAGGTCCCAGGAACAAAAAAAAAGTGGTTTTTACGAAATGTCTGTCACTTTGTCACTACGTCCCTCTGTCGCTCTGGCGCTCTGTCACTCTGTCTGTGCTTCGATTTCCGGGCAAATTACTCGATCGATTTAGATAAAATTTGGCATGTAGGTTCACAAAAATTATACCTCGAGACAGTTTTTTTTATTTGGGGCTAACTCAAAAAACTTCAAAAAAACGTCTAAAAATATAATTTCTCAAAAACGATTTCTTTTAAATTCACCTATATTGTAGTCGTCATTAATGTCAACAAAATGCGGTGCGTCGCGTGGCCTTTGATAGTTTGCTTCTAGGGGTAAAAAAATAGAAATAACTAAATTTTCATGAAAAATGACTAAAAAATAATTTTTCTGTGGAACCTTTCTATCGATGATTTCTACCTTCAGATATGTTTTAGGTGTTCAATAGAGTAACAAAACCAAACGGGTTGTTTTCCAAAAAATATTTGGTTCTGGGCAAAAAATTCTTTTTTGAAGAAATTACATTACAAATTTTTTAAACAAAATTAAAAAATACATTGCCTGCCCTGCCATTGTTAGTACTGTTACAATATATTGGTCTGTTCGTTCCAGAATATGCAATTGAGCTTTAAGGGGTTTTTAATATATTGGGGTGGACCCCCCCCCCCCCAGGGATCTGAAATCTAACCATAGGGAAATTATTTACAATGAAAGGAACCATTATGTCCATCTACTACTTTATAAATTGGAAAGCATGTTCGAGTAAACTCGGACTGGTTCTTCATACTTTTTTTCAGTTAAATTGTAGTTTTATTTAATTTGTATTAAAATTATTATGGGTTAATTGTAAGAGTGGGCTGAAAGGCGAAAAAAGTCGCCGATATATAAAATAAAAACAATTTTTTCTTCTTTTTTCATTCTTTCTTAAACAGCTCACATATGGCCTTAGTTATGGTCTTCGCGTTGACATAGTATAGATTATATTACCCATCAAACTGATCGTTCTGTATATTTTATGTTCTATACTGTGACATGGAGCAACTTAGACATAATAAAAATAAAAATAATGAATTAGCAAAATAATAACAACTATATAATTATGAGAGGCCATCGTTAGATGTATAGGGATTAGTATAGTATAGTAGTAAGATAGATGAGAATAGATAGAACCATCCGGAGGTTGGCGTAAGCAAGGCCACAAGGTAGAAGACCCATCGACAGACTGAGGACAAGCCTCGACTAAAGAGTCAAACTACTCGCCGGAGCAAGAGGAAAAACAATGGCCGAGCTCAAGACGCTGGCGAGCGACCTGGTGGACTATAAGAAATGGGCCCCTGACGCTGCGCACGTGGCACTAAGAGAGAAGAAGAAGCTAAAGGAAGAAGGTACTATACCGTACTAATAGTGCCTACACATACAGTATAGCCAAGGATGTAATAAAGACGTGAAAGTAATGCTAGTTGTAATTTCTAAAAGAAAACATGGTTTCCAACAATGATTCAAACTTTCTTTACAGAGAACAAAACAAGCCATAAAGAGTTATAGTCAAAGACTACTGGGAGTCACCCATTGAATGGGTCTACAGGGAGGCGGGTTGCCGGCAGATTGCCCGCCTTCCACAGCTAAAAGTGACTCCTGTGCGTACCATAAACCCCAAATTCGTAATGAATGCAATATTAACGAATATCGGTGAAATATGGAGCCACGGGGAGTTGTTCCTTGCCAACTGAACTTCGTACGTCTCTGCATTTTTTAAAATCAACTTCATTTTTCATGCGATAGCAAGTTTCTATTTCTACCTGAGACCTTGAGGGTCGCCGTTTCTCTGAATTTTTGAAGACGCCTCTGTGCTGCAGAATCTTCTCTAGATATCTTCGTAACCGGTAGATGTGAACGTCTACCGCTGAAATACTCTTTTGTGGGACCTTTCAAAAGCTGTTAGATAAACTGTTCTCACGAACAATGATAAGTTAACTGGTAGGTTTAGAATAAAAATATAAAAATAAATAGAATAAAATCATAAAACGGTATGATACCGATTTTTGCATTCCTATTTAAACAGGCAACGTTAGACATTATATTGCAGTATGGTGTATATAACACTGACATTTCCGAAGCTACGTTAGCTTTGCGGTGGTCGAGATTTTCAATTTCGAGATTTCAGTGGATTTATATGTTTTATAGTATCCAAGAGAGAGTTTCTCCAGTGACTTCGTGAAAGCGACATAGCCTACATGACAAATGAGTATTAAATTATAAATAACTTTGCACTTAATTCCACAAAATAAAAGTCTGAAGATAGTGTCAACCACCGAAACAGCTGTCATAATTTAAAATTTTATTTTAGTTATTTATAATTATTTTAGTTATTTATAATTTTATTCTCATTTGTCATGTTTAAGGTACCAGGAACCAAAAAAGGTGTTTTTACGAAATGTCTAGTTGTCTGTTCGTTGGTTTGTGGGTAAATTACCCGATGGATTTTGATGAAATTTGGCACGAACGCGTATGTTTACCAAAATAACACTATAAAACTTTTTTCACAAAAATTGCTCCATTTTTTTTTAATTTACAAAAATATTGCACTGTAGTCGTTATTGATGTAAACCAAATCCAATCGATCGCTTGCCACTTGATAGTTTGGTTCTGGGGAAAAAAATAAAATAAAATAAAAGACTCAATTGTAATGAAAGATAATTGAAAAATAATTTTTTTGTGGTCGATGATACCCGATTTAAACCACGCAATCGCTCCATCAATCAACTCAGTGCTTTGGGATAGGAAAAGTCAAGGACAGTTATTTATGATGGAACTACTAATCAATCTCGGTACCCATTGTAATCTCTCTCTATCTCTCTTTCACAATATTTGGTACCTATTCTGTAGCAACGAGACCGAATGTTTTCTTTGGCTACTTACCAGAGTGGCCAAAGGACGCAGAGGGAATATCTCTGGACTCAGAAACTCGCGTTGGCGCTTCATCGACCGTCTTACTTTGTTTCTGTTCAGCGGCTTTAGTTGAGCTTGTTTTTTTCGTTGTTTCCTTATCATTGATAGTCTCTGAAAAAAAATATAAAATACCAGTATATGTATCAGTTCTTGATGGTAGACTAGGGCCTGGGATAAGTTTGAGATCCCTGGACATAGGACCATCAGGTATGAGTATAAACATACGTTACGATACATTGAAGAGCTGCCCAGGAACATTCTAATAATAGTAAATAAATGTATACCAATTTTTCAACAATAGGTACAGGTTTACGTAACATGATAAATGTAACCGGTGCAGGTTGGCATCGAGAACGTATACCAGTTTGCCAATGGCCAAAAATTTATATGGAAACAATACAAATAATGTCCGAAATCCATGGGGTCGTTGGCATTGGACAAGGGACTTATGGGCCACTATGAGTAGGCCCGGGTCCATAAAAAGGCCTTAAAAATAATAATCAACATGATAAATTCAAATTATGTCACTCAAATTTAAAATTAAATTTAAATTAGCTAAATAAATTAAATTTAAAATTTAAGCAGAATTTCATTATCCACTCCAACTGTGTTCCCAAGGGCTAGGGCCGGTGTAGTGTTTCCATTAATTTGTTTTGAAGGTGTGTAGGTGTGTGTTACGTCTGTAAATTATCCTAAATGTGTATATATTAGAAGAGAGTTAATAAAAAAAATTGGTTCTTTATGTTTTTTAAAATATTGATTAAAATGTCGTTTTATTGTCCTACGTGGAAGTACATTAGGGAGATGGAAGGCATCTAGTAGAGTTCAAAAGAAAACTAAAGCAACAACTTCGAGAAAAATGTTAGTATTTGGAGGACATGATGTGGAACTAGGCAACCGTTTCTGATTTCTGATTTTCTTGTTATGTTCTTCGATGCGGAACAATTTTGTTGTGTTTCGTACTAACGTATGTATGTTAGATGTAAGTTAGTTGTAAGATATTTGAACGCCATTGATTCATATGGAATCAATACAGATTTTTCTTATAATTACAAAGGCTTTCACGGCCGGAGTTACGTGACGAAGCAGTAGAATCCGGGATGATAGGCCGCGGTCGTTTTTAAATGGTACTTCCACACGTTTCATCAACATCTGCGGTCGATATCTTCAGTGGAACTGCGTAGTCTTCCCAGATTGTATCTCGGAGGCTCAACCGCGTCTGTTTGGGCAAGGGGATGAGCATTGATATTTCTACAAAGCTGCAATTGCTGAGCATGTTCTAACACAAACATGTTACATAATGCGTTCAGTACTGTCTACGACTGCTTCATACTAGCCCCGGTTGAACAGAGAGGCTATAGAAATCTACAAGCATCTGCAGAACTTCAACAGAAAGAAGAATGACAGTGAACTAAATATGGTATTCAGCCTTAAATATAACCAAAACTAAGAAAATGACGTCATCATTAGGAAATCAGGTTGAGGTAGCAGGGAGCCAATCAGGTGCGAGGAAGACTCCGCCTCCATCGCCCACCCCCGGAGCTTGGTATAAATATCAGTGCACATCCCCTTGCCCAAACAGTTGCTGCTGAGCCTCCTCCGATCTTAGAAGTCTATGCAATTCCACTGAAAATGTTGACCGCTGCTGTTGACGAAACGTTTAGAAGTACGCTTTCAGAACGATTACGGTCTATTATCCCAGAGTCTACTGCTTAGTCACAGATCTTCCTTATTTCTATTTCACCCTTGTAGGCTATACAGAACCCGAGCAGATTAGCTAGCTAGTTATCCCCGGTCTTGCAAAATGAAGGGAGATACAGTAAATAATAATGCTGCATAGGTACAATAGATCAGGAAATAGCAATC
The DNA here is from genome assembly GCA_963971405.1 of Psococerastis gibbosa. Taxonomy (NCBI): domain Eukaryota; kingdom Metazoa; phylum Arthropoda; class Insecta; order Psocodea; family Psocidae; genus Psococerastis; species Psococerastis gibbosa. The sequence continues at coordinate 43,207,602 of OZ020485.1, forward strand.
ACTGAAAATATCGCTGATCGTTATTGATGCTGACAATGAAATCCCTCGATGGATCCTGACCAATTTCACGGCTACGCAACTTCAATTTATTATTTTAATAAATAACGGGTTTGGATGAAAAATCTGCGCGATTGGAACTTTTCAGGACAAAGAGGAAGTGAAAGAAAGTAAAGTTGAGCAGGATTATGAAGTAGGATTAGTGAGCAGACCAAAGTTTCAATTTGTCCAACATGAGTTCAGCCCGTTCGACAGTCCTCCGCTATAACTTTCCCTCCGAGTCTTAAACAGTTTTCGTGCAGTTTGTCTCCATTCTATAAAACTTATTTTTATTTAAAAGGGAGCTTGTTTAAATCAGTTTCTTGGATAATCGTATTATTTAAAAAAAAAAACATAATTAAGAACAATTTATTGTTCACCCAGTTTATAGAAGACATTGCTTGTAATATATTGTTGAAAGTAGTGAAACCGATATTTTTAATAATGACCCTGATTACACACTTTACAAATGAATGGATAATCGTATTATTTCAAAAAACATTTTTTTTTTAAAGGTTTATCGCATACAAACAATTTAATGAATGTATCCGAATGATCCGACATAATTAAGAACAATTTATTGTTCAGCCAGTTTATAGAAGACATTATTTATATGTTGAAAGTAGTGAAACCAATATTTTTAATAATGATCCTGATTACACACTTTACAAATGAATGGATAATCGTATTATTTCAAAAAACATTTTTTTTTTTTTTTAAGTTTTATCGCATACAAACAATTTAATGATTGTATCCGAATGATCCGACATAATTAAGAACAATTTATTGTTCACCCAGTTTATAGAAGACATTGCTTATAATATATTGTTGAAAGTAGTGAAACCGATATTTTTAATATTGACCCTGATTACACACTTTACAAAGGAATGGATAATCGTATTATTTCATAAAACATTTTTTTTTAAAGGTTTATCGCATACAAACAATTTAATGAATGTATCCGAATGATCCGACATATTTAAGAACAATTTATTGTTCACCCAGTTTATAGAAGACATTGCTTATAATATATTGTTGAAAGTAGTGAAAACGATATTTTTAATAATGACCCACACTGGCTACATTTTCTGGCCATGCTTCGGAGGGCATGTAAAGCAGGCGGTCCCGGGTCTTCCTAGTTGAGTGTAAGAGAGGGCTTTATAGCCCTAACTCCGCTAGGTTGGCTTAGTAATAGAACAAAAAAAATCCTTATTTATTATTATTATTTATTTATTACACACTTTACAAATGAAACACCTCCCCCTTGGAACACGTATCGTTACGCCACTGGTAGTCGTTGGTACTCGTAAGTGGAAAAATGGTTGTATATTGATGTTGCAAGAAAACCGGAATGGCCCCCCTCGAAAATCATGAAATGATAAGTTTGGCTGAAGTAATTTTCGGGAATTCGTTAACATTGATCGGATGAATCTCCCTAAAAAATATAGCCTACATATATTTCGGCTGATATAGGCCTACCTATCAGAGGCAGAATAAAGCTGACGCGATTTGGGTGAGTAATAACTTAAAAAGGCAAGGGAAGTGAAACGTTAGGTAGACCTACCTTCTTTGACAACGGCCCCCGTGCTTTTGATCTCCTTGGCAGCGGGTGGAAGTGACGGCATAGGTATCTCTGAAACCAACCGTTTCATGTGGTTGTTCATTTTATACTTGGACAATAGGAGGGGAGAGGGGGTTCACCCCCCATTCACCGCTGAACAAGGCGGATTTCTGTGATAAAACACCGACATGAAATTCAAACCGCCTCCAGGTGCCTCACACCTTTATCATACAGTGTTGTGCGTCTAAAGTGTCTAGACCCCAATCTGCATTGTTTCTCGGTCTGCCATAACTAACTAAAAAGTTACGGGAACTAATATTTTCCGCATATATACATTACTATAACGTAAATATACATGAGGAGCATGTATGCAAATGACGATTTGTCACTTGAAACTGTAAATAAAATAAAAACTAAAAAAAATATTTAAAAAAAAATGCAGATGACTAAATTTTGTTTTTGAAATCGAAATGCTTCTACTACGTTATGGGATGTAATATTTAATACGTAATTAACATTCTTCGGTAATATAGCAATAAAATTAGACATTTATTACATTTTTTGTAGTAGTCAATTCGTAGGTACCAGTGATACCACCAAATCAAAAATTATATTTTTTGTGACAAATCGCCATTCGCATACATGCTTCTCACCAGGGACGCCGAGTTTTAAAAATTCTGGGGGGGGGGGGGCAAGAATTCGGTACTCTGGAAAGTAGTAAGAAAATGCATTGGTAGGGAAATGGTTATGGTTACTTAAAATAACTATAATGCCGACAACGTTGACCGACGTACAATCGCTTAAAGTTATTGACTAAAGCCTTTATATCAAAAATCATTCGATAGTTGGCTGTACGATCAAAATTGGCGCGAAAAAGTTTCTAAAAGCTGGTGCGGTGCAAATGCCAAATTATGTGATTTATTTCTATCTTAATGTTTGAAATATTTAGTGAGACAGAAATCCCAGAAACTAGTCTGTAGGGGCAAGATGGACCGTGCCCCTCAAGTCGGCGTCCCTGCTTCTCACATTTACATATTTACAGATGATGGTACCTATGTATATGCAAATAGTAATTGCAATATTATATGGTTACTTGTACATTATATTACAGTATTATATGAGGTATATAACACTGACTTTTAATTTAACTTTGGTTGAAGAGGCAACTTCCAGGTTATAACTGAAATTAGAGGATAAATAAAAACTGGACTTGGCGGGATTCGAACCCACGATCTCTGCCTACCCGGGGCGTCGTCTTAACCGCTCGACCTCAGGCTTGTGGTATAATATAATGTATATAATAAATTTAATTGTTACTAATTGTTTTGCTTTAGTATTAAGTTAATGTGTATAATATAGAAGTTGAAACAGAGAAAAATGTATGATAGATGTTTTAAACATTTCAGAGAAACCCCTTTCCATTATAATTTTTTGTAGAAATCTATTTTTAAGGACCTGCACGCTGATCATGGCGCTTATAATATCGGGGTTTATATTGTACAATATAATACCCTGGTATTAAAAAAATTTAAACAAGATGATTTTATAATGGAGAGTGCTATTCAAAATTTGTTTGTTTACAGTTTTAATCCCAGGAGTAAGTTAATACCAATCGCCATGATCAGCCTGCAGCAGTATTCTACCAACATGTGACTGTCCTATATCTACCCTGCAGGGGCTTAAAGTTGGGGGGGGGGGGGCACAGCCCAACTTGCCCCCAGCCCTTTTGGGGGGGGCAAAGCGCCCCCCAGCCCTTTTGGGGGGGGGGGCAAAGCGCCCCCCCAACCTCGAGCATTGTAAGACGTAGTTCATACTTTATGGTCCCCTTTGCAGCAATATTAATGTTAGCATTCCTGTTTTAGCGTTTTAAAACCTACAGCTATACTTTACAACTATTAAAATGCGTAAAACCCTACTATTTTGCTCTTATATTTTCAATTTTTCCTTAAATCCTGCCTGATAACGTCATAAGGTCTACTTTTTTTGCCTCCACCATCATTCTAAAACTTTACGCCTCTGAGTCCGTGATACCTTTCTTCCAACACCTATAGATCTTGTGGAAAAATCATCAGAAGTAGTCTCTGTGGGGTTGTACCATTCACCAGCAAAACGCTGGAAGGATGAGTTGGAAACTGACCTTCGCGAGTTGAGAGTCCGTAAATGGTTGAGCGTTGAACAAAACCGAGATGACTGGAGGAGTGTTGTCGAGCAGGTAAATGCTCATCAAGGGCTGTAAAGCCAGAATAAGAAAAATAAGATTCACCTACAGCTACAATGAGAGAAGACGTTGCGGCAGCAGCTCGCACGTCCGTGGGTGCAGGCCCTAAACGAAATATAATGAGCCGACTAAACGAGACTCGGGAATAAATGAAACAGCCCGTAAAAAGAGACTCACCATACAGGCGGATGGATCCCTCCGTCTCGCCCAGAGAGTTTTTTGAGATGCATCTGTAGTTCCCAAAGTCTTTGTGCTGTAGATTGTTTACGGTAAGTCTCATGTGCGCCCTATAGCTGTTTTCAGTTAAGTCTGTCAGATACTTCTTGGTGGGCAGAAGCATCACGTTTTCGTGAACCCAGTAGCTGATGGCCCTCGGGTACGCCTCTGTGTGGCAATCGATGGTAACTTCTGTGCCGGCCGGGGCACCAACCAGCTGATTTGGCACCCAGATCATGGGGGAAACTGAAACCAAAGAATTAATAATTAATAGGTAGAAAATAAGCTAATCTACTTTGCTGAAGTACATCACATTTAACAAAGTTGGACTTGTATTGTCAGTTGTGTTAGTAGCCATGCTGGGATTGGGAATAACTGTTCAGATGATTTCTACTAATATTTATTTGAAATTATTGCAATCATTTAACATGAAATGGAGCATGTGGCAGGGGCGTCATAGTCATCAAACAACTAGGGTGGCGGCCGTTGTTAGGGGACCAATAGACTACAAAACAGCACCTCAGTCTTCAAGGCAGAAAAAGGGTGGGCAGAGGGGACCAATAGACTACAAAACAGCACCTCAGTCTTCAAGGCAGAAAAAGGGTGGGCAGACTGCGGCTACGATGACGTCGAGAGGGAATTCGGTGCCCATGACAGGCATTGAAAGGCGCAATCTTGTGGGTATGGTATGGTTAGATACATATTTTGCTAAATTTAGAGTTCTGTATAGGAGAGATAAGACAGTTGAGCCCGCCACGTTGTTTTTAAAATCCGGCTGCGTCTTTTCAATGGCTGGTTTCTTAGGAAACGTGATGGATGGACCCAGAAATCAAAAAAAATATATATATTCATAATTATGTTATGGACTTCGATGGCCAGGTGGTAACGTGCTTGCGCTTGTGCGAGTCTTTAAACGCCATGCAATCGGAGACGTGTCGTACTCATCATGGGTAATAACCTACAGAGGCGACTGAAAAGGTCAATCATTCATTAAATTGTTTGTATGCGATTAATCTTAAAAAAAAAAAAAAAAAACATAGTTTGGGCGGCAAGCAAAAGTCTCATCTTTCCAATATACAATAGAACTCTACAGTTTGTAGTTAAACTACTTGTAGATAAATACATTGACTCAAGAGGTTCATTGAAACAGGTCCACACGGACGTTTGACGCCGAAGTCAGATGCAGGGAAATTCGTCATTGGAGCAAGTGACCTTTGTTGGTGCAAACCCACACAGTCTACATCAGAAAGGGAAAACTGTCCAACCGTGTGAGGTCAGCGAAAAGTCAGCGATCTAAAAATCTTCCGAGGTGCGTTCAGAAATAGACTTTTTTGCGCCAACCCATTTGCTCCGGTGACAAATTTCATCCGTGCATACAGGGCTTAACATAATTAAATCACAAAAGGCTTTCACATAATAACGTAATGTACACAAAAGGAGATTACTCAATGGATATTGGATTTTCCTATATGTAGGGGATAGATGGAGTATGTGGTATAGGATAGAGTACGACATTGTTGAAAATGTGTGGGAAGTAGATTACTTACTGTGGATAGCGAATATAATGGGAATCAGCTAAAGTTTGCTCTGCCCGTACATATTTATCTTATCGACACCGAGAAATGCTGAGATGAGCAAGCTAATGTATCCGGTACTTCTACCATACACTCATTGGGTCAAATAAAAAAAAGATCCCCTGACATTAATGTACATAGCACAGTATACATATACAGTATATACTAGTATGTTGTGCAGCGGGTAAATGTTCCCATTTTGATTAAGTTTATACCAGGCAGAATATTTGTTGGATTTTTATATGAGGTTCTACATCATTATTGCTTTCCAATTTATACGTAGTATAAGGAGAGCTTTGTGATGGTCGAAATTTTCGATTTCCGGGCAAACTACTCAATAGGTTTTGATGACATTTTGCATATATGTTCAAAAAAATCATGCCTCGGAACTGTTTTTTTTATTTGGGGCCAACTCAATTTAGGGGGGTTTTATTCTCAAAAAACTCCAAAAACACGCTTAAAAAAATTCTTTCTAAAAAATGGCTCCAAAAATTTCTTTTAAATTCACATATATTGTAGTCGTTATTAATGTTAATAAAATGCGGGGGCCACTTGCGCCTTGATAGTTTGCTTCTGGTGGTAAAAAAATAAAAATAACTAAATTTTAATGAAAAATGACTAAAAAATAATTTTTCTGCGAAACCTTTCTATCGATTATTTCTATCTTCAGGCATGTTTTAGGTGTTAAATTGAGTAACGAAACCGGACAGCTTGCTTTCCAAAAAAACTATTTTGTTGCATGCAAAAAAAAAGTTTTTGAAAAAATGATAGAAAATTCACGCTCAAATGCATTGCGTGCCCTGCCATTATTGCTGTGTGGAAATGTATTAGTCTGACCTATCTTGAAATTACCTCTACTCTATCTACTAATTGATAAATTGGAAAGCATGTTCGAGTAAACTCGGACCGGTTCTTTGACAGTGCAGTGCGAAAAAAGTACTGATGGTAACCTTAGCCTCACAGCCTGTGTCACAGTCCATTGCAGACAATTTTTTTCATGGGTTCTAATATCAATATAATGTGAAAGAAAAGTTATACCCTAGAATATTTAGCAGATTACCTATCGGCAATGTTAGTCTTGGAATTATTCTTGCCTCGTAGCTTATTGTCAAAAAAAAAAATTATAAAAATTGTGTCAATTTCGCAGTTTCGTATAGAATGTACACTGTTGTAGCCAAATGCAAACAGAATCCAGCCAAGCCCAAATTTTTCTAGATTTTTTAATTCCGATCCTGCGAGGTATTTCTGGGGATGAACGCTTATTAGTCTCAGCATTTATGAAGACCACTCTCTATATAATTAACTGTATAAAACTGTGAAAAAAAAACTAAAAAAACTAGCGTGTGTGCAACACGACACGATAGAAAATTTGTAATTTCCCCAATAAAAATGACATTTTCTTAGATTAATAAATTAGAGTAATAAATAAAATATTAAAACCTAATTTGAATAATAATTCAGCATCTTAAATACGCATTTAATAGGATAGCAATTCAGATTTCAAGGCTCTCCCATAAGAACTTACACTTCGAAAATGGGGGAAATGTAGCAACTATCAAAATGATATGATCGATATATTCGGTGGATGTCACAAAAGGATAGAACTACAAAAGGGGTACAAAATGTCATTATACTGTACATCTACAGTACAAAACCAAACCAAACCTCCTATAAGCTCATACCATACATATTGTACTTTTTAAACATCACAATAAAATTGTAACTAGATGCTCTCAACCAATAAAGAGTTAACAACAGTATATTAATACAATAATTGGTGTTAGGGGGATCCCAACACGTGCTGGGGCCCCTTATTAATATATAACAGTTAAGAATGTTTGAATAATACATATGAAATGGATGTAAAAAAACATAAAAATCATTTAAATAAAAGAGAAAAACACAATAAACATGAGAAAAAAAACGCAATACAGAACAATATACTGTATGTTGCCACCTTGTAAAGTAAGTTACAGCGGTTCTATTTTGCCGTTTAGAATTAACTTATTCCTGGGATTAAAAATAATCGCTGTAGTGTCGGATTAAGCCAGCGCGGGGCCTGTAGCTAATTCTGTTAAGGGGCCCTTGGTTTGCTGTAGATTCTCAAGTTTGGGTAATAAATAAAACAAAACTGTTATAATAAAATAATAAATATACAATTTTCTGGGTTTAATACAGGTAAAATGTGGACAGGCGTTGGGGCGCGGGGCCCCCAAGTTTGCAGGACCTGTAGCTTAGCATTTGCTACTATTGCTATTTGGGTAATCCGGCACTGGGCCCGCAGAGAGGGTAAAGCTTGCGCATTTTGTTTTAAGAATAGAATTACTTTCTTTATAAAAGTTTTTTTGACGTGACAACGTCTAAGAAATCGATGAGCTCTGGCTGGAATACTAGGTGCATGTACGAAAAGGGTGACTCATCAGTGACGCTGGTCGGAAACGCGGATCGGGAACGCAGGTCAGTAATGCTGGTTTAAAGCAACTTTTTGAGCAGATTTAAATTAAACTTATGTCTTTGTCTATTCTTCCTCTTTCATGTCATGCTGTATTTGTTGTGATAGGGCAAGGGGTTCAACTTTGGGGGTGGAAACGTGAGGATGTGCGCCCAAATTTGGCCCGAATTTGCCAATTTTCCTCGAAAATAGGCCATTTTCGGCCGCGTCTTTGGGGATGTTAGTATCATTTTGAAAACTTCAAATTACTTCAGTTCTTTTCCACCTTTCATACTCTTTTCAGACATATATTCAGTTTAACTATCCATCTCTTCGTTCAGTTGGTAAGCCATCCGTGTTTCGGCAGAAAACAGGTTCAAAGGGTACTTTTAAATTTACATGCATAGAGTAAAAAAATTCCATAGCCTGCAGTTTTCAATTAATTAATAATGCCTCATTAGTAGTAGTATGAATTAAGGTTTCAAACTAGTTTAAATACATAGCTCCAAATTTTCCCCTTCACCCCTTAAGGCCAAACCGGAGGGGGTCACGTGACCGGCCTGGAAATGTCTTTGCAGAGGGTTAGTAATATGTGTTTTAAACCGCAGGGGTATAATAAAAATCGATAGAAGGGTATAGTATACGCGTAGACATGCTTACACTATTGACTAAACCAAAAATTACAATTTAAATTATACCCATGTCTTCGTCTATTCTTCTACTTTCAGGCCATGCTATACTTGTGGTGATCAAGCAAGGGGTTTGGCTTTGGGGGTGTGAAACGTTAAGAGGTGCGCACTATTTTCAACAAAAATCGGCCTCTTTACCTTTATTATCCAATATTATTCCTCTTTATTATCTATTTCAAAAATTCAAACTACTTAAGGGCTTTTCCACATTTCTTTCTCTTTCCAGTCATTATTATTAATTATTAATTATTATTTATTAGATTTAGTAATTTAGGCGTTGTCACGTTAAACTATCGTCCGTAAACCGACTTTACAACCGACTTACAGACAACCAATTTTTTTTATGAAGGACTTTGATACCTTTTATTTCTTTAGGCAGACTACTGGAAATTGAGATGAATTGGTAAATATGGGAGTGTTGAATGCTGTATGCAGATTAGCCTGCCAAAGCTTACACTTTTCTATAAATTTACGGTATACGCATAATATCCAACACTGGGTGGTAAGCAGCCACGGAAGCAGAATGACGGGTATTTACTAATTCAGTTAATATCAGCAGAGCCAAGGTATACGAGATACTGTAGGTCGAATAATGTAGCTCGTTCGATGAAAACTCGATAATCCATTCAGGGACTGGCCGACCACAATAGGGTGAGAGATAGGTCCCTCCACTCTGTGTGGCTACATACATGGTGTCCGATAAAATATTTCCCATTTGCGAGCGCCTTACCCAATTAATTATTATGGCGCTCGTCTCCCTATTGTGTTGTCATTTATCACGTGGGCAATGTCAACACGCCAACCTAAGGCATTAATGTTTAATATTACCGTTGCCGTTATAATATACAATACAACTTAAAAATGTGCATAGAATGCTCAAACTGGCACGGTTTGCTAACATTTTTTTGGTCGAAGAAGACGTGAGATGTGGCACCAAGAATTTAAAAAATGGCCATGGTGTAACGCGTCTCTCCTATATAGAACTCTAGAGAATGTAAGAATGTTAAACTAATTACAAAAACGAGAAATTAACTAAATCCTAGTTTATAGAGGACACCGGAGCTCAACCGTACCAAGAGCTGAAGAGGAAGGCACAGATCCGAGGGAGTTGGAGAATGTAAAAAGAAGAAAGAAGTTTAGGTAGGTTTTCTTAAGAGTGTGCAGCCCGTAGGAAAGTGGCAGCCCGAAATTTAATACTTTTTATTTTTTATCTAATTAACTTAGCATGTTATTAAAGATTTGGCTCATCAAAGTTGTAGAAGACTACTTCATGCATCATATAATAAGATATTTTTAGTTTTCGAAATTGTAGTTTTTTTATAAAATCGATTATACGTGAAAAGGTATTGCTTAGGCCTACAAAATATTTGCATGTTTTTGAAAAAACTACAATTTCGAAAATTAAAAATACATTATTATTTGATGCATGAAGTAGTCTGCTACAACTTAAATGAGCCAAATCTTAAATAACTTGCTTAGTTAATTAAATAAAAAAGAAAAAGTATTAAATTTCGGGTTGCCAATTTTCTACAAGACGTACACTCTTAACACCACTGGAAGTTTGAATGCTATGATGGTACCGTAGCCGATAATGTTAAGTTGGTTTTTTGTTGCATTTTTCCCCATAAAATATGATAAATTGAGCGTGGCTAATGTTTTTTGAGAATATTTTTATTGACGTACTATGAAGAAAACGAAAAGCCGGGAAATTGCAAATTTACAAATGGAAAATTTGCACGCCAAAGATTTTAGATTTCATCAGCGCGACGCTAGCACACTATTTATGGCATCAAAATAAAATCCCTCCGACCAGTCTGAAATTATTTACTTCAACAACAAAAATCCGTCAGGGGTACCATCGAAAAATACTCAAATGAACACGAGATTATGCAAATATTGCAATTCTGTAAACTATGACTTTTCGTATTAATTTATAACAGCGACGTATAAAATTTACTGCGAGATGTCTGGCAAAAGGAATTAGAGTTAAATCTCAAGAGGCAATTCATCACCCGTCTATACATTCGATACATTGCCGTATGGATTTGCCTAAAATGAAAGAGCTTGTATTTTATGCTTCTAGAATATTTATTTGTGTTTGGAAAAGGGCAAGTCAATACTGCGTAGCTGAGACGCTTGCAATTTCTCAACCTGTCACTACCCCTTTACAGTAGCTATTCCTAATCTAATTCGGCCAGGGATTTGTAGACTCCGCATGACTTACATTCAGTACCATACAAATCTTTTGGCTGTAAACTAAAACAAACAGAGAAGTAAATCAAGTAATTTAGTTTTAGATTCCATCTAACTCAGATCAAAACGACACTCAGAATCTTCTTCTTCTTCTTCTTCTTCATAGGTCTCAATTTCAACGATTGGTTGGTGGCGACCCCCTGCATGACATACATTCAGTACCATACAAATCTTTAGGCTGCAAACTAAAACAAATGGAAAAGTGAATCAGGTAATATGGTTTTAGATTCCATCGAACTCAGATCAAAAAGACACTCAGAATCTTCTTCTTCTGAGGTCTCAATTTCAGCGATTGGTTGGTGGCAACCCCCTGCATGACTTGCATTCAGTACCATACAAATCTTTAGGCTGCAAACTAAAACAAATGGAAAAGTGAATCAGGTAATATGGTTTTAGATTCCATCGAACTCAGATCAAAAAGACACTCAGAATCTTCTTCTTTTTCTTCTTCATAGGTAACAATTTCAACGATTGGTTGGTGGCAACCCCCTGCATGACTTGCATTCAGTACCATGCAAATCTTTAGGCTGCAAACTAAAACAAATGGAGAAGTAAATCAGGTAATATAGTTTTAGATTCCATCGAACTCAGTTCAAAAAGACACTCAGAATCTTCTTCTTGTGAGGTCTCAATTTCAGCGATTGGTTGGTGGCAACCCCCTGCATGACATACATTCAGTACCATACAAATCTTTAGGCTGCAAACTGAAACAAATGGAAAAGTGAATCAGGTAATATGGTTTTAGATTCCATCGAACTCAGATCAAAAAGACACTCAGAATCTTCTTCTTCTGAGGTCACAGTTTCAGCGATTGGTTGGTGGCTACTCTCTGCATCCTCCATCTCTCTCTCTCTCTCTCTCTCTCTCTCTCTCTCTGCGCCTTCCTCTTCAGCTCTTGGTACGTTAGAGGTACTGCACTCTCCTCCAGTTGATCACGAATTCCTTCTTCAGCATTTAAAATGTCGACAGACGGAGATCGTGTCCCAAATGTCCAAAGGGTTCTGAGGGGAATGGATACAAAACGTGAGTTGCGGCCGACGGTTTAAGAAACGGATACTGACATACGGTACATCGGCCATTGAATAAGGACGAAAAATTTCGCCTTCTGCATGTTATAATCCAAGGGAAGGTAGAAGAACAGTGGACACCCGGTCGAGGAAGAACATCCTGGTTGAAAAACCTGAGGCAGTGGTTTGGCAAGAGCATGACTTCCCTTTTCAGAGCATCTGTCATCTATGGTCCAAATGGCCATGATGGTCGCCAATCTTCGATAGAAGAGGTATAAACAGAAGAATGAGGTGAATCATCCACTAGACTAGGGCCTGGGCTATCAATTTCCAAGTTGCTACAGCCAATTATAACCAGGAACAGCTGCTGCCATCTCGTGAAAATCAAGGTAAAATATAATATGAGACGCCTAGTATCAAAGTCGCTAAGGTAATTTTTAACCAATTTTTCAGAAACCACAAAACCTATAAATATAGTACAAATAATATACTGTATTAAACTAAACTGATAGTTCAGTAACTGTATTGCCAGTTTAGATTAATATAGTATATGATTTTTACTGTATTTACAGGTTTGGCGGTTTCTGAAAAATTGGTAAAAAATAACATTGGCGGCTTTGATAGTAGACTACTCATATAATATAAAGTTTTAGCATTCCAGCTAACTGTATTTAAAACCCTTTGAGGTACATACAGGGCAGCTGTAGTCCCACTGTACAAGATTTTTTTTTCATTTCTCGGTGAGTTGAGTGACCTAATATCCCTCGAAAGATTAACCGAGTAAAATTTACCGCGCCTATTAGCCTAATTGTTACTGTTAGTCCTCAATGAGGTTCATTTGTGACGTCATTTTGTAGATGGCAGCACCAGTTGCTAAGATATCAAAGCGTTGATTTTTCCATAAGCCTCAATAATATTTTAAAATTATTTTATTCATGTATTATTAGTGAAATTTTTCTATAAATCATGGAGAATATATATATATATATATATATATATATATATTAAATTATATGTAGCGCAATAAGGTCCACGCATATTAAAAATATTATAAAAATATTAAAAGAATTAATTAGATGCTAAGAACTTAGTTTTCACATGCAAACGGTGGCCATTTTGAATAATATGGATATCTTTTTGTCGTCAGCGAACCTAGTGACCAAAACTGTCCCTACCGAACCTCATAATAATGTAGGTCAATTTTAATAGTAATATCTCAAAAGTCTCACGCACGAGAACATAGAATTCTTCCAAGGCATATAAAATGTTGCCTCCCATGAATTAAGTATCTTTACAGTCATTGCTGGCCATAAAATAGTAATGGCCGTCCCTGATGCTGCCGTAGAATAGAGGGGCCACAGCATTACAGAGACAACAAATTCTTTTTACTTTTCCTACTCCAACAGCTCGTCGCCAATTACATTTATGTTTTAGTACCAATGTGGATGGTACTGGTTGACTATACTAATTTATAATATAATTTCAGTTGAACTGTGTAGGTTTTATATATTTAGGGCATACCCGACTGCAAGATAGGTAAACAGGGTGGTAACTTTAACATTTTATTTGTCAACAACAGAAGCAAACGCTGGCAATTTCGCCCTCTGTTTTCATATTTTGATCGAATAGTCACCATAGTACTAGGAAAGTTATGATATAGAATATAGAGGTTCCACTGAAAATAAAATAGGAATGATGATAGGTACCTGACCATAGGTTAAGTGTTGCTGATAGTGATAGCGGTGAGACGTAGGGAGAAATGGCAAAGAAAGCGGTTCCAGCTGATATTCTTAGAATGAAATTTTTGGGTGTTTTCGGTGTTGCAAGGAGAATTTGATTATATCTTTAGAATCTGCTTCACTACCTGAAGGTCGGAGATAGTTTATTATCAGTGTTTAGTCAGTGGTAGGTGTTAATTCAACAGTTTTAACAAGGCCATTGACAGCAGGGCATTTATTTTAATTTCGGCTATAGATGATAGCATTTTGATTGGCTTTATAAATTTCTTCGACCTTTCTGAGCCTTTTCCAAATGTTGTAATTTTTTGTCGGCCTAGACAATTGCTCTTAGGGGGATTTTTTCAGGCGCCCAATGCTTTACCCCATGGAATTTTTTCGCACCCAAAAAAGAACAACATTACTCAGGCTGAAGGTGCCCAACGACGAATAAACTTGGTTGAATTCATCCCAATATTCGATACACTAAAGAAGGGCAGACAGGTTCATAATTTGCTTGAACAAAACATTCGGGGTTTTAATCGATCCCCTAACATTTTTGCAGCAAATACGCCAATCCCTATAATATAAATTTTGCCACAGACGGTTAGCATTTGAAATGGGGCTCGAAATTGATTGCCCAAAAAGCTGGAATTTCAGAGACTCAGGTGGCCACTCACTTCTATGTAAATGACTTAATTTGTCAAGAATTTAAACTTAAAGCACTACATCATCCCGTACAAAATTGTCGCAAAATAAATACTGTTAATCAGCAAATGCACTCGGCAGCATTTTGTGTTTTTCCAAAACCGGCTGAGTCCATAGCATGTTATAATAAATCAACCGCCAGGCATTTCGGTTAGGCGCTACTTAACTCTGGCATATAAACAGCCACAAGTTTATCACATGATACTTTTAAATGTTAACCCTTCTATTATTTCCGAAAGCAAAGCTATCTTAACTTCATGTCACGTCTGTCCACTTAATAAATGAATTGCCATGGTGATTGCCAATCTTCGATAGAAGGAGAAGAAGAAGCAGAAGAAGAAGAAACAATAGCTGGCAACAGTACCTCCATCGAAAAATGCACTTTCAGGGAATGTAAGAAAATGCACGTTGCTTACTTCCGTTTATTTTAATTACTCCAGTATTCCAATTTCACACATAACGGTTACAGCATAAACAACAGTGAGTGCTGTGGTCTTTGTTATTTTGGAAATGCACATTATTTCACTGCAGCTGCAAGATTTTCTGTGATACATCATACACCATTCTTTTGCACGCTTTAGGGCACGTTCGAAGAAAGTCCGCTAACAAGCATCTTGAAGCACTTGAGAGACATAGAGAAACATCTATAACCATTCCCTCAGCCAAAAAGACCATAACAGACTAATTTAATTATATTTTCTTCCCAAGGGTCATAGTTGATTTCCCCCATCTTAATTAACAATAGCAGAATACAGAGGCGGCTGGCCAGCATTAGAGGCAACTGAGACAGTGTCTCATCTAATTTTCCAAAGAATTCAACTAAAAAAGTGTATTTTGAATTAGGAAATGTAGGCTAATCAAATTCTAGAAGAGACAGTTAAAACTTAAAAAATACCGCGAAAAAGAACCATATGCTGAACTAGCTTTAAAAAATTTACAACTACTAGCTATAACGATGTAGAGGCACCCGACTGCCTCTCAATTGTTAGAAGACAGGCACGAATTCGAACTGTAAAAGGATCAAACAGCGTGAAGATACATACTCTTATTCCCTGCACCCAGCACAATGATGAGCCGATGAGACACGCGCTAGACACTGCCCCTAAACGAGTTGAACACACACAGCTCTGCCAATTTTTATTTTATTTATGTATGCTATGCCTCACCAATTTATGTATCCCCAAGAGCCCACCACTGGCTAAATAGAACCTTATACCGTACAACTGTGATTTTATAAAAATATCAGAGTATGTACTTGTCTTACCCATTCCATTTCAATTACAGTGCAATCAATCAAGTATTCCTCACATTGAAAAAAAATTGAGCGAGATATAACTTTATCATTGGATTCTCTCATATCACCGTTTTATGGTACACAGATATCGTATATGAAAGGAAAAGAATAAACAGCTTAGCGGAGAGGTTTGGAAAATGAAATTTAGTCTTTGTGTTTGGATCGCATTGATATTGGAAGTTTCATTTTGTAAGGGCAGCAGCAGTAGCAGTGCTGTTGAGACACATCTCGGCTTTGTATGGGGGAGCCCCCCAGGGAATATCCTTACAGAAAACACATTTTTAACAAAACAGCGCTTGCTACGGCTGGGTCAGAGATAGCTTTCTTATGTCTATCTATATCCCTTATGCTGGCAATACTGCAGACAACTGCTGCTACTTTATGATACAAAAATATCGACAAATTTCACTCTATACTAAGCCTTTTAATACGTACCCGAACGTGGTAATGTCACGCGAACGCCTGTTACATTGTGTCAATTTTATAAGCATGTCCTTATATAAGCAACTTTATGTGGTAGTTGGTTCTTATTTGTAAATTATACTATATATATATTTATATTATATTATATATTAAAATATCAAAACATGAGAATGGAAGTACGGTTATTTTCCACCGATCTCGCATTGCAGAATGCAAATGACATTGACGAAAATTAGAATTTTTATTTTTATAGAAATCTATTAAAATGTTTGTACTTAACATATCGCCATTTTTTAATTTTAGTTTGTTTGTCTGTAATTTTACTGTATGATCATTGATCAATTTTAACTATGGCATAGAGGAAAATAAACATTTCCGTCAATTCTGCAATGCGAAGTCGGTGGAAATTCCACCTAAGTCTTGAATGTCTGCTACCACGTCACCGTTTTTGGAAATAGCCCTAGCCGGTCAATGGAATGGGCACCTAATGTACTAAGCCTACGTTAATACAAAAGTCCTTCATTTGTTTCACCAGCCGTTACCCCTAGCACTGAGCCTTTTATGTAATTAAATAACAATATTCACTTCACTCCACTTCACTTTTTTCCTTGTCAAGTAACCCCAGACAAAGAGCAATATATTGAAAGAACCGGTCCGAGTTTACTCGAACATGCTTTCCAATTTATCAATTAGTAGATAGAGAAAATGAGTTTTCATGGCAAATAATATTCCTATAGTTCAATTTCGGACATCTCGGAGGGGGGGGGGGGGGTTGTCCACCTGACTTCACTGGAGGTTAAGTAAATTCTAGATATAGGTCAGACATTACATTAAATTACCACACAGCAATAAGGGCAGGGCACGCAATGCATTTGAGCGTGGATTTTCATTTTTTCAAAAACATTTTTTTTTTGCACAAACCATACAGTTTTTTGGGAAAGCAACCTGTCCGGTTTAGTTACTCAATTTAATACCTAAAACATGCCTGAAGTTAGAAATCATCGATAGAAAGGTTTCGCAGGAAGATTATTTTTTAGTAATTTTTCATTAAAAATTAGTTATTTTTATTTTTTTACCCCCAGAAGCAAACTTATTTATTTCAGATATAGTTGGTCCTTCAAGCCTCTACCTGTTCATACCTAATTTGGATTTCCACTAAAATAGTGTGCAGTTTTTTTGTTGTTTTTCTCCCTGTTTCTCATTGTCTCTCTATACTGTATGTATACATACATAGGCCTATACTGATTTCTGTGACTGCATCTACTAAATACCGTGTAGGCTACCGTACTTATTTATTATTTCAGATATCTAGAAGAAGGTATTCTACAATCATCTGCTGTGAAAAACCGTTACAATTTATTTGATTAACTTAATGAATTTTCCTTGTTAAGGCTAGTTCCGTCCTGATCAACTTGGTTCAAACCGCCAACTCTCTATAATCTCTCTACTGTTTAATTATATTTACTGTTAAGGTTTCGCAGAAATATTATTTTTTAGTCATTTTTCATTAAAAATTAGTTATTTTTATTTTTTTACCCCCAGAAGCAAACTATCAAGGGGCAAGTGACCCCCCGCATCTTGTCAACATTAATAACGACTACAGGATATGTGAATTTAAAGAAATCGTTGGAGCCGTTTTTGAGAAAAAAAATTTTTTAGACGTTTTTTGGAGTTTTTTGAGAATAAGACCCCCCAAATTGAATTAGCCCAAAACGGTCTCGAGGTATGATTTTTTTTTAACCTGTACGCAAAATTTCATCAAAATCGGCCGAGTAATTTACCCAGAAATCGATGAACAGACAAACAGACAGACAGACAGAGCGACATTTCGTAAAAATCACTTTTTTGGGTTCCTGGGACCTCAAAACGTGTAATTCTGTTGAAATCTCGGAATCGGAAATTTCGACGATCACAAAGCTTTCCTTATACTACGTATAAATTGGAAAGCAAAAATTTAATACGTAATAATAATGAACCTTTTGATATAGCCACAAAGTCACGCAAACAGCAATTTGTTGCATATAGACTCTACACTGGTTGGTCTGCTGGGACTCGCATGTTAATTTTTCAATTTTTTTGATTACCATACAGAGAAAGAAAAATATAAACAGAAAGTTTGTATTAATACAATCCAGAAATTAAGAAACTTGCGTATTACACAGTAACCTGTTTGTAGTGTAGGTAGACAGCCAGCTTACAGTTAAAAATTTTAAGATGATTCTAATAGCTAACCAAATGATGAGTATGCGCATGCGTGCACATGGGCTTGCACTACCGATTCAAGATTTAATAGTTTGCAAAATATTTCGAGTTTGGAGGACTGTCAGTGGAAATCCATGAATTTAATTTTGTATCAGTATACCAGGATAACAGTATATCAGTATAGTGATTTGCTTCATCTTAGGCTATTTAATACGTGTTTATCTTCATAATCACATAGTGACCATGTGACCTTTAAAGAGTAGGATATTATAAAGTAACAATAATATACACTACGTAATATTAATATATGTATGTAATAGAAATAATTTTTTAAACGAGATACCTATATTTACGATTTTATAAAAACATTAGGTAGCCTACAATTGCAAAAATATACATATACTGTGTATGCTGTAAAGTATAACTTGACATTAATTTAAAGTTTTTTTAACCAAACTTCCAGTGGCTTATTGTACAAATTTAAAATGCACCCAATTTTATTTTAGAAAAGAAAACTAGGGTAAGTCGAATTGCCTGCCTACCCTACATTGTTTTTCATTTCGATATTTACGATTTTATAAAAACATTAGCTACTGCTCCAAAAATGTACTATATACTGTATAATATGGCACTATATACCCGTGTATTGTCATCCGCCATGTTGTATCCCAAATTTCCTATATGGTAAGTATTATAAGAAAAGTAGAAGATTGAAAAATATACTATAATAATACACGTTTTAGTAATTTTTTATTAAACACTTCCCCAATTGGTAGCACGTTTTAAAAAAATAATAAATAAACAACGGTAAATTTCTAAAAATAAATAGGTATTCATTCACCCAATGCTTGGCTTATACACCAGACTTATAATGGATACAATATGGCGGATGACAATACCTGTCTAATATAGAGCCCTAATGTATACATAATATACAATAATTTTTAAGAAAAAGTTAACCAACTTGGCAGTGACATATTGTTCAACATTATAAGGTACCCAATTTTATTTATACAAACTGTTTAAGGACTTATTTTTAAGGCTGGTAATATTGAAAGAATTAAGTGGTGGAAAGACTGAAAGTGGGGGCCGAGGCTGGGGGAGCAGAAGACTATAATGGATACAATAGAGTTAGAGGTTGAGGGTGGCCATCTTGAAGGCAAGTAATGTCTGCTAGAGGCATTAAACCGACGAAAAGATAGTTATGTTTCCCCTCGCAGTGATTTCGGCTAATCACCACCATTTTTTCAACGTCTTGTTCAGAACCTTTTGGCATGATATATCCTACTTTGTTTGTATCATTTTCCCGGCTAAACTTGTCTTTTTTTTTAGCTTCAACTGAAAATGAGTCTTCTTCTACTCACAGGATACTCATTCTCATAAGATACTCAATTGTTTGTTCTTCGAAACTTACTTCTTCAAGGAGTTAGGGGTACTGGTATACTGAGTAACCGTAGTAGTAGTAGTAGTAGTAGTGTTCGTCGGGTTAATAACGACTTAGGCCTCATATTTGGGCCCATAGAGCGACTCCGACTTGACTGTCCTATGCCATCCCATAGGACAGTGGACCTCCTGATTATAGTAGATTCCCAACCACTTGGGAAACACAGTGAAGTCACACGATTAGTTTGGAGGTGACCAGGACAAGTTCTACCATGCTTCCCTACCGGCACTGTGCACACGACCAAGTTATCTGCAGCTTTGAACCTGCTCTGGTCCGCTGGATTCAACTTGGTATGGCGGCCGGCTAACTGAGTTACCGTAATGTACAAGTAAATAAAAGAACAAGTTATGTATTAATATTTGATTATTGAAGAGCTTTTTATGGATGTAGACCTACGGTTTTCGGAAGTTATTGGTATTGTTTCCGAATGAATTTTTAGCCTCTGGTTGCATCGACAAGTAAAAGAAGAGCTCACTGGATTGGACTTTTCCTTCGACACGAGAACTTCGTAGGCTGCATCATAGAGGGAACAATAGAAGGCGTCAACCGATCTGGGCGCTCGAGAAAAGAGTATCTGCAGCGAGTGATTGGCCATGCTTCGGAGGGCATGTAAAGCAGGCGGTCCCGGGCCTTCTTAGTTGATTGTAAGAGAGTCCTTTAAAGCCCTAACTCCGCTAGGTTGGCTGAGTAATAAAGACAATAAAAAGTCCTTATTTATTTATTTATTTATTTATAAGTGATGGAGGATGTAGGGGCATATACATACGTGGAGCTGAAGAGGGCGTGCCAGGTTCGAGGGGAGTGGAGGCATCGATGCCACATGTTGCTCCCAACCAGCCATCTGGCTGTAACTTGAAGAAGAAGCCGTTGCGTTGGTAAACTGATGGTTCGGAGTTCGATGTCAACACACACAGACCCAAGTGCCAATTATGGGCAAGCTAAGACAATTAGAAGATCCAAAAAATCGGGACTTGGCGGGATTCGAAACCATGATCTATGCTTTGCCGGGGCATCATCTAGAATTTAGATTAGATTAGAAAATCTGGGTTATAACAGCTGGAGGGTGCCTCTTCAATCTAAGTTGGTTTAATGCCAGTATTACATACCATATAATGCTACAATATATTATACTCAGGCATTCTTGCCATTGGCATTTGTTACCGCCTTCAGTTCGACTTAACCAAGTACAGGAACGAGTCTGTGACAGTTTATGAAAGAAGATTTTAAAGGAATTCATAGGATTTTAAGGCTTCATTCATTGCGAATTACAGTAGGCTTTAAAGGAAATAAAAGAACCGGTCCGAGTTTACTCGAACATGCTTTCCAATTTATCAAAATTAGCAGATAGAGAAAATGAGTAATTTCATGGTAAATAATTTTCCAATGGTTAAATTACCGATCTCTCGGGGGGGGGGGGAGTTGTCCACCTGACGTCACTGGAGGTGAGGTAAATTCTAGATAGGTCAGACCAACACATTACTACACAGCAATACTGGCAGGGCACGCAATGCATTTGAGCGTGAATTTTCTACCATTTAAAAAACAAAAAACATTTTTTTGTACAAAACCAAATACTTTTTTGGGAAAGCAACCTGTCCGGTTTCGTTACTCAACTTAACACCTAAAACATACCTGAAGGTAGAAATCATCGATAGAAAGGTTTCGCAGAAAAATTATTTTTTAGTCATTTCTCATTAGAATTTAGTCAGTTTTATTTTTTTACCCCCAGAAGCAAACTATCAAGGGGCAAGCGACCCCCCGCATTTTATCATAATTAATAACAACTACAATATATGTGAATTTAAAAGAAATCGTTGGAGCCGTTTTGGGGAAATAATGTTTTTAGACGTTTTTTTGGAGTTTTTTGATAATAAAACCCTCCCAAATTGAGTTAGGCCCAAATAAAAATAATCGTCGCGAGGTATGATTTTTATGAACCTACGTGCCAAATTTAATCAAAATCGACCGTATAGCTTGCCCGGAAATCGACGCACAGACAGACAGACAGACAGACAGGCAGACAGACAGGCAGACAGAACGACAGACAGACAGACATTTCGTAAAAACCACTTTTTTGGGTTCCTGGGACCTCAAAACGTGTAAATCCGTTGAAATCTTGGAATCGAAAATTTCGACCGTCACAAAGCTTTCCTTATACTAGGCTACGTATAAATTGGAAAGCAATAATAAAAGATAGTTAAGGTTATGACTTTATCCATGATAGAGTTTCTTCAGTGACTTTGTGGAAGTGAAACATGATTAATCTTAATATATATATTTCGACTGTCCGTGTGCATGTTCCGGGCCTCCTCTCAAACGACTGGACCGATTACGATGAATATTGTTGTGTGTGTTCAAGGAGATGCGAGAATGGTTTAGATTAACACTTTCGTCCACTGGAGAAGGTTTTTTATAATTTGATTTTGGAATAGTTTACATTGGTGCGTGTACTTGGCTGCTGGTACTGCCGACATCAACCGACATCTAGTGGCAGACTGCGCTACATTTAATTTTCGTGTATCCCGACAGTTGGCCCTACCATCGCCAACTGACATCAACTGACATCTAGCGGCAGACTGCGCTACCATTATCCCGACAGTTGGTGCTGCGTGCAGGGGCGTAAAGTTGGGGGGGGGGGGCACGGTCCAACTTGCCCCCCCCCCAGATCCCCAGCCTCGAGCACTGTAAGACGTGGTTCATCCTTCATGGTCCCCTTTGCAGCAATATGCATATAAGCATTCCTTTTTTAGCTTTATAAAATCTACAGCTATACTTTACTACTATTAAAATGCGTAAAACCCTACTATTTTGCTCTTATATTTTCAATTTTTCCTTAAATCCTGCCTGATGACGTCATAAGGTCTACTTAGTTTTGCCCCTGCCATCATTGTAAAACTTTACGCCTCTGGCTGCATGTGGGGAACCGATTAGCCTTTATAAATAAATTTATTAATCATGACTTTACGGGCAAGCATTTAGCCTTCTTTGATTTTTTTTCGATACAGTTCCAGCCCTTACTTTGTGGGAAAATGCATCTGTGCATAGCAATTGCTTATGTTTTAAATAGGCATATATCTTAATTATATATTTCGACTGTCCGTGTGTATGAATCCAAACTCCTCTCAAACGACTGGACTGATTATGATGATTTTTTTTGTGTGTGTTCAAGGAGATTCAAGGATGGTTCTAGATTAACAATTTCGTCCACTGGAGATTGTTTTTATAATTAATTTTAGTAGTTTAAATAGTTGTTGATTTTGGAATATTTTACATTGGATCCGGCAGACTGTGCTACCATCGCTACCATTTTAATTTTCGTTTATCCCGGTGCGACTGGGGGATCTATGGGCCCAAATTGAGGCCTGGGTCCCGACTACAAAAATACTACTAATAGGTACGAATGAAAGAAGCCCAAGTCATCTGACATGAGGTTGAGGGGTAGCAAACAGTAGGTCAGAGAGCAGAGGGTAATGGTGTGGGTTCAAATGCAGGGGTGTGGTAAACCTACAAACTGAGACATGAAACATGATGCTCCAGCGCTACGAATAAACTGCTTAATTGACATGGTTACCAACGCAACCGCATTAAAATTTACTCAGCTGTCAAAAATTACAAGCTGAGCAATTTTTGCTTCAAAAAATTTGAAACATGTCTCACAGAAAATACCTTACAAAATGGCATTATTATTAAGAGAATAAGAGAATATGCTACATACAAATTATATTGCAGTATTATATGGTGCATATAACACTGACATTAAATTAACTTTGGTTGAAGAGGTAACCTCCACGTAATAACCAAAATTTGAGGATATCAAAAACCTGGGCTTGGTGGGATTTGAACCCACGATTTACGCCTAACCGGGGCGTCGTCTTAACCGCTGGACCACAAGCCCGCACAAGAATAGTTGATGTATATCCCCGGTTAGAGGTAGATCATGGGTTCAATTCCCGCCAAGTCCAGTTTTTCTTATATCCTCTAATTTCGGTTACTACGTACAAAATTGGCACCCCAAAAATAAAAAAAAACTTTTCATTTTTTATTTCATTAACTCAGTAAGTTATTAAAAATTTGGCTAATTTAAGTTGTAGAAGATCATATAATCATATGTATCATCATACGTATAAGGGTTATTCTCTTGAAAACGGTCACTTTTGGTGTTTTTTTGTTGTTGTAATTTTAATATAATTTTTCTGGTTGCTTTTTTAACAAAAACCGCATAGGGACTTATCTTTGAGGCCTCTTTGATCACCAACTGATCTTAATCACGCTTTAATCCGACAATAAAATAAAAATAGAAGGACAGACGAGAGACGGCCGCGGACAGTAGTCAGACCGACATTGACAGAGTTGTATTGTATCCATGCTAGATATCCCCGGACTGTTATTCGTTTATGAAAAAATGAATATATGCGGGAATTTCACAAAGGCATCGCTGTCACACACTTATTTCGGACAAAGAATATAAAAGGTCCGCATTTTTCAAAAATTCCTGTATGACCATTTTCATAAAATATTTACGAACTATTTTATGTAAATTAGTAATAGTGCCACATAGATTCCTCGTCTTTACGCGCCATTCGAAGCTCGCGAGGTGATAATTTGCAATTATTCTTTAATTCCTTTCGTGTGATTGATCTAAATTGATCTAAATTTTGCTTTACAAGTCTGTTTCTCTTCATCTGCCATGTTTGCCCTGAAACCTCCTCTTTCTCTTCCCCCCCCCAAAAAAAAAAAATTAATGTGGCATACTGGTTACTCGAGTGCCTGTAGTTACCGTACTAATTTACACCATCAAAACAGTTTATCATCAAGCATCAGCAGATTGTCTATAAACGTCCATAAAATTTTGGGACGCCTGTTAGACGGACGGTATATAGAAATCACGTTTGAAAAAAATTAGCGCCCTTCAAGATGGCGCTAGCTAATTGTAAACATCCCTCGTAGTCATGACTAGAAACAACCTCAATGAGCCCAAAAAATCTAGTACCTGAAGCTTTTGGTATCAGCGTAATTAAGTTGGACGGCTGTTTGAGTTATGATCGGCACGTTTCATACACTTCCGCCTAAAATTAGCAATAAAAAATTAAGTTTAAATTTTTTAATATAAATACCCCTTACAACTTGGAGCCATATAGTTTTCCAACAGCAGCCAGCACAACAATTTGATTCCCGCGCCAAACCAGATTTTTAAATTATTTTTTTAACGTTAGGACGGCTGTTAGAAATTGAATTGAGCGAATATCTGGACACTAGTTCATATTTTTTTTTTAACAGTGAACAACTATTGTAATTTTTACATTTCATAAAAATGTTAAAACTTTGTCGGGTTTTTCACAACATCCAATCATCCCATTCACTGTAAAGTTGAAGGTAACCCTAAGAAAATTTAATTTATCTCAAAAAGCGCAATGGGGACACGCGGACAGCTGTTAGAATTGAGACTTAAAAATGTTGCTAAACATTTAGGATGCTTTATTATTTGGTAAAATGAGATTGGCAAGCTGTAAATTGACAACCTTTACAACTGTCATAAGCTAATTAACTAAGATTTATGAACATGAAGGAAAAAAAGGGTCCGGACATAAAATGTACGTTTTCAGGAGAATGACCCATAATCGGGTATTTTTACTTTTCAATTTTGTAGTTGTTCCGAGAATCCCAGATAACTCGAAATTTTAGTTTCCAATGGTATTTCATGAAAGAACTAAGGTACCAAAAATTTAATATTTCCTATTACATGTTGCATGAAGTAGTCTTCTACATGATTCATGAGCCAAGTCTTTAATGACTTGCTTCGTTAATTAATTAAAGAATAAATAGTTACTAAAAACAACCAATTTTGGAGTGCTAATTTTCTACGCAACATATCGTCGGGGTATTTTTTTTATGTCAAAACCTCTATACGATAATAAAAATCTAGTCATGCCATTTCACTTGTTTGAGAGGAGAAGAGCATGTGCCTAGGCGCTAAACATTTTGAATGGAAGAACGTAAAACCTTCAATTAAGCCATAATCCCACTTGAAAACCACGACGAATGAAAATGCCTATATGGGGTGAAACAATGACCGTCAGATATGCCTTATCTATTCTTTACACATGAGGGGCTTCGGTTCTGTATAATTAGGGGGTGGGAGTCAGGACGGGGGAGGGGGGGGGGTGGGGGTGAGGTGTTGAGTCTCGACGTTGTAGTGTCTAGCCTAGTTGCCTCTGTTTTTGGCTTGTCTACTCTGTATCAAAGAAGGTCACGTGTCTTATAATGTTACGGTAGTAATGATGACTTACAACTAGAGATAGAAAATTATTCAGTAAGTCAGGGGTTCCCAACCTTTTTTTCCCGTGGATCACTAGATTATTTTATGATTTTTGTTGGAGTGTCTAGCCTAGTTGCCTCTGTTTTTGGCTTGTCTACTCTGTCGGGGTATCAAAGAAAGTCACGTGCCTTTTAATGCTATGGTAGTACTGACTGATGACTTATACTAGAGACAGAAAATTATTCTGTAAGTCAGGGGTTCCCAACCTTTTTTGCCCGTGGACCACAAGATAATTTTAGCCTAGCTGCCTCTGTTTTTGGCTTGTCTACTCTGTCGGGGTATCAAAGACGGTCACGTGCCTTTTAATGCTACGGTAGTACTGATGACTTATACTAGAGACAGAAAATTATTCAGTAAGTCCGGGGTTCCCAACCATTTTTGCCCGTGGACCACTAGATTATTTTATTATTTTCGTTGGAGTGTCTAGCCTAGTTGCCTCTGCTTTTGCCTTGTCTACTCTGTCGTAGTATCAATGAAAGTCACGTGCCTTTTAATGCTACGGTAGTACTGATGACATACAACTAGAGACAGAAAATTATTTTGTAAGTCAGGGGTTCCCAACCTTTTTTGCCCGTGGACCACTAGATTATTTTTAGCCTAGTTGCCTCTGTTTTTGGCTTGTCTACTCTGTCGTGGTATCAAAGAAAGTCACGTGAATTTTAATGCTACGGTAGTACTGATGACTTACAATTAGAGACAGAAAATAATTATTATGTAGACTGTAAGCCGTTAAGATACACAACAGAAATACACAAGATTATAATATTCCTCAGAATACATGCATGTATATGAGGTTGTTACAAAATATCTCATGACTCACTCTTCGCCCAGCCCCGTAAAGCCGAAATAAATTTCCCATGGGTTGTTAGTAATAAAAAGATCGATGCGTTGGCTATTTTAAACGAAATGTAGGTTCCCTAAAGTCTAAATATAGCCGGTATTAAACAATACGAGGGTGGGGGAAACTGGAAAGGGCTCATACTCTCATCGTAACCTAATTTATGTGTTCCAAACCAAAACAATTAATTTTAAAGAGAAGTTTCTGTTTAATTGCTCCAGTTGGAGCCTTGGAATGTGCAAAAGGTTTTGATATTATTTTTCTCATGGTGTAATTACACCTCCACAGCTCTTTTTGAGTTAATGGGGCAGTCTCTACCCTACCTTCGTGTCGGGACTTTAATCTAGAGCAGAAAAGTTTTACATTCAATGGAATCCATAGCTTATCAAATTGTATTTCTTATGTATTCCGAATTTTAAAGTTGTTCAATCACATGTATATGGCAGTTATAAGTTGTAATTTAATTATTTGCTTCCACCTCCCCCAAATTTAGCACGTCTATTGTAAGATAAAATACTACGTTATGTTGTAATCGATAATGCATAAGTTTATTTTATGTTGGCCTAAAACTACCCCCTCCCCCCAATTCTGCCCCTGCTCCAAAGTGACCTCTATTGTAATATTATTATTTATTATCATTACTATGGTTTATGATTTATAGAAAAAGACATGCTTTGCTAAGGGATCGATCCTTCGGTCATTCTGTATTGAAAAGCGCTTATAGTTACAAGGTCTAGTAATTCGAAATGGTGAGAAAATCCTTTAGTTTTTACAAAATGTAATAATTTTGAACTCCGCCAATTTCACGTACAATGACAATAATTCTTAAAAACATATTTATTGTAACTGCCACCGGGCAGGTACCTACCTAAATGGAAAAAAAGTGGAGCTACCCAGAAATCTAGATAAACCTACGGTACAAATGTTATATTATTAAAAAAGGGTGACCATGGGCCCTTTTCCACAGGAAATTGAATTTTTGAAAACTGGTTAAAGGCCGAGTGAGGCAGCAACGGTTTTTGAACCTAGAGACTGAAGACACAATTTCTGAGGATTTTTCGTTTTGGTGAACTAATTGAATTCATTTGACACCCTCACTCCATCTCTCTCTGTTACAGCTTTCGTTTTCATGTGTGAGCCTTGCAATTTGTAGAGGTAAAGAATTACATATATACATGTTTTAGTAATTTATCGAAAACTACTCGAGCAGTTCGAAGGTGAGTGCAGTGGCGGGTCCACAGGGGTCAGAGGGTCCAGAGAGGCCATGCCCCTCCCCCCCCCCCCGAGAAAAATTAGCGTACACTATATAAAAGAGGACGTTCTAAACAAAAAAACTTAGTATGGTAACATAAATATGTCTTCCATGTTCAAATTATAAATTTTGCTGCTGTAAAAATCGTAAAACCAGACTATTTTGAACTTATATTTTCCAATTTTTCCCCCGGGGGAGACTCCCAGCAATATGAATAAGCATTTAAGCATTCCTTTGTATGCTTTAAAAAATCTATACTTTCATGTTGTTAAAATACGTAATACCCCACTATTTTGCACTTACATTTTCAAATTTTCCCCCGGGGGAGACCCCTGGGCCATAGGTACCTATCTGCATCAGCCGCATGGGTTTTTCAAGATGAAATGTAAATGTAATGTGCCTTGTTTCGCTAACAAGCACGCCAATTGCAAAATCACTAAAAATTAAATTAGCTTTTCCCGGTATGGTCCTTGGGTGAGTGCCTCTCCAAGACTCAAGTGTATGAAAGGTGCCACTTTCCGAAAAGGCCGAGAAGTGGCGGCAAACTTGCGACATGCGTGGTGCCTCAGAAGAAGTGTTACCGATGAGATCATCAGCGCTGTAGAAAAACTCATTTTGGAAGACCGTATCAGGCATCAACGTAGGCAGTGTTGATAAAATAATTCATGAACTGCTCGGTTTCCGCAAAAATTCAGCCAGATAATATATGAACAACCCACTTATAAACTAACTTATAAACTAACATAAAAAAGATTAACTAATTGTAAATACGGTACCTAAACAAGTAAATAGTTATAAATAAACTTGTAGGCTATCTGTATAACATGTGTTGTATTGTAGAAGCGAAAAAATTAAAAAATACTCACACTCTACGTCGACAGTGATTCGTTTGCTAACAGAAGGAGGGACTCCATTGGAAGCGATGCACAAATAAGCACCCATTTCTAGTCTGCTAATTTTACTAAGTTGTAGGGTATCCCCCTCGTATTGGCTAACTGAAAAGAAAAAAAAAACATGTTATCGCAACAGGTGTAAATATAGTTCTTCTATACAGTTCCGTTTTGAATCTATGAGGTTCTGTAGGGACAGTTTTGGTCACTAGGTTCGCTGACGACAAACCGATGTCCATATTATTCAAAATGGCCACCGTTTGCATGTGAAAACTAAGCTCTTAGCATCTAATTAATTCTTTTACTATTTTTTATAATATTTTTACCATGCCTGGACTTTATTTCGCTGCATATAATTTAATATATATATTCTCCATGATTTATAGAAAAATATCACTTTAAAATAATACGTAATTAAAAATCATTTTAAAATAGTATTGCGGCCCATGGAAAAATCAACGCTTTGATATCATTGCAACTGGTGCTGCGATCTACAAAATGACGTCACAAATGAACCTCATTGCTGCGTTCTGACGTCATGATGTGACTATATATTATATACATGGCAAAAATGACAAAGCCACATGGTGTGGTCAGGACGCAGCTTATTGTGGTAAGAATTCATTTGAGAATACAAGCGTGTTGCTGACCATTAGAGCAGGGACAAGGGGGAGGATCCGTTTTTCGCTTTTTAGTTTTCCCAAAGGATGATTGACAGATTTAGAATTGGCATCACCATAGCCAGAACCTATTTGCGATTGGGTTCATCACTGAGAAAAATGCCAGTTTCTAGTTATCGGAATCAATACGTACCAGTGGTGGCTCGTGGGGATATAAATTGATGAGGCACAGCATACAAAAATAAAATATAAAATAAAAATTGGCAGAGCTGTGTGTTGAACTCGTTTAGAGGCAGGGTCTAGCGCGTGTCTCATCGGCTCATCATTGAGCTGGGTGCAGCAAATATTTTGAGCATAAATCTTCTTGCTGTTTGAGCTTTTTACAGCTCGAATTTGTGTCTTCTAGCAATGGAGAGGCAGTTGGTAATGGTGCCCCTACATCGTTACAGCTAGTTGTTGTGAGTTTTTGAAGCTAGTTCAGCTCATGGTTCTTTTTCGCTCTATTTTTAAGTTTTAATTGTCTCTTCTAGAATTTCATTAGCCTACATTTCCTAATTCAAAATACACTTTTTTAGTCGAATTATTTGGAAAATTAGGTGAGGCACTGTCTCAGTTACCTCTAATGGCGAGCCACCACTGATACGTACTGACCCTTAAAAGTTAAGATAGAGTCGTAAAAGTGCTAAGATAAAAAGTCCAATCCATTGCGATTGTCATGAAAGAAAAATAACACTTTGATTTCAAAAGGCATCCTCTCAAGAAGAAGAAAACCTTAGATGGAAAGGTTGAAAAGAAGACAATGATTCGCAATGATAGGTTGGGTAATGACGATCGACTATAATCTCGAATGGTTTCGATAGAAAACAGTCACAAGTCGAACGGAACGTCCGGAAATTGAACCATCTATTGTCCAGCTAAAGGAAACAAAGGGCGGCTGTCTGTCCTTTTGCGGTTAGCCTTTGACATGAGTACAGAGACCTTCACTCAATCTGATAAATCTAAGTAATCCTTATAATCCTACAAGCAAGATCTAATAACTTGTGTCTTTGATTCGGAAGAGGTTTTGCCATGGGTGTTTTCTGCAAAATTCAGCCATTTTTTTTTTGAATGCCCAAATCCATGCTAAAAATGTAGGCCTTATTGCATGATTAGTCAATTGTAGGTCTAGTGTTAACGTAGTGTTTATGTAGTAGGTCTGTAGGATCTACAAACGGATGTGTAGAAATACGGGCAAATCATCAAGGTGGACGTTCATCAGAGAATGATCGCTATATTAGAGTGTACATTAAATTTACGGTTGGTGCCACCTGATTGGCTGAGATTCAGCACGAGGTAGCCTGAAACTTTTTTTGGGGGTCCACCTGACGTCGCCGGAAGTTAATTTGAAACTCCATGCTATCTAGTGTACACTGAAAGTATTTGTCCCCTGGACCCCCCCCTGGCTGCGGCCATGGGTGATGACCCACCCACGCCCCGGGGAAAAGGTACGAGGTAGTTATCATGTAGGTTGCCCAAACGGCCGGGATGGATTGCAGGTTATGGGGAAAGGACCTAACTGCCAGTATATACTGGAGCTGGGCCCCCTGCCATGTAGTACCTACTATAGCCCAGTTTCTATTTGGATTGCACAGTTAAGTGGGCATATGTAAGAAAAAAACTAAATATTTAATTAACATTAATCACTTAATGTCGCAAAAACGCATGAATATTTATGAAATCGTCGATCCTTATAGCTTAATTGGATGTAATTCATCAAACCAAGGAAGCATGTTAGTCAATGATAACTATCGGGTAATCTAGTCAAGTATGGTATGCAGTGATAAAGAAGAAAAAGTTATAATTTTAACAACAGCATCGGTGGTTCAGTGGTAGAATGCTCGCCTGCCACGCGGGCGGCCCGGGTTCGATTCCCGGCCGATGCATTTTTTTTTGTAAATTTTAAATAATTAATATACAACTTGAATCAGATCAAATCCAAGACCACGAACTACCATCGAGGTAAGAATTGAACAAGTCGCCGGAGCAAGCGGAAAAACAATGGCCGAGCTCAACACGTTAATACTTAGCGTCCGACCGGTTTGAGTATAAAAAGTGGGTCCAGGGTGACCCAGCTCACGCGGCACATAGAAGGAAGAGGAAGCTGAAAAAGTGAATGAGATCATTCAAAAATCTTCTTGGTCATTGACAACCATCATAGTTATATGTAGTAGGTCCTTGTGGATTATCTCTATAATTATGAATTTGACATAATTCTAGCCCTTGAGCAAGAACACTTTAAGCATGGAAATGGGGGGGGGGGGGGGGTGGCTCGCGGGGGACGCACGCCAATGGATGGTTCTTCCTGGCCATAAATCGAGGGTGAAGAGCGGCGGAAATTACGTATTCCTTCCACTGCGGACCGACACCCATGCTGCTGCTGCTGCTACATACGCCACCTGCTAGACGGAGCCTTGATATTTATGGTGACAATTCAGAGGTCTGGGGACGCAAAAAGTCAAGCAGAGGGAAATGGGAAAAACATCTGAATATGAACATTAGATTTCACATTCAAAATTTGCCCCTTTTACAATTTAGGCTCCGCAGGAATAAGTCTCAATAAGGAGGCCTGTCATTTCGCCATTCTCAATTGAAGACGCAACCGCAGTTTAATTAATTACTTGATTAATAATGTTTTAAAACAAAAACTAACAAAACACTCTGCGAGTGATTGCAAGGGCCCAACTAGTAGCCTTTATTCGAAGAGAGCGTCAGTCAGTCTATACCACATCAGAACGATTTCAGCATGCATCACTGAGCGCTGATTCAATCGAAGACCCTGACTGGATCTATAAAAAGACACGACAGAACTGTGACATTCAGTCACGGTATAGAATACAGCATGAAAAAATACGTTTAACCAAAAAATTGCAGTATTATACGGAATATAGCCTAACTCTGACATTAAACGTCGGGACATGTAGAGTAACGGTACGGACTCTGACTTACTATACTTCATACATTTTCTGGCCATGCTTCGGAGGGCATGTAAAGCAGGCGGTCCCGGGTCTTCCTAGTTGAGTGTAAGAGAGGGCGCCCTAACTCCGATAGGTTGGCTTAGTAATAGAACAAAAAAGTCCTTTTTTATTTATTTATTTATTTATTTAAACCAACTTGGGTTGAAAAGGTAACCTGTCAGAACGCATGTATGCATGTATAGTTGTTGTAGAGTGTGGTACAGAATCAGACTTTCACCCGAAAGGTTGTTGGTTCGAGTCTCACACATGCTACATTTTCTGGCCATGCTTCGGAGGGCATGGAAAGCAGGCGGCCCGGGCCTTCCTAGTTGCGTGTAAGAGACGGCTTTATAGCCCTAACTCCGCTAGGTTGGCTTAGTAATAGAACAAAAGAAGTCAATGTTTATTTATTTATTTATTTATATTTAACCATTTTCCTGTAGCCAGGTGTAAAAGCCACAAACGGGCATCGCCTTGACGTGGATGATGATTATAAAAAATTTGGAAATTAGGGCCGGGTTTGGCTATGGGGTAAGGTGGGCCATGACCCCAAAGCCCCCAAAAAAGGAGCCCCCCATAATGCTACAAAATAAAAAATTACAAGATATTTAAAAAACAAAAACTAAGGGATATGAACATGTCGAAATATTTGGAGGGAAATTGGAACGGGCCCCCACGCACCCAAACCCGGCACTGCTGGAAATGTAATATAAGTACTATTAATAGTATAGTATAGGTAAAACCTTTGTTAAAAAGACAGTTAAAGTTATTCTTTAAAAGCTTCAAAGTTATAGGCCTATCTCACAACTTGAAAAAGAACCGGTCTGAGTTGACTCGAACATGCTTTCCAATTTATAAATTAGTAGATATTGACATGCGTAATTTCATAGGAAATAATTTCCCTATGGTTAAATTTCAGATCCCTCGAGGGGGGGGGGGAGGGTTTTACCTCAATATATATTAAAAACCCCTTAAAACTCAATTGCATATTCTGGAAAGAACAGACCAATACATTGTAACAGTAGTAACAATGGCACATGGCACGTTATGTATTGGAGCGTGAATTTTCCATAATTTCTCAAAAAATAATTTTTTGCATAGAAGCAAATATTTTTTCGGGAATGCAACCTGTCCGTTTTTGTTATCCTATTGGACACCGAAAACATACCTGAAGGTAGAAATCATCGATAGAAAGGTTCCACAGATAAATTATTTTTTTAGTAATTTTTCATGAAAATTGACTTATTTTTATTTTTTTACCCCCAGAAGCAAACTATGGAGGGGCAAGCGTTCCCCCACATTTTGTTAAAATTAATAACGACTATAATATATGTGAATTTAAAAGAAATCGTTTGAGCCGTTTTTGAGAAATAATTTTTTTAGACGATGTTTTTTTTTAGTTTTTTTGAGAATAAAACCCTCCCAAATTGAGTTACCCCCCCCCAAAAAAAAATCCCGAGGTATAATTTTTGCAAACCTACATGCCAAATTTCATCAACATCGGCCGAATGGTTGACCCGGAAATCGTTGAACAGACAGACAGACAGACATACAGACAGACAAACATTTCGTAAAAACCTCTTTTTTAGGTTCCTGGGACCTCAAAACGTGTAAATCCGTTTAAATCTCGGAATCGACAATTTCGACCATCACAAAGCTTTCCTTATACTACATATAAATTGGAAAGCAAAAAAAAACGAATTCTTCTCCAACAATAAAACCATATGACTTAAAAGTTATGTTTCATTTTCATATTTTTCTTACGTCCCAGATCTACCCTTGGTCCCCAGGAACATTAGGTTTCGGCCTTTTTCGGGCTTTATTGCTCAGGCAAGCAGTAAAATCGGCTTTACTACATATAATAGTGAAGGAATGTTGTTTGCTCTTATTGAAAAAACTAGGGGAGTCACATTTGGGCGCACGTTCCTCGCATGCAAAATGAGAATTACATTTTACGACATCACCTTCCCTCCACATTTTCTATCTACATGGCGGTATTCTACATCATTCTTTAGTTAGCTGTCTTGTGCTTCTAGTCCAACCAATGACCCGTCAGTCACTTATAGCATGTATTGTGAAAGGAGTAGGAATAATGATTAGTGAAGGATCGTTTATAAGACAGGACAGTAAATGGAATTCTTGCCTAGTGCGACAGCCCCCCCCCCCCCCTTCTAGGGTTGCCAACCGTAAGCAGAATCAACTTATCTTACTCTCTATTTCATATACATGCATCGTACTCTACAAACTGAAAGTCACTTAGAGTACGCAAAAATACTCTTTTTCTGGAACATGAAAGAAACACAAAAAATTGGTGAGGCGGGATGAGGGCATCTTTGCATTCAATCAGGAATGAGCTATTTTTGTATATACCGTACACATAGAGTTAAAGTGTAGAGAGGCTTTTTCCAGTTTTCAAGAAAAATAAAAATCTGTTAAACACTGCGAAAACATCGGAAATATATTGTTTTAAATATACTGGCTACTCCTTTTTGTAATATTTTAATACTGTCCTCTTTTTACCGTCCCAAAATCCAGATATACTGCAAATATTAAGGGGAGTCCGGACCCCCTGGTTTTTCCTCTGACTACGGCCTTCTCAAATACCTAAATATCTGATACTTTAGATTTTACATCTCTAAATTACACTAGATTGTGGGCTGTTCACTCGCTTTCACTCCATTCAACGGCTACAGCCTATTCCCATTAAAGTTCCCTTTTTGTCAGTTCTATGGGATTTGCCCTTCATCGATTTTTCCTGGTGAATTGTACAACGTCACATTTTCAGTGACAAAGTTGACGAAATTCAGGACACGAGAAAAGCCGAAGAAGAAGTTCTAAGGATGAGAAGGATGTAGCTTCCACTCGACTATGTTCGCCATACTCAGTGACTAATGGCCTGGGACATGCAAACTTTACGAGCGACCTCTCTCGATGCCCAATGTTTTGGAAGGTCATTTTGGAAGGTGTGATATGCCCGAAAAGACGCTTATTTATGGTTTTTCAGATCTCTAAGATGAAGGACCGTTAGACTTATCTTGGGCACTATGGGTTTTCCGATTGTTAAGTGACGGAACGTTTCACTTATGTTCCAATTTAGTTGACAACCGCGAAACGAGTAGCTTCATCTATTTTTCAATTAGTTTTGTAAATTTTAGGGGGCTCTTAGAGTTCATTACACTACATTGCAGTATTATATGGTATATATAACACTGACATTAAATTAACTTTGGTTGAAGAGGTAATCTCCTCGTTATATCCTCAAATTTCAGTTCTGTACACTTTGAAAATAACAATGTAGACTACAATAATAATTCAAATTGATCGGTATCTGGAGAATCCAGGCTAAAATTATGATCGACAGATAACAAAAACCTTGGCGTTTAGTTGTCAGGGTAAACCAATAAAAAAATGGCATATTTTGAAATTTAGCTAAGGTACCCCCTATTTCTAAAGTGTGCGGTATGAACAATATGAAAATAATAATAATAATATAAAAAAATGAAAATACGACTAGACGCTAACCCTGTTGAAGGAAATAAATACAAAATGTATTATACTATTACAAACAGGCAAATTTGGAAAGATATGTGATACGGTATTTTAAAGCTGATTTGTAATGTAAATGATGTACTAGTAGTAGTATAGATGTAATACTTGGCTATATTAGTTACTTTCTTATTCACATTGTATTTACATTGTACATGTATTATTCACCTAGATACCTACCTAATTTAATTTTTTTTAAAATCTATATATGCATATAAAATGTGTTGGTTTGTGTACGCTTCAAAAACTCAAAACGTTCTGCACCGATCGAGCTGAAATTTTAGCATGATATATAATCCGAATCAAGGATTGTTTTTATCTAATTTTTGCACATCAGTCACATATCCACGACCACGAAAAAAATAAGCGAGGAAAACACTCGCTGACAACCGCAATAGTAATGGTGCAGTCACATGCGAGCCCCGAAGAGGCAAGCTGCGTAATGCCTAATAATGCGAGGCCCCGAAGGGGCGAGCGGCGGCCCGCCGAAGGCGCAAGGGGTGGAGTCAGCATAATAAATTAATAAAATATGGTTAACATGAAAAAAAGACTTTATAGTC
The DNA here is from genome assembly GCA_963971405.1 of Psococerastis gibbosa. Classification (NCBI taxonomy): domain Eukaryota; kingdom Metazoa; phylum Arthropoda; class Insecta; order Psocodea; family Psocidae; genus Psococerastis; species Psococerastis gibbosa. The sequence continues at coordinate 43,244,388 of OZ020485.1, forward strand.
TTATTTATCGCCATGTGTATTGCAATTAGTCGTTTATTCATTCAATCATTCATTCATTCATTCATTCCTTAAAACGCCAAAACCCAAATTGATAGGGCAAATGGTTATTTATCGGCAGTAAAGTTGTCGATCCTTAGCAATGCATTGGCGTTTCCACACGTGACTGCTCTCACAACACTTCCTAGAACCTTTCCCCAGTAATAAATCATCATTGAAAAGCTATTCAGTCATATCGCTTTCAAATAAAAAGACAGAGCCGACATGGGAAAGGAGGGGCCAGCTGACTCATACTAAGGTTCCCATAAACTTCCAGCATATCATCATCTCTCCGACACACAGACACACAAGCTCTATGCTGGATTATTAATTCTCTGCTATTTTGTTTTTACTAGCTTATATACATAAGGGTTTGTCCGCATTAGCTTCAGACAATTGCACTTATGGAGATTGAGTGAATTTAAGGATCCAGCTAGAGCCAATATAGAGACTAATATACAGATAAAGTGCAAGTAAGCAATTAAGTCAACAATTTTAATTTGTGCATGCTTAGACCATATATGGTGTTACATATAACACTCCAGAAACGGGATTCTATGCAGAGCATATTTTAAGAAATTTTCACTGGGTGGCACAAATTGAAATGCTATTCTATATTCTTTTCTTTTGCACAATCTATCGCAGCATACAGCATCTTGTCTTGGGGAGGTGCTCACCAATTACATCTACACCCTATCAAAATAGCGTTGAAACACATTCTTAGGGCCATTCTAAATAAACCGTATAGATACCCTTCAGAGGGTCTATTTACAGAGTTAAACGTCCCGACTTTACAATCACTTTATATTAAACAATTGCTCCTGTATCGTTTCATAACAAACTCAACACTAGAAGGACAAGTCGATTTTATTCAACATGGCAGGGCGACTCGCTTAGGTGTGAATAACAATCTACAAATACCCAAGTATCAAGCATCCAATTTTGAACATTCTCATGCATATTTATCTATCTTAGCTTACAACAGACTACCAGATGAAATAAAACAACTACAGGTATCAAATATTAAATATTTCCAGACTCAAATTAGCCAATTCCTAAATTCTAACAATTCAGAATATTTATCTCAAATAGTTCCTAACTACAAGTAAATATTATGCTCCCTACTAACTTATTTATATTTCCTATATTATTGTTTGGATTTCCTATTAACTATTATTATAATTAGTATTAAAGATATTTAATGAACTTCCTCCACAAATGAAAAAATTTAAGCAGATGGGTGAGTTAAAAGCGGGTATAAAAAGATGGCTGGTCAATGGGAGTTAATAATAATAATAATAAAAACTGACATTAAAATAACAAGTTAAAATAAAATAAAAATAAAAATAAAAATAAAATAAAATAAACATTATAAATAAATAACAAAAATAAATGATTAAGCCTTGTTTAGCAGCAATGTATGAGTCTTTTGTCCCAATTAAGCGCTAGCTTGGGGATGCGGGATGGTATTATTATGTATTGTATTTTTGTAATATATGCTCCTTGTCCAGGGAATACTGGACAAGGAAAAGAAAGGAAGAAAGAAGAAAGAACAATAACAGTTGTTCTGGACCCATCACGGGCCTATCGGGTCCACAGTATTTTTTGTCTCTCAAATGTTCATATAGTATGATTACATTATATTGATTGATTATTGATTGATTGATTGATAAAGTGTAAATTTGGCTGGTATCCACCCCCCCCCCTCCATAAATAAGTTCAGATTAGGTCTATTATTTTTAATAATGGGTAGTATACCTAGTTTTAAATAATCACACTTTTTCAAGATTACCAAAACCATTTATATTTCAAGAAGCAAACAGTTAAATACAAAATTGACGCCATTAATACGACGGACAACGTAACTTTTGACTTTTTTTTTTCTTTCTAATTTCTTGTTGCGTTAGTCTTGAAATTTGTGCCCAATTTCTGTGGGGCAATATGCCCAAAAGTAGGGGACAAAATCACCTCACGGGGGGGGGGGGGGCACGCTTGGCGCTTGCCCCAATGGGGCTTCCTTAAAATGTGCTCTGATTCTAGATGCACCGCATGAGAAAGTCGGGGCACCAACCTTGTGTTTATCTTTTGCCAGCGGATGACGTCACAGCCCTGATTACCCAGCAACTTTGCTAGGTAACCTAGTCACCCGAGTGACTAGTTTGTTTATTGAAAAAATAACGGACTGATCGTTAAAAGTTTCTAATTGAATATTAAATAAGCTTTACCAAAGTTAAAAAAATGTTCTCTCACTCCAATTAATTAACTAAACAAAACTTGAAAATAACAGGTTCGTGCCTCTAAAAGCAGCTGCTTTTGCTTTTGCCAGTGTATGACGTCATTTTATGTTGGTCCCTCGGAAATTCTAACATGGCGAGTCTAGAGTATCATATGGTCTAAGGATGCATGTTTCATAGTTAGAGAGGAAAAGTTTAATCTAATGAGGTATTGGGTAGCCCCCTTCGCATAAAGGTGGCCCTCGTGAAAGAAGTTAAAAAGTTAAAACAAATGCTGAGAGCTGCGTTTTACTTTTATAAGTGCAAGTGCTTTTGTATAATGTGCAAGGGTCAGAATGCAATAGACAGCGAAGCCGTCGCATGGATCATCGCTTGTCTCTGTCACTGAGCTTTAGCCGGAGCTTATGTGAAGCTCCCCATGTCACAGAAGCTGTCCCACAGACTAGAGCTTGCCAGGACCCGCACTGATGCTGATGTCAGTTGCAGTTAAAGCATTGATGTCCATCTAACAACGGCCTTACTGTATTTGTATAGGACCTATACAACGTGAAACTCTTCTGATTGATTGTTTATTCATTAGCCTTGATAATTTGCAAATAAATGGATGAAAACCATCCCGTGGCTGGGGACTGTTATCAATATGGCTGCCAGTGTATCTTGGACAAGATAAGTACGCAATTTGGCGGGGAAAATAGCCTGTACAAGCTACGTATAGAGTTTTTGACCCAGTCCAGCCCCGGTCCAGGTATCCGTTCTGCTATGCTGCAATGTGTAAGATTTCGATATTTTTCCGTTGGTACTTTTCTCTGATAGTTGGCTTATGGTTAACGGGTGCCTCGTAAGGCATATTATGGCTCCCGCCGCTCCAGTTAATATAATATATTATTTCTATGATGAAAACTGAGTCATGTGAACCCTTAAGTCCGAACACCGTTGGGGTTTGTTTTGGCCATTAGGGTTATCAACGGACAAAGAACACTATGCCCATTGCTTATAGTACAACGTTTTTTAAACTGGATGTACGACATTTGCCTATAAATTGATAATTATATATAATATGATTATTAATTATTTATTTATTTGCATGTTGTGATACTGGGTATGCGTATGCTTTTTTGAAGCATCGTTACCATTCTAATAAGTGTGATGATTCATAAAAGCCAGGTCCAACGAAATCGTAAAATTGTTTTTTTTTATCCTTAAATCAATAAACTGACCTAGAAATAATGTGTTAGACATACTATGTATAGCAACTAAGGGCGGATCCAGCGGAGAATTTAGTAGAGGGGGGGGGGGTTCACAAGCAGTATGTAAGCTTAAAAGGTAATTATTTTGTCTGTTGAAACTTGAAAAGTTGGGTTTAGGGTGGGCATGACCCCCTGCCCCCCCCCCCTCTCCAGTGCATCCGCCATAGATAGCAACTGCTGGAAGAACGTAGGCCTATATAGTAGTAAGTCAAACGCTAAAGCGGTTCCTAGCCAACGAAAATAATGTGTTCCTCTTAACAAGTTATTTATCGTTTAAGATTAAACACTGGAGTTCCCTGCCGAGCAGAGAAGTACTCAGCAGAGCATTGGAGCGTGTCATCAGCAGCGATATCGACTAAGCCGTTCAGTAGGGAGAGAATTAGCTTCTCACTGACATATTAACTCTAGCTGATTCAATTTCAATTATACTGGAAGAGCGAGAAGATTACTGGACTGCCCAAAACCTTTATCAACATCGAGACACTGCTTTCAAATAAAAATATATCCTCCTATATTAGCCCATTGAAGAAGATAGTGCTCCCCACTTTGCAGTGAATTGTGTTGTACGATTGGAGTAGCTTACAATTATTGCTTTCCAATTTATACGTAGTATAAGGAGAGCTTTGTGATGGTTGAAATTTTCGATTCCGAGATTTAAACGAATTTACACGTTTTGAGGTCCCAGGAACCAAAAAAGTGGTTTTTACGAAATGTCTGTCTGTCTGTTGCACTGTCGCTCTGTCTGTCTGTTCATCGATTTCCGGAAAACTGCTCAATCGATTTTGATGAAATTTTCCATGTAGCTTCTCAAAAATTATACCCCGGGACAATTCTTTTTTGTTGCAGGTAACTCAATTTGGGGGGTTTTTATTTTCAAAAAACTCCAAAAAAACGTCTAAAAAAATTATTTATCAAAAACGGCTCCAAAGATTTCTTTTAAATTCACATATATTGTAGCCGTTATTAATGCTGACAAAATGCGTGGAGTCGCTTGCCCTTGTTAGTTTGCTTCTGGGGGTAAAAAAATAAAAACTATTTATTTTATGATAATATATATTTATAACTAGGTAATGAAAAATGATTAAAAAATAATTTTTCTGCGAAACCTTTCTATCGATGATTTCTTCCTTCAGGCTTGTTTTAGGTGTTAAATTGAGTAACGAAACCTGACAGGTTGCTTTCCTAAGAAGCTATTTGGTTTTGTGAAAAAATTTTTTTTGTTGAAAACATTATAGAAAGTACACTCTCAAATGCATTGCGTGCCCGGCCATTATTGCTGTGTGGTAATGCGTTGGTATGATCTACACGTATCTAGAATTTACCTCACCTCCAGTGGCGTCTGGTGGACAAGCCCCCCCCCCCCCCCCCCCGAGACATCCGAAATTTAACCATAGGAAAATCATTTACCATGATATTACTCGTTTTCTCTATCTACTAAATGATAAATTGGAAAGCATGTTCGAGTAAACTCGGACTGGTTCTTTATTGAGAAATACGCCTTTAACATTTATACCCTGAGTTTCATGGGCGTAGCTACGGTTGGATCCAGGGGGAGGGGGCAAGTGCAAAAGTTCTTTGTCCTGAATAAAAAGAAAATGAACCCTTAGCCATTATAATTGAAAGTAAGTACTCATGGCCTCAGTAACAAGTCAGCCATTTGACAATATGTCGACGCGCCTTTTTTTGTTGAAAATCTCTGCTGAACATTATTTTTAAATTTTCTTCTATTATCTTTAAGAAGTTTCCGTGGCTATAGAAAAAATGAAAAAGAATATTGTAAGTGATTGGGAAATTTATTATATTATACTGTACTAAACCCAGAATGGAAACTGAAATACTGTAGTTAGACCACTAATCCACTTGTTAATTTTTCTTCAATTTTGAAAATGTCATTGACGGAAAGTCATGAATGTTGCATTTATTCTCATTCCACTTGTCTTAAATAATTGACGATTTTGTTTTTCAATTTTTTCCAATGTAACAGCAAAGGCTTTCACCCCCGCAGTCGAATGAAGAACCAGTAGAATCCGGGCAGTAGAAAGCGAACTGCCAAACGTTTCGTCAACATCTGCGGTCGACATCTTCAGTAGTACAGCATAGACTTCTAAGATAATATCTCGGAGGCTCAGCAGTGACTGTCATAGTCACTGCTGACTCATTTCCACCACGGCCCATCAGCCCGGATTCTACTAGTTCTTCAATTTTTTCCAATTTTACATAAGTTTGCCCACCGTCGTTCTTTTAATTTAACCTATAATCTGCAAGACATTTTATGATTTGAATTATGAAATAATTAGTTTTTCTCAAGAAATTAATTACAAAATAGTTATCATATCCAGACGACGCCATTGTTTAATTTTTAGTTTGTTATTGTTTGCAAAGCGTGATTTTATTCTGTGATTATTGCGTGATCAATAATTTTAACATGTGGAAGTTAAAATGGACATTGACATAAAAATATCATCAATTATTAAAGAAAAATTGACAAGTGGAATAGCTGGCATATCAAAAGAGTTTTCCTACCCAACATTACGTAATGCTTACGCATACAGAATTGTTTGACCTCGTTAGCTTACTTTTTTTCCGCCTGTCCACGGCGATGGCTTGGGAGTCCTCGCGCCTCCACGTGATCTTGGGGGCGGGAAACCCCTTGGCCTTACACGTGAGGGTCACGTTCTGGTGTTCGCGAACGGCTACCGACGACGTCGTGCTGTCCTCGTCCATGATGTTGGGCGGTACTACCACCTGAAGGTAACCTACTTGACTAATCATTGGATTGGTGTTTACCTAAAATAAAGACAATTCATTACATTCAGTGGGGACGGCTTTATCATGTTGAATCCATTAGAACAGAGCATGTTTCAAACTAGGGCATACATGGTAGTGTGCATGTGTCCATGGGAACATGGTGGGACATGATAACGCGCTGAGACTATACCAGTCAGTCAACGTGCGTATCGAGTCTTGGTCACCTCCGATTTAATCGTGTGACTTTACTATGTTCCCCAAGTGGTTTCGGAATCCACTATAATCAGGAGGTCCACCCTCTCCGTCAACTCCCCTTTCCCCGAGGTGAAAGAATCTGCCCTTAGTGTGCCAAACAGACTCACTCCCTCCGCCAGTCTGACAGGGTTGCTTAAAGCCGGAATGCTGAAAGCAGGCGTTAGAAACAACATTACTTCAGTTATTTCTTCCACATTCCACATCAGAAGACGCTCTGATTTTTTAGTTACTTTTTATTCAATTAACTCGTTGGGGGACTTTCTTATTAATTGCAAGCCGTCTGTAAAGAAATGTCTGAGGTTATGTATACCAAATAGACTGCAGCAGCTGCGATAGCCTTTATGTGTGTCAGACCGGTAGGTATTTTCAGGATATGATTAAAGAACATAAAATTTTTAGTAATACTTGACAAAGTTATTTTATTTTATTTTCTAAGACAATTCATATAGAAACCTGGAATGAGTGTCACCAGACCCTAGGGAAAACGTGTACAGTACTTAAGTTTGTCTGAATTAAAGCGACTCCAACGGGCAAATGGTAAATGGTTATTGCTGTAATTGAAATGAAAAGTTAAACAAATAGTAACAATAACAAACAATAAATTAATATGTATACATATTTTAGAAAAAAAACTAGCAAAAGAACAAAACTTTATAAAATCATCAAAATCAATTATTCATTGAATGATCTGCTGGGCTGTAAAAAGTTGCATCGGCCGGGAATCGAACCCGGGCCGCCCGCGTGGCAGGCGAGCATTCTACCACTGAACCACCGATGCTTATATTTGAAATCGTTATATTTCCGCTATCTGAATCAACATACCGCCGCCTCCCAGTCTCAGACTATGCCAGTCAACACACATGCGTTATTAATAAGGCGGCAATTCCACCGGCGAATTTTCTTCATTTGTGATTTGAGATCTCTTGTTGCTTTCCAATTTATACGTAGTATAAGGAAAGCTTTGTGATGGTCGAAATTTTCGATTCCGAGACTTCAACGGATTTACACGTTTTGAGGTCCCAGGAACCAAAAAAAGTGGTTTTTACAAAATGTCTGTCTGTCGGTCTGTCTGTCTGTTCGTCGATTTCCGGGCAAACTACTCAGTGGATTTGAGTGAAATTTGGCATGTGGGTTCACAAAAATCATACCTCGGGACCATTTTTTTTTTTTTGGGCTAACTCAATTTGGGGGGGTTTTATTTTCAAAAAACTCCAAAAAAACGTCTAAAAAAATTATTTCTCAAAAACGGCTCCAACGATTTCTTTTATATTCTCGTAGATTGTAGTCGTTATTAATGTTGACAAAATGCGGGGGGTCGCTTGCCCCTTGATAGTTTGCTTCTGGGGGTAAAAAAATAAAAATAACTAAATTTTAATGAAAAAATGACTAAAAAATGCGAAACCTTTCTATCGATGATTTCTACCTTCAAGCATGTTTTAGGTGTTAAATTGAGTAACGAAACCGGATAGGTTGCTTTCCCAAAAAAAATATTTGGTTTTGCCCAAAAAATTATTTTTTGAAAAAAATGATAGAAAATTCGCGCTCAAATGCATTGCATGCCCTGCCATTATTGCTGTGTGGTAATTAATGTGTTTGTTTGACCTATCGAGAATTTACCTCACTTCCAGTGACGTCAGGTGGACAACCCCCCCCCCCCCCCCCCGAGATATCGGAAATTTAACCATAGGAAAAATATTTGCCATAAAATTACTAATTTTCTCTATCGAATAATTTTGATAAATTGAAAAGCATGTTCGAGTGAACTCGGACCGGTTCTTTGTTTTGTTTTAAGGAGAATATTGAAAAAAAAATGAAAATCGTATATTTATACACATAAGTGTACAATTAATAATAAGGTAGTTTTACAATAGTGAACGGGGGATCCCAAAGGAATGGTTCCCGTGCTGGGCCCCCCTTCAACTCATCGAGCTTTACCTAAAAGAAAACCTAACGTTTAAGAAAAAAAAATTATAATTAATTAAAAAGGAAAATAAAAAATAAAAAAATAAAATAAGAACTGATCAGAATAGCAAGCAATATTAGGAGTATTAAATAATAGTTTAACATTCTTTAAAAACAAAAAAAAAGTTATGAATTATTTTGTAATATGCATTCTTCTGGTATGTTTGTATAAGAGTTAAGATATGTTTTAATTCGTTGTTTGAAAATTGTTGTAGTAGGGGTAGATTTAATGTTTTCTGGTAGCTTATTAAATAATGAGACGGACAAGTAAGTATGGGAGTGTTGAAATAGGCCATAGGGACGCATTGTGCTTAGGAAGGAATCTGGTAATTACAGCCGTTGCCAAGTCTTGGGCCATAATTGTGAATAACCAGCTGATATTATGTAGATACTTAACTTATCTATTATAAATTAAGTTATAATATGGTAGCAGCCATCTTTAAATTATCCTTAAAACAAAACAAACATAATTTTGAGTTAAAAGCATAATATGGATAAAAAAGATCAAATCAGTGAGATGGATATATAGCTTTCTTTTAAGAAGTTTGTAAATTCAAGTTCATGTTGGTTGTACTGAGAAGTAACTTGTGGTCCAAGGTTTTCAGGCCGTTTCTGTTTTTGGTTTAATAGTAACCAATGCGGAAATTCCAGTTTCACAATTTGTATATTATGAGCCACGTGTTTTCAGGCATGGGGGTCCCAAGACCAAGCCGGAATGTCAGAAGGGGTCGCTGTCAAAAAAAGTTTAGGAACCTGTAATATGGTAAAGGCGGATACTACTCAAGCAATTTGATCGACAAATTAACCCATACAGTTCACTAAGTATATGAAGACCTTATTCACCCATACAAAGTTCACTATAAATTGCCGAACAGGACTGAATTAATCTACCTTAGCACATACACTAACAGGTCACTATTATGTAACACTGTCATTCCACGTTTACAATGATCAAAGTGTATCATTCTTCTTATAAGTCTTGTGTAACTTATCTTAAAAAAAGAGATGACGTTTTATTTACGGTAAATAAACTAACTGTAAGGTTTTGTTTTTGTTTATTTTATTTTGTTTATTTTATTCCGCATAGACTCACTCCCGCACCCGTCTGCAATAAACGGGCCCTAAGCAATCTATATATAATACTCCAAGTCATTACAATACAATACAATATATATTTCCTTTAAATTATACAATACATGTAAAGTATAAGATAAAATCGTCAGAGTATCGTCAAAGTCAGGAAGTTTTGTCATTGTCATTGTGCTAGTGCCTCAGTGACAGTGTAGAAAGCTTTCTCTAAGATGTGGTTTCTAAGCATTTTAGGGAAGTTAGAAGCATTTCTCGCCGCTCTCAGTTCAATCGGGAATTTTCTAAGGTAGGTGAAACCTTGTAGTATAGGATCCAGTCGCTCACACTGGGCTGTGCGTGGCGCTGGCCTTACAAGGTCTCCCCGTTGCCTCGTGTTGTAGGTTGAATCGGACAATTGATATAAAGACGAATATCGGTGTTTAGGTACATAAGGTGGACAATAATAAAGAGGGCATATTAGAGTCCGCAATAAACAGCCTACAGAACAAACTTTTATGTACTATAGATAAGCAGGGCGTAGCATGGTCTTAAATACAGTATTTCGCTACTTCGGAAGAAAAAGGACACAACTCTAAATATATCAATTTACAGAAAATTAAGTTAGTTTTTTTTACAATGAATTACCTGATAGTTCGCGCCAAATAAAAAACGACCTAATTGCCCTCGCGCGGAAAATATACACACTACATTAACGCCGTTTCTAGCAAAATACAGATTTTTAAAACAAATATTTTAGCTTAAGCAAGTCCAAATCGACCATTTTTGAGTTGTGTCTTTTTTCTTCCAAAGTAGCATTGAGCTTACTTGACACATGTATCTGCCCCGATCCTCCTGTTGTACACTACTGACGTGCAGCATCCATGTTCTTTGGTTATCGAAGGACACACTGAACCTGGATAGTCTTGATATCACGTTTCTGTGAACTGTCACCACCATCTGACGATCTATGTGCACCCAAGCCACCTGGAAATAAAAAAAAATAGTTTTCAAAACAATTTAAGCCTAAAATACTTTTACGCTCTACGTATAATCATCCACACCTACCTAGAAGTGAAAGGGGAGAAAGTGGCCATGACAACCCGAATAAAATTTCGTATTGCCCTCATTGAAATTCTAGAACCTTAATAAAACGTCAAACAGCTGAGTGGAAGTTCGAAGTCATTTGATATAATGGGATAGTTTCTCAGAGGCTCGAGGCCGCTCTACTTCCCAAAATTCATTTAGATATCAATTGGCTCTATCGAAATATCAACAAACCTCTCGCTCTATCTCTGGCTGTACGTTCCCCGTTGTTTACCTTGACTGAGAGTAGTCTGTTTCAAAAAGTTAATTTAATCAATAACCAGGCTATATACCACCGCACTGTTGTATTGTATCTGAATCAAGGGCGGATTTTGCTTCCAATTTAGGGGGGGGGGGGGTCAGTGGTCAGGTTCAGTGGAATATGACATTAAAAAACATAATTATTTTTAATTCCCACTGTAAACCCATTGTTATCTAGTGTAAGTTAATTTTTTTAGGGGGGGGGTCCGGACCCTCTGACCCCCCCTCAAATCCGCCCTTGATTTGAATTAATTGCAACCGCATCATTACTAGTGCCGGATTTGGTCTTGTGGGGGACCCAGGGCCCGGAATTGTGTGGGGGCCTTTTCTCAGAGAGAAAAGTCTTATACCATTAGTTGAATATTCCACTACCTATCGATTATAAAGTAGAGGCACAGGATGAAAAAAATAATACTAGAATGAATAGAGTAAGGCGATTTATTATTAATGCCACGGCACGTTCCAATTTCTCGCCAATTATTTCGACACGTTCATTTTGCTTTGGTTTTCGGTTTTGTTTTGTTAATCTCTTATAATTTTGTATTTTTTGGCTTTTTGTGGGGGCCCTGGAGCCATCAGCCATGGCCCTTCTGTCCCCATCGCCTAACCCGAACCAGATCATAACTATTCGAGTCTCTGTCTGTATCATATACATATTGCTACATGCAACGACAATTTAGTGTCCAAAGTACTGTATATACTTGCCGACCGCCATACCAAGTTGAATCCAGCGGACCAGAGCAGGTTCAAAGCTGCAGGTAACTTGGTCGTGTGCACAGTGCCGGTAGGGAAACATGGTAGGACTTGTCCTGGTCACCTCCGAACTAATCGTGTGACTACACTGTGTTTCCCAAGTGGTTCGGAATCCACTATAATCAGGAGGTCCACTGTCCTATGGGCTGGCATAGGACAGTCAAGTCGGAGTCGCTCTATGGGCCCAAATATGAGGCCTTAGTCGTTATTAACCTGAGGAACACTACTACTACTACTGTATCTACTTGTTTGATAGGATGAACGCCAATCTTCGATAGGAGGCATTCGAGGAAGAAGAAGTTGCCCGTGCCGCCCATGCGCAAAAGCAATTGAATACGAATCCTTTGTTTTCTAATAAAGTAAACATAATTCCAGCCTTTTTTAATATTTTTTAAAAACTAATTCTAGCCCAATCATAACCACACTTTTATTAATCAAATATCTGTAAAAGTACAAAAGATTAGGATCGATTTCCTAAATAAACGCTACCGCAGGTATTCACTTTTGCACCAAAACATTTTAGTCCTGGGGTTGAATACAATTAAAGACGTAATATTATTGTGCTTGTAAAGTGTAAGCTATTGCAGCAAAATATTGTACGGTACAATGTACTATTATTAAAATGTTGCCGTAGTGGTCAGACAGGTTACTTTGCTGTTTGTCTGGCTATTAGGCCTACTTAATTGGCTCACTCTGGTTCTATTTTTTTTTTTTTTTGCTAAATTAAAACCCTCCTTCCTACCCAACGGCATTTTTCAAGTTAAATACTGGAATTACGCGAATGTTAAAGGCAATGCTTATCATGTACTGAATATTAAATAAGCTATAAGAAAAACAAAAAGGAAAGATTCCATCTCAAGATATTCAAAGAAAAACTGCACAGAAAAGAAGAGGAACAGTCGGGAAAGCTAATTTTCTAAAAGAGACTGAATGCACCGCGTTATCTTAATTAACAAGTCTTAAGATTGTGAGACACTACAAGGAGGGATTAAATTGAAAAGAATTATAGAAAAGAATTGTAATTTTCTAATGGGAAAGAGATCTTTCAAACTCAACCAAAAGAAAATTGACAGAGCAGCTTTCTCATTACTCACAGATCACATGGTAACGTAAGAAACACAGAGCTTAGACAATCGACGCAGATAAATAAATATAGGCTACCTACTCAATTTCCAGCTTGATTACTTTTGATTTTTTACACCCTACACCAAACTGGCAACTTTCGAAGTGGTTTTGGTCATATCAATTATCAATATGTACATTGTATGTGAATTGTTTTTTTAATTAGCCGTTTATTGAGGGGTTTTAGGGTATATAGCCCTACTGGATAAAATGAAGTTTTCCAAAAAATGGAAGAAAAAAAACGGGACAATACTTTTGTGAACTTTCATACCTGGTGAATGTCATCAAATCCTATCGAGTAGTTTGACCCAAGTCTAGTTACAGACAGACAAAACTCGACCGGACAGACTGGTGGACAGACTGTCAGGCCGACAGTCAGAAATTTCGTAAACTTTGCTCCTGGGACCTCAAAACGTGTAAATACGTCAAAATTTCGAAATTGATAATCACAAAGCCGTCCTTCCTCCAACGTATAAATAGGAAAGTAATAAATCTTACTTGATATCAAGGGACGTTTTCAAGCTCAACACATCAGCCTGACCCATCCGTTTGACACTAAACTCTCAGTGGCGTTCAGTTTGCAAAGCAGAAATTATCTGAAGATTGTGATATAGGTACATGGACAATGGGAATGTGAGTGTACTAACATTCATAAATCTTGAAAATGGAAGATATGCTGCAATATTTTACGTTAGTTTTGAAGCTTACACGGATGGCAAAGCACGGAAACCCCAAAAGGATGTGAAACCATGAGGTAACCCCCTAAGGACGGGATGTTACATGGTCGAGAGTGGCTCTGTTTTTATTGAGCACGTTTCAAGAGCGAGAAAATGACCGTCATATTTAATATCATTTTCTTGGCCGTAAATCTACTACTTCCGAAAATTTCAACTTCCCATCCCACTTTCTCGCCGATTTACAACGGGTGAAGTCAATTTCGCTTAGTTGACACCGCTACCCCGTCCTGCCTGAGCTCATTTTTTACATTTAACTGAAAGCAATTTGTTGCATATTTGAGGAGCTTGGTCACAAACGTGGCCAACTCCATTTTTTTTACAAAATGGGGTTTTGATCCGACCTTGCAGAAAATTTTAATGCCCACCTGCACGTTGTAAAATAAAGTGACAAATGCAGCCAGATTGCGCACAGAAGCGCTGAGAAGTCTAGGGTTAGCTATAAACTTAATGCAATTTTCAACAGAAAATCCACTCTCCTGAAAAATTCTACAACTTGGAGTTGGCCATGTTTGTAAACAGCCTCCTCATTCGTGGATAATATACTAGATTTTGGGCAAAACGGTTGAAACTCTACATTCTTTCAAATAACTTTAACTAACTCATTCGATACAATATAGGAGGTAACGAAAATTGATTCTCAAATTAGGCGGAACATTTGAATCTGATATATTATATATACTGCCCCCCCCCCCCTTTAAGATATTTCCAGAACGAGAAATCGAGCAACGAATCGAAATACCTGGCAATTATGTCGACCCCATCCAAAACGTGCGTGGAACAGGGCGCATCACATGGAAGCCACCTTCAAGACTATGTTCTGGATATATTGTACTTGACTTAACTTGACTTTTAGGTAGGCGCCTCCAGCCCGGAGGGACTTTTGGTCGCTGCCACTTGGACGATCTTCCGCCGCTAGCTTCCAGTCTCGGGTGCCGGTGGCGTTCACATCATTGAGCACTTGGTCCATCTATCTGAGCCTAGGCCTACCGGGCCACCTAGGGTGATTGAAGGTGTCTTTGACAACAACCTTTGAAGTCCTCTCCCCTTGCATACGGTATACATGACCCAGCCATTCGATTCGCTCTTTTAGTGCTAATATTATGTTTGGGGAGGCAAACAGGGCATGTATTTCGACATTGTGTCTGATCCTCCAGACGCCGTTTTCCCATCAACCGCCGAAGATAAGGCGAAGCAATTTGGTTTCGAAGACTTAATCTTTGGGCGTCCCTTATGGATAGGATCCAGGCCTCACCTGAAATATCTTAAGGAGGGAAATTTGTAGTATATATTGTATATATCAGATTCAAATGATCCGCCTAATTTGAGGATCGATTCTCGTTACCTCGTTTATTGTATCGAATGAGTTAGTTACTAGTTAGGCGCCCATTCCACCGACCGGCTAGGGCTATTTACAAAAACAGTGACGTGGTAGCAGACATTCATGACTTAGGCGGGGTTTCCACCGACCTCGCATTGCAGAATTGACGGAAATGTTTATTTTCCTCTATGCCATAGTTAAAATTGATCAATGATCATACAGTAAAATCACAAACAAACAAACTAAAATTAAAAAATGGCGTCATGGGATATGTTAAGTACAAACATTTTAATAGATTTCTATAAAAAGAAAAATTCTAATTTCCGTCAATGTCATTTGCATTCTGCAATGCGAGGTCGGTGGAAACGCCACCTAAGTCTTGAATGTCTGCTACCACGTAACCGATTTTGTAAATAGCCCTAGCCGGTCGGTGGAATTGGCGCCTTAGTAGAGAAAATACAGAGTTTCAACCGAATCCGCGTCCTGCTTTTTGCCTATAATCTAGTATATTATCCACAAATATACAATACAACTTTTTAATGTTCGTTGTTGGTAGTGCTTAGGTAATAAGCCTAGAGAAACAGGGAAAGAGTATGATGCAAGTTACGCAAGTACAGTTAGCTGTCCGGTCAGTGGCAGCCATTTCCATAATTACAATGGTGCACCCCTCCGGTAGATTCAAAAACAAAACTTTTCCGGTTTCATCTCTCTTGTACAGTGCTGAATTCATTTTATATCTTAATTTAATTACCTCGATATAATTATTTATTTTGAGGATACAAGGGTGACTGTTAGACCATCTATTACATCCGAAATCAAGAAAAACCCGAATCCGGTGGACTCGTTCCCACTACACTACGGATTCGACAGTATTCAGCTTAGATCAGATACCCTACTGCACGGGTTTTCAGACTTTCATTCGCCGTGGAACCCCTTAAAAAATACTATTTATATACAATGTATACGCGGACCTCAAACCTTTTTAGCTTGACTCCCCTCGCAGAAAAAAAAAATATCGAAACATCTATTGGTCATGAAATAAAAAAAGGTTGATTGTCGGCTTTACTAACAATGAAAAGTTACGGAGTAAAAAAATACAAAAATTAACAATATAGTGTAAAATTTAATACAAAAACTATCTACTGTAGATTGCATTGGAAATCTGGAGATCAGTATAGTTCACGCAAAATGAGAAAAGTATGGACATGGAATGTTTTGATCCTGTGCAACACTGTAAAAATATTCTTTGCACAATTTTTGTTATGCCTTGCATCCAATGCAACATGGTGACACAAAATGGTGCAAGGAATATTTTTATAGTGTCGCACAGGATCAAAACATTCCATGTCCATACTTTTCTCATTTTGCGTGGACTATACAGGGCAGGGCTAAATTCCTTTTAACTGTCAGATGAGTACTTAGTTATGAACTTACTAAAGTTAAATTGATATTTTCCCCTTAACCATTTTTTCTCCTAACAGGCAAAATTTTTTTCCCGACGAAATGGTAATTGAAGCCGGCCAATGTTTGATATAGCTTGGAACACTGATCATAGCAACAGCGTGTCGATTCTTCTGATTGCACTCGTGGCAACAAGATGCTGCACAGTAGGAGTTGGAATAAATAGTAGGCTATATTACCTCAAGTAACAAGATTATGGCCAATGTGTTATTAAATGAAAGTTTAAAAACCAGACTTAACCTTGTTAATGTCGTACGCCAGGCACGTAGCCAGGGTGGGGGCTTTGGGGGCTGAAGCCCCTCCCAAAATGTAAAGAAAAGGGGAAAAAATTATTTTTTAGTTTATTTATATTTGTTCTCGCTCGATCCAGTGTATATACAGTAGATTCGATACTCGATAGTGCAAGATGCTTTCGCAGATTACGGAAGACTTGACCCGCCGTTTTGCTGGTGGTATTCCATACCCCCCACCCCAATCCCTTGGTAGTTAGCCCCTCCCAAAATAAAATCCTGGCTACGTGCTTGTCGTACGCCTAACCGTATATTTCGTTAATTGTTAAAATCTAACGCAAAAATTAAACACGAATACACACAAAATCAATGAGCCCGCAATTACAGTACCTACTTAACTTTTACCTTTTCTATTATAATATAACCGACTTACCTAATATTTTAAGGTGCCATAAACTCATTTTATTATGCATACTATCCGTTAAAAAGCATTGTTCATAATTTAAAAGTGCTCATTCCCTTCCATACTATGAAAAATTTACCTCCCAGTTCCAATCGCTTTGATATGGGTAAAACGACTCCCTCAACGATCGTTTCGATGAACTTCAACGGAATTTAAAGTCCATTTATTTTATTAACCCCAAGCTTATACCTAGTACCTATTTAAGTTAGGTAACATATGGAAAGAGCTATTTTTACCAACTGGCATGCCATAACCGTACCGTTAAATAATTATTGGTCTACCATTCAAGTATTTCAGGTTATTCATGCAGATTGTAACAATTTTCTTGTCTTTTGTGTGGAAGAACAGACAATAAAACGTGGCTCGATAACCCTATGAGACCTGGGAACTGGCAGAGGGATATTGTGGCCAGCAACATTCCATCAGCCGCGTTTTTCCGTTTTTTTTCTTTTACAAACAAATAAATAAATAAATATTGACTTTTTTGTTCTATTACTAAGCCAAGCTAGCGGAGTTAGGGCTATAAAGCCCTCTCTTACACTCAACTAGGAAGACCCAGGACCGCCTGCTTTACATACCCTCCGAAGCATGGCCAGAAAATGCAGCACGTGTGGGACTCGATGGGGGACTTTTATGTTTTTCCGTTCCATAGTCTAGTTCTCTACCAACCTCTCGATGGCCAGGTGGTAGCGTGCTTGTACTTGTGCGAGTCTCTACACGCAATGCAATCGGAGACGTGTCGTAACTCAACACGACTACTAACCTACAGAGGCATTGTAGAGGTCAATCGGATACATTCATTTAATTGTTTGTATGCGATTAATCTATAAAAAATTTACTCGAGAATGTTATTAGTTGAAAGAATAAGAAGGTTATTTATAATTACAACATTTCGAAAAAAAAAATACGGTCCTAGGCATAGCCTGCCAATCGAAATAAGCAGACTGGCATTCCTATGCTTATACATAGGATGCAGTATTTCAGGGCTTTGTGATTTTTTTCATGAAATCACAGGATTGAAGTTACAAAATATTTGCGTCCCACTTTCGGATTTTGGCCACTTGGTAGCGCTTGGGTGTTTCCCGCACAAATTTAAAAATTGAAATGTAGTAGTCAATATCAATTTAAAGAGTCATTTCATATTAATAAATCTATAATGACCCAAATTTAATGAAACCAACGAGTTTATTGTATCATTCGCACACCTAGGTACATCTACAGTACAATGGTCAATGAATATTTAAAAAAAAAAAAAATGCTCGTGTATCCTAGGCAGTATGTATTAATGTATGGAAGTATTACATACAATACTTCAAATTATGTTCCAACATGAGTTTAGAAAGAGTACCTACTGTACTTTACGTTACGGCAAGCATTCATTAGGGCCTTTTCGTACAGGTCACTGGGGGTTTGGCATTTTAAACCAAAACCCTGTATGGGGAAAGTGGCAAAAAGTCTTTGCGTCGTGTTAGCATACTGTCACAGTTGACCATGTATTGGACATTTTCACAACCCCTATTTATTCAGACAGGTAGTTCCTCACTAACGCAATACGGTGACACCCACCATGTTCCCTTCCTTTTGACTCTGTAAGCCATGGGTGACAAGTGAAAACTCAAGGTGAGTTCCATGGAAAAGGCTTTTAAAATACAGCATAATGCAATAACATTAATGTAATAACAAATATACAGTAATTTACAGTGAAGAGAAAGGAACACAACTAATATTTTTGACTTTTTTCCTTCTGGTAGAAATTGTCTGGCATTAACTTAAAGTTTCCACTCGAATTTCCTTGCTTCAACAGTTTCTGTGGCGGGACGAGACGCCTCCTCTGCTCCTGTTCCTCGAAATCTGTTGCCCTAAAAATGTCAATAATATTAGTCTACCGATACATGCCAATTAAAATAAGACAACATATTTTGTTTTAGTTAATGTATGCTCCAGTGGACCCATAGAGGGAAGTCACTGTCACAAATTATTACTTCGCAAGCCCCATGCATGCAAAGGCTTAAAAATACTTCTCGTAGGTTGTACAGTTACTTGTTGCACTCGGTGTGTTTGGGGAGTGTGCTAAGTGACTTAATTTGGCTACAAGACGGCAACAATGCAACACTTTAAGAAGAATTAAAGCTAATGTGGGTTTAATATAAATTTCTCACTTACCTTTTAGATGTATTATTGTAGGCCTACTGTACTTTGCATAATGTGTAGCATAGTTTGCAGTTTTCAATCCAACAACCGAACTTATTTTATTAGTAAAGTAGGTATTGCTGTAGAGATTGAAATAATAAATAATTTTTATCATTTTTGTTTATCAAAAACCCACACATTTCTGCTGCGTTGTTATTGTTTTGAAAATGAATGTTGACTTCAAAACAGGCAGCCAATAGTAGGCCAAGTTTTATAGAACGTTCGAATACACTCACAATTGTTTCTTAATAAATTAATTTGATTGGTTAAAACTGGGACGCAAATATTTTGTGACTCGGCTCATGTGATTTTCCTAGTTGGAATCACAGACGGCAGTAAATATTATTCTATGGTCCTAGGTATTCCTAATGCCTTCATCAACACAAACAAATTTCAAATGCGTAACTAGATGCTAAAGTACTCAGCTCACTTAAGTAGTCCCTAAGTTACATGTATGATATGCTTCTGAAACTCAACCCAATGTGCTTGCTCAGTTATATAAGTGTCAGTATTAGCATAAATTATTATATGTACTCGGAACTTCTCTATGTTTCGACATTTGCCCCTGGCTCTTCAACAAATTTGCATATAGGGAGGTTTCAACAATCTTGTATGAGCCATGGTAATACGAAAATCTTCAATGGTTATATAATTACGTAATAGTTCAATAATTGTCACTTTTAATATGTCTTTGAATTTTTCTTCGTAAAGTAGGACAAATAATTGGCTCAATGCCAATTTTTTATGCAAGCTTTCCAAATTGTTATTCATTTATTCATTTTCCCATTTATCCTTACAGACGCAGGGGTATACAAAAGAAACCCATAAACCTTTTGTGAGAAAACGGAACTGTATGAGTAGTACCTATTCTATTATAAAGTATTTTGCATTATGTACGAAACAACTGCAGCAATACCTTTTTTTTTAAATATATTACATGTATTGTAAGACTACTGAAGACTTCACTTCAAGGTGGGTCAATCGATTAGTTTCGCTACCTATGTAGGAAATGCATTTATATCACAAGTTTAATAGTCGTTGCGCATTTTTGTGAGATCTGATGGTTTCAGTTACAGGTACAGTAAGGACAAGACTGTATTGTTCCAGCAAGCAATAGTATTAGTACTGTATACGACCATTATGTGAACAAAGGTAACGAGTCGATTATCCACGCTATAAATAATTAACTAATGGCTATTAAGAAAGTAATTGCCTCAAACAACTAATGATTGACTATACTAGCAATGAATTGAAATGGAAGATTGTACTTTTTTAAAATAAAAATACCATATTTCACCCTTAAAAACCACCCCTACCTGCTTCCCGAACTCAGATCGCCCGTAATTTATTTTTCCTTTTATGTCTGTCATATTATGTTCCATTTCCAATGGGTTTCATTCTACTATTATAATTGAATGTCTTTGAAAAAATTATCAACCCTGGGCTGTATGTATGTATATTTTTATGTTTCGGCGTTGGAAAAAGCACGGTGTTTAATAGCATACAATTGGTGGTCGGACAGTATTTAAAAAATCGCAGAAATGATAAAACTTTGTATTTTGTTTACATTAGAAGCAACTAGGTATGTGAATTAAAAGAAAATTCTTGGAGCCGTTTTTGAGAAAAACAATTAGACGATTTTGGTGGAGTTTTTGTAGGGTAAAACCCCTCAAAATTGAGTTAGCCCCAAAAATAAAATGGTCCCGAGATATGATTACATACTACATGCCAAACTTCATCAAAATCTACCGAGTAGTTTGCCCACAAATCGACAGACAGACAGACATTTAGTAAAAACCACTTTTTTTGGTTTTTCTAAACGGGTCAATTGACTGAAATAATGTTGACCATCACAAAGCTTTCTTTATGCTACGGATAAATAGGAAAGCAATAATAGGCAGACAGACTAAAAGAAAACCAGAGGTAAAAGATATATGAGCGATTCTGTGCTTTATCATTCAGAACCAGTAGAGACTCGTCAGAAATTGAGAGCTACAAATGAGTTGGCCGACTTGAAAAATAATTTGGGCTATATATGGAACGTATAATTTTATCGGAAAATATTTTTCAAAGAGATAGGCGATATATATTATATAATAAAATTACACTGAAGAATGGTTCTCTTAAGTTGCTTCAACCTCAACGAAACTTTATCAGGTTCCTTCTGCTTTTAGGTCGAGGAATTGGTGAAACAGCTCAACTATAAAACCTGCAGGATTCAGATAAGCTTGCAAAAAGCTCAAATGTCTGCCTCTTCCCAGGCATACCAACTTTTGCTTTAAATCTTTCATAGAGGGGGTTATGTCTCGATATCATTCCTGATACAAGACTTGTCGGTGAGGTTCAAAACAGTTTTATCCAATACGTCTACGAAGTTTCTGAGCCTTTTCGCACCTGATCTATGTTCGGGCGTTTTCATTGTTATCGCGTTTATAAAACTACTTCGACTAACTGTCTGAATGTTACATTCTAAGAAATGCATGGGCATTAGAAAGGATTCTGAGTTGAGATTTTATGATTTTTTTTGGCTAATTTTAAAATGTTCAACTCGTTGTGAAAAGCAGTCGTGAAAGGCATTGCAGGCTCATTTTATTTATTTTATCTACCAAGTGAGGGAAATATATTGAAAAATAATCAGTTAAGAAAAGGATATTGGCGCAGGTACCTCCGGATGCAACATCCAATGAGGCCCTCGGCCCAAACAAATATATGCCATACCGTAACTATTTTTAAAGATCCCGTTTGTGACGGGTTTGATTATAATAAATACACAGGATTTCGGTAAGTACCTATACACATTGTATGAGACAAAAATTAATAGTAAAAATAATAGACTAAAAGAGAGCTATGAGTTGCTATACGACTTGGAGCCATTTTTTAGTAATTTTTAGATTTGACTTATACACTGTTTATTTTTAAGGTAATCAGGCATCTTGTTAAATGATTTAGATACAAACATTAAGTTGGTACAAGCCCCTACAGCTGCACATGATTTGCTTGCGGCAGTGGGGACCAATAGAAGATCCGCCATCTTTTGGCCTCAGATTTTCGCGCCAAATTAAACTCTATAGTTATCTTATGGTACCTAACCCAACATTTTTAAAACAAAAAAAAAATTGTCTTTTATAAATATTTAGGCTGTCTAACTTCACTATTATAAGTAATAGGCTTTCCCAAAATAGCTGAAAATTATGTGGATTAAAAATAAACAATAGCATCAAAAAAGTTCAATCATCCAAAACAACAACTATATACTGTACCCTATGAAATTTAAAATGTAGCAAATGCAAAATTAAATTATAGGCAATAATAACAGGGCAACAAAAAGGCATTTTCTCTTAGTTTTTAAATAAAATACAGAATACCCCCTGCTGTGAGCCCGAAAATGGCGGAAATCAAATGACCATGCGACACTAGCGCCAATGGTACTTCTAGTATATTATATTAGAAGTTCTTTGAGTTGGTACGGTCACCATACTTGTTTCTGTTTGCTGGTATTGGTAGTTTGTGACTATTTCTCGTAGGGTATTATGGAATATTGTGCATACAATACATACTGTACAGACAGTTTATATACGAGTATCTCCTCCACGTTTACGAGTTACAATGCAACATTTTAAATATACAGTTCAAGTAGAAATTGGAGAAATGAATTGAACCCCAAGTAATAACTACATAAACAAGAAAATATAAGAAAATTTCCATATGGAACATTTCCTCCTAACATTACTTGTAACGATAATATTGCCTCGACATTTTTCTTTTGAATTACTCCCAATATACTGCCAGCATGCTGCCTTTGGACAGCAGCCAGTTTCCCCTTCTCTTTTTAAAGATATTTACAATGTATGCTATCATTTACTAGTAGTATATTGTAATGCACAAAATACGTGCTTGCATATTGAAATAAAACTCAAGTTTAAAATTGTCTAATTTTTCGAAAGGGAAAAAGAATAATTGGTCATAATAGGGTATTACTAATTTTGGGTTTTGTAGATTTTTCACAAAACAATATACAATATTATCAATACTTAGATTCTTAATTAAATAAACAATAATAATAAATAATAAAAAATAATAATAATAATAAACTGTACTGTGTGTCGAATGTCCCCTATTCCAATGCTAACCTTTTATTTTTAGATTATATCACGTTATTTATTTTGTATTTTTGTAAAAGGGGGGCCCAGCACGGGATATCCAACAAAATTGTACTTATTTAACATTCTTTTCTAAAAATATATTTATTCTATTCTATTCTATTAACTATTTTACGTAAAATTTTAGCCTACAATCATTTTTAAGAGAACGCTACGGAACCAAAAATTAAAATACCATATTATGCATTAAGTAGTTTTCTACAATTTTAATGAACCAAACCTTTAATATCTTGCTTTGATAATTAAATTAAAAATAAGAAGTCTGTAAAAACAATGGATTTTGGGTACGTATTTTCTACGGGATGTACAATAACCTGAATGAGGCGACATTCATTATATTTTTCGATTGCAATTAACCTTTACCAAAAGAAACCATTTAATAATAGAATTTAATTTTAAGTCATGTCAGTACTGACTACTGTTATTGTAACTTATTGTACTAAGTTATTGATGTTAGCCTATTGTTATTTGTAATGGTGTCCTATTCCTACATTTTGCTTTCAACCATTAATAGCATAAATTACGATTTTTTTAAAATGGTAAAGCAAAGGAGTTGACGGAAAAACGTATGTCAATCATTGGCTTGAACATTTTAATAATGGTTAATTAGCAGAAAATGTATTGTTGTACCATTTAACGCAAGAATGGGTTTTTAATTGAATTTTCCGGTTTTAAAGTCAACGCAGCCAAGCTCCTATAAAACGACTAATTCTGCGTTTATTTCATATGCTTGTGAAGTTTTTATGAATATATCAAAAGGAGTACTTTAGTAGAAACGTAGCCGTTCTATCTGCAAAATAAGCCTGTCGTACGGCTGTCGAGTTAGGGCATGTGAGCATGCAACTTTTGTTTTCTGTGCAAAGAACAAACCTGACATTATAAAAAAACATGGAATTTCACCGTTATGCTCTGACTTTTTAACGGCTGACGTTTCCTCAAATTGCTTTCGATTCCTCTGTTAAGAGGGTTTACATGATTACTGATTACAGTCTGAAAACGTGCGATGAAGCAGTAGAACCCGGAATGATAGACCGTGAACGTTCAGAAAGCGTACTCCCGAACGTTTCAACATCTGCGGTCGACATCTTCAGTGTTGCTGTGCCTCCGAGATACAATCTTGGAAGTATACGCAGTTTCACTGAAGATATTGACTGCAGATGTTGACCAAATTTGGAGGTATGCTTTCAGAATGACCACGATCATGTCGGATTCTACTACTTTATCATGTAACTCCGGCCGTGAAATTTTATATTAGGAAATTATTATACAGGTATTAAGAGGAAACGGACTGTTGACATAGGATCCACTCCTGGATAGCCCCAAATTGTGCTGGTTTATATTTTATTATATTATTTATTTATTATTTATTATATTATACCGAATTTATTTCATCTACCATAATTTGTATATTTAATAGCTACTAGGTGTCATAAGTAACGATTATAAAATAGATTAAATTGTGCCTAACCACAAACTAAGTATGCGCCGTAAGCAGGCAATCGTTGGTGAAATTGTCGTGAATAGAAATGAGGCCATGCTAGAAATTTTCCTGACAGTAGAAATGTTTCGCATGACCGTTGGGTCAAAACTGGTATATTTAATAGCTACTAGGTGTCATAAGTAACGATTATAAAATAGATTAAATTGTGCCTAACCACAAACTAAGTTTGCGCCGTACGCAGGCAATCGTTGGTTAAATTGTCGTGAATAGAAATGAGGCTATGTTAGAAATTTTCCTGGCAGTAGAAATGTTTCGCATGGCCGTTGGGTCAAAACAGGTCACAACTGAGGGAATCGTTGATTGTCTGAGTCTCGAGTCGAATCTTACCAGCTTTAAAATAGAAGATGTCGACTGTAATAGGCTTAAGGCGAGATAAACCCGCCTACGTTGGACACAACTGCGGAGACGTTGTTGACCTAGGCGAGCCTTAAGAATTTTCACAAGCACAATGTGTGTGCTACACTGGTAAGCGGCGTCCAAACTATGCCGCGTTGGCTGTTGGCAATGCCAACGCGGCAAATCTGATTTTTGGCATCCCATCCACACCGAGCGTTGGCATTCAGCCCCCAAAATGTCAGACGAGGTGGATTTACTAGGATGATGTACCTGTGTGCCACGTGGAGCCAACGGTTGCCACGTCCGCACTACCCGCTTTCGCTGGCTTCCTTTGGTGGAGACCGACACTTCAGCGATTTTCTGCGGCAAGCCGTTGGCTCAGCGGCACATGCCGACGGCCACGTCCACATTGTATTGGCTTTGCCGCGCTGTCAATGCCAACAGCCAACGGTGGCAAAGTGTGGACGCCGCATTACTAGAACCTGCAATATTTACGTCGACGACACATGTGCAAGTAAACAGAGAAATTCAGCAACTTCTGAGAAATTCGGATATTGCTGAGATCTCAAACGTGGAGGCATCCCTCAGAGAATGAAAGTGGGGAGAGAACAAATTTTCTAGGATAGAGTCTCGCGGGTATAGTATGTCGATAAAAAGCAAGCACATCCATGAAGAGAAAGATTGTTAGGAGAGTAGTAAGGGAAGGTGTGTATAGCCGGGCCACTTGTAATCAGCAGAAATAGCAACGATTTAATGATTAGATAAAATATCATGGCTCACGTTTTTATTAGTCTCTAGAACCCTTTTTCCTGTTTATTTGCTGATCTTTCCTTCTTTATTACCTGATCCTAAACGTGGAACGATTTTGTATCAATACGATGGCGAGGTTGTCGTGGCAGACTGCCTAAAGGCTCAAAAAACTTCATTCCAATCAGCAACTGGCCTACTATGCCGTTTAGTATTAACTTACTCCTGGGGTTAAAAAGGTAAGCATTCAATTTTGAATAGCACTTTTCATTGTAAAATTACATTGATTACATTTTTAATCCCAGGATAAGATTTAAAATAGTCGCCATTGTAGGAGTGCGCTCTTTGTGTATATACAGTAGAATTATTTATAACTTCACGATTTGTTGCTTTCCGATTTATGCGTAGTATAAGGAAAGCTTTGTGACGGCCGAAATTTTCGATTCCGAGATTTCAACGGATGTACACGTTTTGAGGTCCCAGGAACCCAAAAAAGTGGTTTTTACGAAATGTCTGTCTGTATGTCTGTATGTCTGTCTGTGCGTCGATTTCCGGGTAAACTGCTCGGTCGATCTTGATGAAATTCGGAATGTAGGTTCACAAAAATCAAACCTCGGAACGATTTTTTTATTTTGGGCTAACTAAATTTGGGGGGGTTTTATTCTCAGAAAACTCCAAAAAAACGTCTAAAAAAATTATTTCTCAAAAAAGGCTCCAACGATTTCTTTTTAATTCACATATATTGTAGTCGTTAGTAATATTAACGAAATGCGAGGGGTCGCTTGGCCCTTGATAGTTTGCTTCTGGGGGTAAAAAAATAAAAATAACTAAATTTTAATGAAAAATGACTAAAAAATAATTTTTCTGCGAAACCGTTCTTTCGATGATTTCTACCTTCAGGTATGTTTTAAGTGTTAAATTGAGTAATGAAACCGGACAGGTTTCTTTCCTAGAAAAGTATTTGGTTTTGTAAAAAAAAAATGTTTTTTTTTTGAAAAAATGATAGAAAATTCACGCTCAAATGCATATTGCGTGCCCTGCCAGTATTGCTGTGTGGTAATGTGTTGGTCTGAACTATCTAGAATTTACCTCACCTCCAGTGACGTCAATGTCGATGGACAACCCCCCCCCCCCCCCCGAGATATCGGAAATTTAACCATGGGAAAATCATTTACCATGAAATTACTCATTTTCTCTATCTACTAATTTTGATAAAATGGAAAGCATGTTCGAGTAAACTCGGACCGGTTCTTTGAATTACCATTGTAATGCATGCAGTGCAAGACTCAGTTTACGATTTGATTCTCTTAGTTTTTTTTATGTGGTATGGAGTGAATGGACTGTGCCCAAGCTATGGTGAACAAAATCAGTGTATTTGAAATATGGGTATACAGACGAATGCTGCTGAGTGGCTGCTGATGGTTAAGAAACAGAAATTAACATACTTCGGTTATGTTATGTGGAATGAAAAGTATCGCATTTTGCATGTAATAATCCAAGGGAAGACAAGGGACAAGGGACGGCATAGTGGAAGATTGTTTGTACTTAGTCTCATACACATCATGCGATCGGTAATTTGTTGTAACTCAACACAGATATTGCCTACAAAGGCGGCTGAAGAGGTTATTTGTATACATTCATTGAATTTTTTGTATGCGAATAATCTTTAAAAAAAATAAAATAAAGATAAAAAAGATAGAAGGACACTGGGCTCCCGACAGAAGAAGAACATGCTGGCAGAAAAACCTGAAGCAGCGATATGAAAAGAGCACGACTTCCCTTCTGAGCAACAATCTCCATGATCAAATTTTCGATAGAACAGACATTAAAAGAAAGAGAACGTTTTTTTATGTGGGTGGTAGGTTTCAGAAACCTCAAAACGTTACCTGTACTCCTGTGGTGATTCAGACTCAACTGATATCGGAATTGGGTGAATAACTCTATATCCTCAACCTCCGGAGGAATATAAAAGTGCATTGTCTGGCAGCAACAGAGGGCAGTGTTGAAAGGTTGGGAGGGGGGGCGGCGAGGGGTGACGGAGAGTAACGATGCCTAGGGGAGGACTGTTGCCCTCCAAGGCGCAGTCTGCCGCTTCTCAGGTACGTGCGACTTTATCGCCATTTTTCACCCTTACTGATAAATGGCTGCGTCAAGAATTCCTATTCTTCTTCGTCATGGTGTTAAGACGCAACTGTCCGGTTGATGTTATTAGGCATAACAAGTATCAGTTTAGCGCATGTAAGGGCGGGTCCAGGACAGATTTTCGGAGGGGGGGCATTCCGGAAAAAGTGGGTGTAGCCTACCAAACCAAATTAATTTTTAGCGATTGTGCAATTGGTGTGTTTGTTAGCGAAACAATGTACATAAACTTACAGTACATTACTTGAAAAACCCACGCGCCTGATGCAGATAGGTCAAATCAAATCAAACATATTTATTCCAAGTTTTCCAACAAGACAAGTATACATAAAATGACAAAATTAAAATTAACTTTAAATACACTAAATTAAATTAAGTTATATTACATTCAATACTTTACAAGGAATTATAACCAGCCCAACTGTGTTTCCACCTGCTAGGGCCGGTACAGCATTTCAGTTTAACTGAGATTTGTTACGACAGTGTGCAGGCATGTGTTACGTATATGTAAAAGTACCAGTAGGTACCAATATAATGGCAAAATAGTGAGGTTTTACGCATTTTAACAGCAGTTATAATGCTTAAATGCTTATTCATATTGCTGGAAACAGGGGGGCCCGGGGGTCTCCCTCGGAGGAAAATTTTTTCCCCGGGGGGGGGGAGCATGGCCCCCATGGCCCCCCTCTGTACCCGCCACTGATCGCATGGCCATCGGCAGGCTCTTATATATATATTATATTATGTAGATTCTAAGGGGAGGGCCCTTTTCAATGAATTCCCTTGACACTTTTTTTTTGTACGAAATCAAACTTCTCATAAAATATCGACCAGATTAATATAAGAAATTTCACTCGAAAGGTTGTTGGTTCGAGTCCCACACTTGCTACATTTTCTGGCCATGCTTCGGAGGGCCTGTAAAGCAGGCCGTCCCGGGCCTTCCTAGTTGAGTGTAAGAAGGGGCCCGGTCGATTTAGTAATTGATGAAAAAAATTTAATATTTGTTAAGTTAATATTTAAATGCGTAATAAAATATTTATAAAAAATGTCTTCTATAAGTTATTTAAATGTATAATATGTAACCGGCAGCACAAACACCATTTGGGCATAAGTTATGAAGACTATTAAAAATGATAAGTTAAATTAGCCTTCATAAGCCTTATAAAAGTCCACGTAGGCCAAAACTATGTATTAACATGTAAAGTAGCATTTCTTCTCCTTCATCTAATGACTTACTGAAGTATTATTTACTATAATAAGATAATTTACGAGAAATTTGACTGTGTAATATATACTGTATAGTATATTTAGTATTTAAATACTAACAGAAAAAAATTAAATGGTTTTAAGAAATTATAAGATATTAAGATTACTATGGTATTATTGAGTATTTTATTTTATTTTATTATGCATACCATTATTATCATCCCATTTATGCTCCCCCCCCTCCCCGAACATGGAAAATGTAGGAAGAAATCAACTTCTGTGAGTTTTTGTAATACATAATTCACCCAATCCAATAGATGTTCGGGTCAACTGTGAGTGGTAGGTAAGCAGTTTGGTTGGTAGAATTCTACGTCGTCTCGAGCCTCTACCTGAGGCAAGAAATTGATAGCTAGAGGCCAAATGGTTGATGTGACTGGTATTGTATGTGCCGACATTATATTTTATCCTATCTATTCTATTCAATATCATTGAAATTCTTCAAACATTGCTGTTATCGAAGCCAAAGAATTCGAAGACAAAAACGAAAAGTGTTGGTTCAAAAAGAAAAATGACTATAAACCGACGATAACAGGTAGAAATAATTATAATCCCGCGACAACTACTCCTCCCTCCCCAGAACTGAACTGCTTACGTAAAGAACCAGTTAATCACTTGCATTGTTCCTTGGGTGAATAATTTTTATTTCTAACTGCTAAGTGTGTTGAAATTAGGGAAGCTTGCTAACTACCTCCCCCATGCTTTGTTTGGTTCTCCCTAATGCCTTTCCCACTCGGAGTGTAGACACAAATTGTCCTACCCATTCTCAAGTTTACGGAAATTAAGCCCATTTCTTGCTTCCTGTACACTGTTATTGCTCGAATCCTCAGCTATGTCTATAAGGCCGTGTACACACGGACAATTTACTCAGAAGACGTCTTTTACATTGTAGCCATATGGCTTGCAGAAGATTTCTTGCCGATTTCTTGACAATTCCGGAAGGGGCGTTGAAAAAATTCGACATTTACCCCTACTAACGAGGACCGACCGACTTTGATGGCAAGATGGTATAGTGAGCTTGTGCAGGCCGCAGGTAGGATTTTCTTGCGGGGGGGGGGGGGCTTTGAACGCCCATGAACCCCCCTGGCTGCGGCCTTGCTTGCGCTTGTGTGATTCTATACACGCCACGCGATTGGAGAAGTGTTTCAACTCAACATGGGTACTAACCTACAGAGGTGACTGAACAGGTCAATCGGAGGATACATTCATTAAATTGTTTGTATTCGATTAACCTATCATTAAAAAAAAATTAAAAAATTTGTTTAAAAATTTACTGAATTCTATCATGCCCCCCCCCCCCTGTATAGTAGTATTTACATGACGATCCTTTTGTAATCAATAGTTAAAATTGCGACATCATTACTTACCTTGTAAGTTCCTAAGTTTTCTACCACACAGGCTAGAGAGGCATCCCGGCCTACAGCGACCGTTACATTGTTGATAGGCTCAGAAAATCTGGGATCGTGGCTGGGTCCTGTAAAAAAAGAAATACAGTTATGCTATTCTTTCATATGTCACAGTAGAAAGCGATCACGGACTAATGTTGGTTAATTAAATTTCATGGCATTGCTTATTTAACAAGATTTAGTCTATTCAAGACTCGTGTCCATAATTGGTTAAGTAGAGCTAACGCCCGCTCTAAAAAGAGGGAGGTTAATTCAAATATAACTATAGCATAATATTGTACATTGCTGATCGCTGATCACGCTCAGAATAAGTTAAAATATTACTATTAATTTTAGCCTTCGTTGCAGTTGCAATGTTAAAGGCTACCAATTTTCTTAACATTACTAAATGACCCTTCCAGTTGACTCATCAACCATAGGCGGACCCTGCCTTTTATTTGAAGGGGCTCGTGACCAAAATTGGCACCCTTTGCTTACAATATTAGATTTTTAATTACATACTTTTGTTAATTAGAAAATATTCCTTTTTACCAAATTTGTATAATTTTGGCACCCTTCAGGGCGCTTAAAGGGGATCCGTCACGGATTCGTACAGAATAACGCATTGGTATTTTGGTATTATTAATATTCACAAAGGAATTAAAGCAGCAGTAGCTTTTAGAAACGTAACTCAAACCCACAATTTACATTGATACTATTATATTCAGCCAATCAATCAATCTTATTCAACCAGTGACGGGAATTTTCTTTGAAAAAGCTTCAGCTCAAGGCATGTGTTATTGATGGTGCCCTGTCAGATCGTTTGCCCAGGTCAGCCATATGTGAACGATAATATAACAGGTGACTAATCTTTTTAGGCGGGGTTTCCACCGACCTCTCATTGCAGAATGCACATACGTTGACGTGGTAGCAGATATCATTAATAAAGGCGAGCTTTCTACCGACCTCTCATTGAAGAATGCAAATGACATCAACGGAAATTTACTCTATGCCATAGTCAAAATTCATCAATGATCATGGAACACAATCACAAACTAAAATTAAAAAATGGCGTCATGGGATATGTTAAGTACAAACATTTTAATAGATTTCTATAAAAAGAAAAATTCAAATTTCCGTCAATGTCATTTGCATTCTGCAATGAGAGGTCGGTGGAAACCCCGCCTTTATTAATGATATCTGCTACCACGTCAACGTATGTGCATTCTGAAATGAGAGGTCGGTGGAAACCCCGCCTTAAACTCACATATCGTGCCTAGTTTATTTATTATCCCATATAGATAGTCTGCTTGCTGGGGCTGAGCTGCTGGCTATTAGGCAGGGTCGCAGGTGGCGGATAGCGAAAAGACCACCAGATGTGGTGGCGAGCTGCGAATGTAACGAATAAGCAGTCCCCGACCAAGCAGCGGCATAATCAAAGGGTGTGGGGGCAATCTTCAAATAGAAGAGAAATTCGAAGAAGAAGATAGAGAATCTGCGTGTCTCAGGACAAACAGCAATTGGATGGCTCTCCCCTTTCTGTGAATACGCTAAGTTATCGTCTACCGATAGTGGAGGCCAGATTATGGCAAGACCTAACATTTCGACTGAAGATTGAAGATGCTGGATTTATGGTACAATTTTAGGTTAGGTTATACAAATAGGTATCGAGAGCGTTTGAGGTTGACTGGACGAACAAGGCACTTTGGTGACGAAAAACTTAAGCTGGCGGTTTGACATGAGGCAAAGGCATGTGCGGGTCTTTGTCCCAATCGTGGGGCAAAGAGAGCAAAATGTTTGGGAGAAGGTCTTGATCAACCGCCCTGGTGATATTTTCGTCTTTCGATTTGGCTGATCCAAGGTGCAAAGGTAGAGTTAAATAGTGGCTAAGAGACTAATATAATTTGTTTCAATAAATAACCGAAGTCTAATAAAATGCAAATCTTTGAGGTTTGTGGTGCAATCGTCTGAAAATTGCGGGTCTATACCCTCCCCCACGCCCCATTTAGCAAATAGGTACTACGCAAAAAAATTTAACAGCACGCAAATAAGTAGGAGTAGCCTACATCAATGTAAATCAGAGCAAACATTAACATGTTATTTTTGTTAATATCAGATTTTTTTGTTATTGTTTAGGCGCGGGATCCGCGTGGATATTTGGGACGTTAGGTCCCCATCTAAATTTTGTGGTAAGTGTTGTCGACGGTTTAATAGGTAAGTAAGTAATTTTGTTATTAGGAGGGCACTCGACGGTTTAATAGGTAAGTAAGTAACTTTGTTATTAGGAGGGCACTCGACAGCAATGTTGCCCAACAGGTTGTTGCCTCTGTTGAACATTATTATTTTTTAAAGATTTTTCATGGACTTAGGCCTACTAATAGTGGCCCATACGCCTCTTGTCCAATGCTAACGACCCCATGGACTTCGGAAATTATTTGTATTGTTTCCGTATGAATTTTTGGCCATTGGCAAACTGGTATACGTTCTCGATGTCAACCTACACCGGCTACAAGCGATAATGGACAAGCTGAGACAAACTTACCATTGAGGCAATGAAATAGGTGAAAGCATGACTTAACCAAGCACAGATACGTCTCAGGTTCTTGCCTACTATAATAATATAAGCCATAAAGTAGTAATTAAAAAAAACCAATGAGTGGAATGTCAAAACATTCATCAATAAATTAACGGTAGATCAATTAAAGCAAAATATATTCGAATAGCGTCAGAAGGGCCTATTTAAATAAATTAGTCAAAGTTGAAAAGATTGATTACCTACGTAAAGACCTGGCTTATATATTCAAGCCTTGTAGATGGGTGCGGCTAAAGGACAGTTTTGCATACTAATCAGGGCGGGCAGCTGTTTTTAAGCACCGGTCTGCCAAAACAAACAAAACCTTTTCAATGAGACGAGAATAAGTTATTTCGTTGATAAGGCCGGCAATCAAGTGTGAAGAAAAGTTGAATTTGACTTATTCCGTGGCCCGTAGGACTTATGCCGGTTTGACAATTTTTGACACGTTCCCTGCATATTCTAAAGTCTGACCTTCCCCTACGAAAAAGAGCAAAGTACAATTGAAGCGGAACATGTTTTCATACTTACATCAATTAGTATACTTAGGGGTCATTGCTAATAATATTTTTTTTCCCCCCAGCCGGTACCCCCAGCACTGGGAGCATTTAATAGAAAGAATACAATACAACATTAAAGAAAATAATCGTTTTTACCGGAATACTGCATGTAAGCCCCATAAGGGAGGCTTGTGGCAGAATTCGCCAAAGACTACAAACAGTTATTATAGTACGAACTACATTATTACAAGTGTAAATAAAATAATAATAATACAGTTATATAGTTAGTTAAAGTTAAATAAGTTAAAGTTACCTTACATTATCCAGTATAAAATAAAATAAAAATAAATCAAAAGAATTAATCACCATCATTTAAACAATTTATCAGCCAGTCCCCTAGATTTCGCTTAACAGCACTGTAGCTATCCAACTCTAGAAGACTGACGGGAATCAAATTAAATACTCGGGGAATTGCTACCTTAAGCTCATGATAGCCATACATATTATTTTCATAAATAATTAGATTACTCGTGACTTCGTGGTATTTCATTTTAATAAACAAAAAATAACAAAAACTTAGAGTTTTAGAAAAACTTGTTACAACAACCCGAATTGGTAAAACCCAAATAATCGTTAAGAAATTAACTTTGTCTAAGAAACCCACTTGTGTTAGTATAAAACCCTGAGCGCTTTCGGCAAGAACTGCCATCTACAGAGGGAAACGCACTAGCACTGCATCTTCTCCTCGAGTTGAGCAAGTCTCAAATCGCAGATAAGGTGTAACTGTGCTAGTGGGTTTCCCTCTGTAGATGGCAGTTCTTGCCGAAAGCGCTCAGGGTTTTATACTAACACAAGTGGGTTTCTTTGACAATGTTAATTTCTTAACGATTATTTTGGTTTTACTAATTCGGGTTGTTGTAACAAGTTTTTCTAAAACTCTATGTTTTTGTTATTTTTTGTTTATTATACATATTATGAGGCAGCTCAATATAATGTTTGTAGGTTGTTCCAGCTCTGCGACTGTACCTAGAAGGATTTATGGGCTTATATTTTGAGTTAAAATAATTCAACAATAAAATGGCTTGAGTATGTAATAAAGTTATAGGTAATATACGATATTTCTTAAAGAAAAAATTGCTGTTTGTTTCACTGTGTAGATTATTGTCAATTGTTTTTAAGAGAGAGACCTGCAGGTTCCTGCAGGGTCTAAAAAGAGAAGATATTAGCCTAAACGCTTTCAAGAGCAAGGTGAAGGGACTCCTGGTGAGTTGTTGCCCTTACTCCGTCAATGAATTCCTAGCGACCAACCTCCCTCCCTGCTGACATTCTCTTCATACTTATAAGTGCCTATTGTCTGTTGTCAAACACCTATGAATAACAGTTGCATATGCGATGCCATGTATATTAAATAATTTATTTAAATATAATGTTAAATAAAATTTAACATTAATCAATTATTATTTTGAAATCAGTAAATTTATTAATTTGAATATAGGAACTCGACAAAATATTTTCGCCTGTTTTATCAAAACTAGTCTTTTTGGCAAAATATTAAGTCCAATCTTATCACTGATAATTTAAAGAGCCAATGGGAAAAGTTTTAGTTAAACCTATTAAACATTAGAATGTCAAACTAAAACTATTGATATGGACTTCTCTGTCAAACTAAAACTATTGATATGGATTTTTCTCTCATTGTTTTTTTCAAATTATTGACTCATAAATAGTCAAAATGTTTATAGTCTAGACTTGATGTTTTGATATTATGTAGCCTACATGGTAGACCTAATTGTATTTTTGACGGTGCCGAGCACATACTGTACCTTTATATCTATATTGTACTGTATGTGGTAATAATGGCCTATTATATTTCATTTCATTTCATTTCCTAATTCTCTTGGTATAAAATTCGGCTGCCGAGCCCCAAGCTACTATTCCGTACCTCAAAATTGACTCAACTAGTAAGCGGTAAGCGATCAGCTGAATTTTTTTGTTGGTGCCTCTAAGACAAGACACAGCAAAAACACAAGATCGCAATTTTGTATATTTAAATTCAACATGGTGAGACCACTTAAAGCGATCATCAATAACAATCCCTAAGTATGTCTGTACATTAATAATAATAATAATAATAATAATAATTGTTTCTTTATTGCACTAGGCTCCCCTAGCCTTCGGGCCCTTTCTTACACTTACAAGGTTAAGTAAAGTTGTTGTTTTTCAACAGCTAATTAATTGACAATGGTCATAGTATGAATGATTGGGATGTGATCCCAATAATATTATGCTATTCAAAGGGTCCCCAGATATGTCAGCTCAACACGCCATGCGACTGAAGAGGTCACCTGGATATATTCATTAAATTGTTTGTACGCGATTAACCTATTAAAACAAAATAATAATAACAATAAAAATAATAGTATACTTACCATAGTAGATAATAATGAGTTATTCTTCTTCTTCTTCCGGCTCTACAGCCCTTGGTGGGCTTTGGCCTGCTCGACAACACTCCTCCATTCTTCTCGGTTTTGCACAACGCTCCACCATCTGGAGACTCCCAACTCGCGAAGGTCATTCTCTAACTCGTCCTTCCAGCGGTTTAATAATAATAATAATAATGAGTTATTGCATAGCAGATAATTGCCTTAGAGTTAAATTTCGGCTCCCTTGATTTTCCCCATCCTAAATTCTTAATGCTATTGCAATGGTTAGTAAGACTTGCATACCGGTTGCGTTAATAATCATTAGAGGCACGGGCTTCACAGTGTTCGAACAATTAGGGTGGAACCCGTTGTCAGGGAAGTGAGACAATAGCACGTTCTAGAATGGGCAGATTAATACAATTATACTAAACAATAGTAATGGGTAGGCAATCCTTTGGGGGCATGAATAATCCACAATTTATTCACAAGAAGTATTTTCTCTTCAAAAACTAGAATCTAGTTCTATATGGGACATTCACTTCCTACCAAAAAAATATATTATTTATTTTTTGGGCCCATTCGCCATGTCTCCCATATGTAACCAGCCATTGAAAAATGGTACTGCAGGTGACTCCAAGATTGAATATGTATTTTGGCGCGCTCGAATGTCTCATCTCTCCTAAAGGATTTCAAAACAATAAATTCTTATTTGAGAAAACTTACCCCCAGATGCATAAGTTAGAAAGCATCGTTATAAACGATATAAACAACCTTTCGGGTGAAAGTCAGAGTCCGTACCACTACTCTGCATGTCCTGAAAATGTTTTATTTAACACCAAAAAACGCCAAAACATTAGTAACATTTTCTTCTCATAAACAATAACAAATTGTATTCTTTATTAATGGAAACAAAACCCACTCTTCTAAGGGCTAAAAAAAAGAAATAGGCAAAATTTTAATAATTATTAATAATGACTAAAAATAATTTACGTGGGGAACATTATTAATAATTATTAAAATTTTGCCTATTTCTTTTTTTTAGCCCTTAGAAGAGTGGGTTTTGTTTCCATTAATAAAGACTACAATTTCTTATTGTTTATGAGAAGAAAATGTTACTAATGTTTTGGCGTTTTTTGGTGTTAAATAAAACATTTTCAGGACATGTAGAGTAGTGGTACGGACTCTGACTTTCACCCCAAAGGTTGTTGGTTCGAATCCTACACTTCCTACATTTTCTGGCCATGTTTCGGAAGGCATGGAAAGCAGGCGGTCCCGGGCTTTCTTAGTTGAGTGTAAGAGAGGGCTTTATAGCCCTAACTCCGCTAGGTTGGCTTAGGAATAGAACAAAAAAAGTCCTTATTTATTTATTTATTTATTTTCTTTTTATAATACGATTAATTGTATACAAGTTATTAAATTAGGTTAACCTCTTCAGTTACCTCTAAAGGAAATGCTTACGTAGACTGCCGACACGTCTTCGATCGCATGTTGTGAACAGAATCGCACAACCTACAAGCACGCTATCACTATGCCAACGATGCACATGGTCCCGAAATATGATTTTAGTTCATCCTTTTTCCATGTTCCACACCGAATTTAATCGAAATCTATTGATTAGTTTGTTCGTAAATAGCCGAACAAATAGAGATTTCATAAAAACTAATTTTTTGTGGTCCTGGAACTTTAAAACTTCTGTATAATAAAAATTTCAGCAACCACTAAGAATTCCTTATGCCTACATATCAATAGGAACGCTTCTAGAACATGGTTCGACCGTACATTGCTTAAAGTATGACGAGAGTTTAAAGTACCGGCATGAATCTGGAATGCTATTTATTTTTTATTTGTTAAATTCATAACTTAATTATTGTATATTAGCCTATATTGCAGTATTATATGGTATATAAGCGGAACGGGGCCCGCTTCGCCTGCCTTGGGGTGGATTACCCTTAATATTTAGGGGTATAAAAAATAGATGTTGTCCGATTCTCAGACCTACCCGATATGCCCACAAAATTTCATGAGAATCGTTATAGCCGTTTCGGAGGAATTCTACCACTAACACCGGGACATGAGAATTTTATATATAAGATATAACATGGACTTTAAATTAACTTTGGTTTAAGAGGTAACCTCCTCGTTTTAAGGCGCGGTTTCCAACAACCGGCTAGGGCTAAATACAAAAACGGTGACGTGGTAGCAGATATTCAAGACTTAGGCGGTGTTTCCACCGACCTCGCATTGCAGAATGCAAGTGGCATTGACGGAAATTTTTGTTTTACTCTATGCCATAGTTAACATTGATCAATGCTCGTAGATTAAAATCACAAACAAACAAACTAAAATTAAAAATGGCGTCATGGGATATGTCTTGAATGTCTGTTACCACGTCACCGTATTTGTATTTAGCCATAGCCGGTCGGTGGAAACCGCGCCTAACCGAAATTAGAGGATATAGAAAAAATTGACTTGGCGGGATTGGCACCCGGTTAGGCACAGATCATATGCTTGAATCCCGCCATGTCCAGTATTCCTCTATTTTGGCAAAACCTAATACAATAGGTACGTACCGTAAGTACACAAATCAATCAATACCGGCCAAAATAGGACTAGGATCTCTATCCTCCTAGATGAAGCAGACGGAATTGTAAATGAGGGGCATGCTATTTGCATAAGTAATTCTTGAAGGGGGCGTTAATGGAAAATGCTGGTTTCCAACCAACTAAATCTGGGTCTTTCAGCCAGATCAACATCTTATCCGTTGAGGCTATGCCTCGGAGGGTTCTCGACCGTGCCTCTCAGTCTCACAACATTATGGTTTATGAGCGGGAGGCGGTAAACCCAAGCCTAGGTAGGATTAGGGATTTGCAATCTATTGCAGAATTGGGTTCAATTGTGAATAGTACTTGGAATAGAATGGAATACTCAGGTGAGAGGTCGCAAGCAAGGAGTTGCACGTGAATTAGGTAGGTCTAAGGGTGCGTTTGAGGAGAGAGAGTTGATATGGCAGTTCTAAATGAAATAGTTTTAACCATAGGAGAATTTTCTTCAGGGGCCGAGTAGCAGGGACGCTTGAGCACTTCTCTTTCTCCCTGAAGAAGACTGTCGAAAGCTCTCGCGGGTAAAATATTTCGTTCAGGGGGCAAGTAACCCCTTGGATCCGATAATTGTATTGAATTATGATTTCTTCTTACTCATTTCTAATACTTTTTATGAGTACATTTTAAAGCATTATCTAGTACCTTCAGGCATGTTTTAGGTGTTAAATTGAGTAACGAAACCGGAGAGGTTGCTTTCCCAAAAAACTATTTGGTTTTGTGGAAAACATTTTTTTGGAAAAAATGATAGAAAATTCACGGTCAAATGCTTTGTGTGCCCTGCTAATATTGCTGTGTGGTAGTGTGCTGGCCTGACTTATCTAGAATTTACCTCACCTCAAGTGGCGTCAGGTGGAAAGCATGTTCGAGTAAACTCGGACCGGTTCTTTCTTGTAAAAATCGAATTTGTATTTCCTGTGTAAGTTCATTTAGTGCACAAAAGCGTTAGGGGGGGGGGGGGGGTACTCCGATTTGCTCTAAGCTGCACTGTATCAGATTATGAGAACGTTGCTTTAGAAATGGTAAGAGCCACGGATAAAATGATTAATAGGCAGACTAAAAGAAACCCAGAGGTAGATGATATAAGAATGATTATGTGATTTATCAGACGGAATCAGTAGTGACTCATCGGATATTGAGAGCTACAAATGAGTTGGCTGACTGAGAAGATAATTGGGGCCATATATTAATATTTCCTGTGAAAATATCGAATTAGTAAAAAAAGGCGTAGTAGGGGTAGCCTACTTAAATTTGCTATTAAGGAGACATCCGTTATAAATTCTTACTTGTTAGATATACAACCTGAAAATGCATACATACCATACACTAACAAGGTTTGTACTTTATAACACATGTTGCCATAGCAATATAGGAAAAAAATATAGCCCTGAAAATGTATCAGCTAAGGCTTTCACGGCCGGAGTCGAATGAAAAACCAGTAGAATCAAGGCTGATGGGCCGTGGTCGAAATGAAAGCGAACTTCCAAACGTTTCGTCAACATCAGCGGTCGACATCTTCAGTGGAACTTCCAGACTAGACTTCCAGACAGACTAGACTTCCAAGATTGTATCTCGGAGGCTCAGCAGCGACTTCAGACTTCAGTTCCACTGAAGATGTCGACCGCAGATGTTGACGAAACGTTTGGAAGTTCGCTTTCATTTCGACCACGGGCCATCAGCCCGGATTCTACTGGTTTTTCATTTCATAGCCCTGAAAAGTTGTATCGAGGAAGATACTATTGCATATAGGTAAAATATGTGTCTGGTAAAGTGAAATCGCGCAAGATTAAATACGTGCTTCAAATCAACCGACATTAACAAATATGCCGGTGGCCAAATATCTGTTGATTGGAGCGTTACCTAAATAACACGGTTTAACCAGGACTGTGCGTTTCGATAACACGCTGGTTAGCTTGGTTATAGGGTTCCTCGTGTTAATTTAACTTGACATAACACACTTAACTAGGGATATCTCGATAACACTGACATTGTGAATACCCTTTTGTATGTAGGTAGCCTACATCATACTTGTTATATTTTTGACTAAAACACATCTTTCATGAAATTATAGACGTTGCGGTCAATGTTGAATAATTCGTGCTTCCATTTAATGGGGCCAATTTTTTGTCAGCACATTGTAATTGGTGAATCAACGTCCCACGCAATATGACACAATGCTATCCGTTCAATCGTTCTTCAAATTTATTTTACTGTGGAGTAACGCTCAAATTTTATAACACTGAATGAACAAGTTCTTTTCGATTAACATACAGTATGCTAACTATTTTTGAAATGGGATCATGCTCATTACTGCTTGAACGTATGCGCAGTATGTACTCGTATGTTACTTAATTACAAATTATTTGTCACTTCATCAAATCATTTATTACAAGTTTCTTCGCCAATTACTTATTCTTATTCTTGGTTAGAAATAGACCGACTGTTCCTTAAGGGCAAACCGGAGTCGCCGATATTCCATTTCTGTGCAATCTTCAATTTCTTATGAAATATCGAAAGTAGAACAATGAAAAAATGCTGAGTCGCAAGAAGAATTTTTTCTCCTAATTTTGCTATGTAGTACGTTGCAATCATCAATACCGATATAGTTAGTGAACTTGATACGCAAAAAATAACGGTCACTCAGGAGTTCAAGTTGAAGGAGTTCATCAACTGTGGCGAATTGGGGTTAGTTAAGGCCACCTACTATGTATCTAAATTAGGAGAAAAAATTCTTCTTGCGACTCTGTATTTTTTCATTGTTCTGCGTTCCATATTTCATGAGAAATTGAAGTTGGAACAGAAAATGAAATATGGGCGACTCCGGTTGGCCCTTAACCCCTCCGACTGATATTGTACTTCTAAAATCATTGTAAAACTAAAATTTGAAGGAAATAAATTTATTTTTACTTTTACTTTACCCATTCGCATTGATACGATAGTTATCTTCTGTAATCATATTACATATCTAAGAAAAAAACACATGTGGTATAAGCATAAAAATCTCAATTACTTAGTACCAGACTCCTTATATTACAGTATTAAATGGTGTATATAACACTGACGTTAAATTAACTTTGGTTGAAGTGAAGAGGTAACTTCCTCGTTATATCCTCTAATTTCAGTTACCAGACCTCTTTCATAATAATAATTATTAAATGAAGTTATTACAAATGCTGTGGGCAGTATAGCCTGTAAGTTAAAATTTGCTGTTCATTATATTATTATTATTATTACTATATACATTATTATATTATAAATAGGAAAATCATGTAATTATGACCATTTTATTGTGTGTAGTTATCCTATAGTATAAATTTGCAGCTGTGTAGTGAAAGCTACTGCTGATTTCATGTTCTTAATACACATCATAGGCGCCCATTCCACTGACCGGCTAGGGCTATTTACAAAAACAGTGACGTGGTAGCAGACATTCAAGACTTAGGCGGGGTTTCCACTGACCTCGCATTGCAGAATTGACGGAAATGTTTATTTTCCTCTATGCCATAGTTAAAATTGATCAATGATCATACTGTAAAATCACAAACAAACAAACTAAAATTAAAAAATGGCGTCATGGGATATGTTAAGTACAAACATTTTAATAGATTTCTATAAAAAGAAAAATTCTAATTTCCGTCAATGTAATTTGCATTCTGCAATGCGAGGTCGGTGGAAACGCCATCTACGTCTGGAATGCCTGCTATGACGTCACCGTTTTTGTAAATAGCCCTAGCCGGTAGGTGGAATGGGCGCCATACAAGTATTTATTATTAATATTGCAGCCTATAAACTGTGGGATTTTGTCCGTTGTATTATAACGTGGCTCTGCACCAAAATGTAGGTATTTATTTATGAAATGGCAAACTGCACTGCACTAAATGTTTCAACAAACCAGCAGGCAAGGTTAATTATCGTCAATACCTACACACAAAACTCAAAGAGAATTTTGTATGATGCAGTAATAAGTTGCAATATTAAATTATGATTACTTTCAATACCAGTAGGAGAATACTGTAAAATGTTCTGTCCACAAAGCGTACCATACAATGCGTATTCTATTAATGTCAATGAGCTCTATTACACATTCGAATTATCAGTACCGTCCACCCGAAATCCTCTAATTTCTGTTATAACCAGGGGGTTAACTCTTCAACATAAGTTAGTTTAATATCATTATTATATACCATATAATATAAATACCATAATGCTGCAATATATATGAAATATAGTATGGTCCTCCTTGCCATGGTTACCAACAATTTTTAAATTCAAAAATTGAACGGAGCTTACATTAAAGAAAATAAAGTGTAAGATGATATTCAATTACAACAATAAAATTTATCACTCTATTGGCTATTACGCAGGTAATGAAAAAGTATACAAGCTGCAAAATGCATTACTCAGACGTATATAA
This sequence comes from Psococerastis gibbosa, assembly GCA_963971405.1. Lineage (NCBI taxonomy): Eukaryota > Metazoa > Arthropoda > Insecta > Psocodea > Psocidae > Psococerastis > Psococerastis gibbosa. The sequence continues at coordinate 43,287,590 of OZ020485.1, forward strand.
CTGAAAGTAAACAAACATCCATGGATTTGTAGGGGTGGAATTATTGATTTTAAAGGAGCAATATACAGGCTGGGAATACACATGTGTCTCAGATATCATTTTTAAAAGGGTGGTTGGATTTTACGAATTTGCCAAACACAATAAGGGTTTAGAGAGGCGGAAGTGTGGGGGTACCAAAAGTTTCATTTGAAACAAATACCCGAGAAACAAAACAACGCAAATGGCCTATTCACCCCCAGTCCAGCCCGAGTCGCTGGCTATTCTTTATATACGCAAAAGGGGGGGGGGCTGGGTCTCTTCAATTATAAAAACCCGTAAACCCAACGTTAACTCCCTCTTAATATGGAAATTACCCTTTTGGGGTTTATGGATGGTGGTGCCTGAGGGGGTAAGGTGTTGCTGGGCTAATTGAACGCTTGTTCAGTCACGCCTAATAAAGTAATATCTTCTTAGGCATGGTTTTTGTGAAATTTTTGAAGTTTCATATACATATAATATCCTGGTTATATAAGATAGATACTTACCGTTTATTACATCAGTATAAAATTAAAATGTGGAATACTAAGGCACTATATACCCGGGTATTGTCATCCGCCATGTTGTATCCCAAATTTCCTATATGGTAAGTATTGTAAGAAAAGTAAAAGATTGAAAAATATTGAAAAAACGAATATATACGTTTTAGTATTTTCTTACGAACTACTTCCCTAATTGGTAGCACGTTTTTTAAATAATAATAAATAAACAACGGTAAATTTCTAAAAATTAATAGGTAAACACCCAATGCTTGGCTTATACACCAGACTTATAATGGATACAACATGGCGGATGACAATACCTGTCTAATATAGAGCCCTAGTGGAATACAAAATATTTCAGGTATATATAGTGTGTCAGAATGTATACAGTAGATGCATCCTACTTTTACTATTCATGTCTAAAAGGCATGTTAAAATAATACAGGAAATTGAAGATTCTTTTAAATTATATAAAACGGGTGAATTCAGTTTTAGACGTTAATATTGTAGAAGGTATCGTTATTGCCGCATCAGAGTGGTATAAATACTGACTATTGATTTACTACAACTACAGCAGCAGTCAGCAGTCAGTTATGCAGGTAACCGTACTGCACTCTTAAATAAGTTAGGTACACAAAATTGAACATTTCCACTAGACTTTAAGAGCGTACTTACCGTACGTCCTGTAGGAAATTGGCAGCCCAAAATTTAATACTTCTTTATTTTTATTTAAATAACTAAGCAAGTTATTAAAATATTGTTTCATTTAAGTTGTAGAAGACAACTTTATGCATCATAATATAATAGGGAATTATCAATTATTGGCTTTGTAGTTCTCAATCATTAAATATTATGAAAAAGCTAAGGTAACAAAATTAAAAATACCCTATTTTGTGATGGATGCATGACGTAGTCTTATACAACTTAAATGAGCCAAATCTTACTTTGTTAATTAAATAAAAATAAGAAGTCTGTAAAAACAACGGATTTTGGGGTACGGTACCTGTTTTCTATGGGACGTACACATTTAATTACATTTAAATGTTTGACGATTTGGCGTAACAACGGAATAAGCAGGGCACTGGTATTGGTTAGAACTGCAATAGGTATTTAAGAGGAAATGGGAGAACCCCCACAACGTGTTTTTTGTACAAAGTCGATTTAAATATCGATTAATATCGGTCATCTGGAATAGTCAAAAATAGTCGTTAAATTTGCAGAAATATTTCAACATTTCGATATGACATACTGTATCTGACTTTCAGTAACACCTACTGGCCACAGCTTTTGAATCCCTTCCTCGGGACAACCACAACAATCCTTTTCTGTACAAATCAAATTCAATAATTGTGGTCAACCTGTAAAAAAGAAAGGTACAAATCATGTATTGAAATGCTCAAAAAATGTCTTCTGTTAATCCTGATATTTTTGACGGCTCTACGATTGCTATTTCATGAGATATTTGGTGGGTACAGATATAAGGCTTTTTCCCTGACATAATTTTTTTTTCCTTATTATAAATGGTTAGTCATTTATCTTATCACCAACAAAGTCAGGGAACGAAGACTGGCATGGTGGGGCCATACGCTAAGGAGAGAAGATGGACACCTGCTACAACGTGTGAGGGACTAGACGGTGGAGGGCCCAAGACCTATAGGACGACCGAGGATGTCCCTTGAAACGAAAGTGAGGGAGGACCTCAGGACCCTCGGTCTCTCGGCGGATGATACCGAAAACCGAAACACCTGGAAGATTATGATCCGTGCCGCCGACCCCGCGGGAGGGATAAGGCGCCGTTAAAGTAAAGTAAGATTATAAATGGTTAGTCGCACGCATACAAACAATTTAATGAATGTATCCGACTGATCTCTTCAGCCGCCTTTTTAGGTTAGTACCCATGTTGAGTTGCGACACGTCTCCGATCATATGGCTTTTAGAGACTCGCAAAAGTTGAAGCACGCTACCACCTTGCCATCGAAATTGATAATATTACGGTACTGCTACAGTGGTGAATTATAGCCTGCTGTATTTTCAAAACTATGAAATTAATTAATATTTTGAACACGTACGTTATGTGGCTTCCTTTGTCAACACGGTGTATAAACTTTGATAAAAATCAAATGAAACCAACACATAATGACTACATTTTCTACCTTTGAATCACGAAGTTGACATCATTAGGGAGTCAAAACTGTTAATGATTCGCCAGGGAGCTAAAACAAAGATTCCATTTTGCATTAAACAAATACGATGTAACTCAGCATTCCATGTGTATCGTGCTGTAATTAACTTTGCTCTCCAGTATTCAAATTGTACCATCGTCATTATCAAAAGGTTTATACAGTTTTGGCCTAGTAATAAATAAATAAATAAATAAATATTACCTACAACGGAAACACTCCAATTTCGACAAAGTTGCTATAATTGGAAGAATAACGGTACATGTAGTATTATAACGCATGTTGTAAGGTTTTCCTCCCAATGCTATTTACTATTATTTATATATTATATTTATATTTATATATATTTATTATGGAATAAATCAATTGTTAAGAATATTACACCTGGTTAGCATTCTGTTGACGCCAAGTTCTAGTCGGTAGTTGGCTCTATACAAATTCATATAATATATAAAACATACTTTTGTGCCGAGTGTTTGAAGGGACATGTTCACTAGGAGGGAAGAACATGAACTGATTTCATACAAATTTAACAAATGTTCATAGGTAAAATTGTTTCTAACGACATGTTTCTTATAACAATAGTAATTTATAATTAATTTTCTTTGGATGTACATTCTCAATTTTTATAATTTGGCAATTCAGGTATGGATTCCAGGCTGGACAGTTGTCTTCTAGGATTGGTCTTACTAGTGTTATATACAAGAGTTTCACTGTTTTCACTGAAAAATGATTACAGTTTCTTTTTATGAAACCTAAAGTTAAGTTCTATTATTTGCTTTGGCAGTTGTGTGTGTTGATAAAACTTAAGAAATTGTCTAGTTGTCTGTTACTTCCTGTCCAAATGCAGAAGATATCATCCACATACCTTGTCCAGAAATTCACCCAAAAATCCAATTTACCATGGAAGTAGAAGAAAACAACTCCCTGAACTTCTTAGACCTCACCATCACCAAAAATAATAGTACCCTAGACTTCAAGATATTTCGTAAAGAAACCCATAGCGATAATATAATCCCTGTTGATTCTTCTCACCCATTCCAGCACAAACACGCAGCATTCCATAGTACGATTTTTCGACTCCTTAACATCCCTATGAATCAAACCAACTATAATAATGAATTAAATACAATAAAACAAATTGCCCAAAATAACAATTTCAATCTCAACCTAATAGACAGAATCCTACGACATCACAAAATCAAACACAACCTCAAACTAATTTACCCCCCAGGGAGCTTAAACCCGGTAACCAATAAATCATATTTCAGGATACAATACATAGAAAAAATCACAGAAAAAATTAGTAACCTCATTTCTTCTACAACAGACAAAACACCAGCCCCGTACAATCGCAACAATTTGGCCAATAAACTCATGAACTGCAAAACCAAACCAGAAAAAGAAAAAGACAATGGAGTTTATCGTCTAAATTGTAACGATTGTAACGCAATTTACATAGGCCAAACAGGCAGAAGCTTTAAAACTAGGGTCAGAGAACATATAACAGGCATAGGAGACACCAACACCAACAGCACATTCGCGAAACACCTTAACTCGGAAAATCACACATTCGATCCTCACAATTGGACAGCTCTACACAAAATAAAGAAAAGTTACACTTTAAATTTTTTTGAAAATGTTGAAATCAAAAGAGCTTTACACAAGAGGGAAAAATTAACAAACGACATAACATTCACACAATCATCCCCTCTAATAGATCTAGCTAGTAGGTTAAGAATAGGTAACCAGCCACGCCCCCTCCCACCCCCTCCTCCCCCCGCTCCCAGTCCTATATAAACCAAGGTTTCCTCTCCCTAGTCACATTTGCATCTTCTCCTCGAGTTGAGCAAGTCTCAAATCGCAGATAAGGTGTAACTGTGCTAGTGGGTTTCCCTCTGTAGATGGCAGTTCTTGCCGAAAGCGCTCAGGGTTTTATACTAACACAAGTGGGTTTCTTAGACAAAGTTAATTTCTTAACGATTATTTGGGTTTTACTAATTCGGGTTGTTATAACAAGTTTTTCTAAAACTCTAAGTTTTTTTTATTTTTTGTTTATCTAAAATTTCGACCATCACAAAACTTTTCTTATGCCACGTATAAATACGAAATCAGAAATGAAAATTAAAGTTAACCCCAAGCATGTCAAATGCTCTTGAAAATCGTCTTGCTTGTATTTATCCAAGAGTACTCTTATGTATGAAACATAAAAGATAGCGACACTATCTTGGTATTTTAATCTTGTCTCTTGTCTCACAGGATTGTCTGACAGGAAGTTGGAATAAAGAAGACACCCGGAAGTGCTGGAGGAAACAGCAACAGTTTCCAACAAAACATTAGCTAAGCGAAAATGCACGGCCGGAACTCAAGCATAACATATATTTTCCATGCTGGGACTTTTTTCCAAAAGAAAATGGAATTGAGTCATTCCTTATTAGGAAATGTCACGATTTATTCATAGAATACAGGACTATATTTCTTGCAAAAAAGTCATGGTGAACTTTCACATAGGACTATGTTAAAACTGCCAATTATTCATTCTCTGAACAATTTTAATATTCGAATGAATACGAATGAATTGTCATAATATGTTAATTTTCTTACTATTACTTATTAGGTCAAATCGTCTGTGGCAATGTTTCGTCTTATTTTCAAACCAGACATCAGCGGGTTTACTATGACGATTGTCGTTAGATCTTAAATAAATAAATAAGTAAATAAATAAGGACTTTTTATTGTTTCTATTACTAAGCCAAGCTAGCGGAGTTAGACGGGGTTTCCACACACGTCAATCGTCAATGAAAAATGTTGAAATGACGTTTTAGCAGACATTAAAGACATACTAAAAATTCTGCTACCACGTCAATTTACGTCATTTTCACAGTTTTCATTGACGATTGACGTATGTGGAAACCTCGCCTTAGGGCTATAAAGCCCTCTCTTACAATCAACTAGGATGACCCGGGGCCGCCTGTATTACATGCTTTACATCTTAACCTGGGATTAAAAATGTAAACAAGCTAATTTTTGAATGGGTTAAATTTCGGATCCCTCCAGTTTCTCTATCCCAAAGCACTGCATTGATGGGACAATTGCGTAGCCAAGAATGGGCAGACCAATATAATACGATACAAGTACACAGTAATAGTGTCAGGGTATGCTATGTTATGTGTTGAGGCATGAATTATCTTTATATCATAATAAAGAACCGGTCCGAGTTTACTTGAGCATACTTTCCAATTTATCAAAATTAGTAGACAGAGAATGAGTAATTTCATAGTAAATAACATTTCTATAGTTAAATTTCCGATATCTCAGGGGGGGGGGGGTGTTGTCCATCTGACGTCACTGGAGGTGAGGTAAGTTCTAGATAGGTCAGACCAACACATTACCACACAGCAATAATGACAGGGCTAGCAATGCATTTGATAGTGAACTTGCTTTCATTTTTTCAAAACCTTTTTTTTGCACAAAACCAAATAGCTTTTTGGGAAAGCAAACTGTCCGGTTTCGTTACTCAATTCAACACCTAAAACATGCTTGACAGTAGAAATCATCGATAGAAAGGTTTCGCAGAAAAATTATTTTTTAGTCATTTTTCATTAAAATTTTGTGAATTTTATTTTTTTACCCCAGAAGCAAACTATCAAGGGGCAAGCGACCCCCCGCATTTAATCAACATTAATAATAACTACAATTGTACAATATATGTGAATTTAAAAGAAATCGTTGGAGCCCTTTTTGAGAAATAATTTTTTTAGACTTTTTTTTTAGTTTTTTGAGAATAAAACCCTCACAAATGGAGTTAGCCCAAAATATAAAAAAAATGGTCCCGAGGTATGATTTTTTAAACCTACCTGCCAAATTTCATCCAAATCCACAGTGTAGTTTGCCCGGAAATCGATGAACAGACAGACAGACATACAGGCAGACAGACATACAGACAGACAGACATACGGACAGACATTTCGTAAAAACCAATTTTTTTGGGTTCCTGGGGCCTCAAAACGTGTAAATCCGTTGAAATCTCGGAATCGAAAATTTCGACCGTCACAAAGCTTTCCTTATACTACGTATAAATTGGAAATCAAAAATCATAAGAATCTTTATGATTACAAAGGCTTTCACGGCCAGACTTACGTGATGAAGCATCAGCAGAATCCGGGATGATAGGCCGTGGTAGTTCTGAAAGCTACTTCCAATCATTTCGTCAACATCTGCGTAGGCTTCTAAGTTTGGAAGTGCGCTTTCAAAACGATCACGGCCTATCATCCCAAATTCCAAAGATTCATCAACCATTGGGAAAGTAAATTGTGCTTTACAATTTATTTCAAATTTCTAGCTAAGTTTTCCAACTGTAACTAAGGATAAGGATTGTGTGTATTGTACTATGCATAAGCATACTGCAGATATAGCAGTGTATAGTGTAATGTGGCTACAACTCATTTTCGGAGAATGTATTATGCAAAATAAGCACTACATGATTAGGATGTGTGAGGCGAGATCAACTTCCTTCTAATTGAAAATTCAGCGTTGTAAGAAACCGCGAGCCTGCAGAGCTCTCCTGTTTTCTATGGGATTTCGGCAACATACTGCAATTTGAAAGCTATACGTGGGTGAACCATTTACACTGAGAAGAGGGTATTTTAAAAAGGCTAGGAACTGTACGATATGTTTTTCGCTTTTCCGTTTTCTTTTCTTTTTACCCTCTATTCCCAATCAAATATATCGAACCTTTGCATATATTGCAGATTTGGTACGAACGAAAATTATTTTATTGTCCGTCCTGATTCACTTGGATGTTCCAAGATATTGATTGCTTACAACTATCTAAAACTAATCAACTAATCTAAAAAGCCTTTATCATTCTCACATAAATTACTCGTTTTCTCTGCAGTAGCTTAAGCTACATTTTTAGGGCCCTTAGATCCTAGAATAAACAAAAAAGAGCGATTATGGCCACCATTTCAACAAGAAGAGGCAAATGGATGGGGCATATTCTGAGACACGAAGGGCTCCTCAAGAATATAATTGAGGGTACGGTTGAAGGCACCAACTCAAGAGGACGACAGAGGATGTCATGAAGGACCTATAAAGGACTGAAAAGGACAGTACAGAACAGACAAGAGTGGAGAAAAAGACTACAACATTCACTGCAAACCAATCCATAGATTGTAACTCAAGAAGAAGAAGATCCTAGATCCTCAGATCCAGAATGTGGAATGCGAGTTCTCATACAAGTGGATTTTCAAAACAATGGTTGAATGACATATTATGTGTTACTGATGGAAGAAGGGTGGCTCGCGAGCCAAATATGGCGTTTTGGGCAAAACTATAATTATGTCATTTTAAAAAATAAAAACGAGCTGCAATGTTGATTTTTTTTTTTTTTGATTATTACTCATCTCTGGTAGTTGGCTTACATGGCTAACGGGTGGGTGTCCCGTAAGAGATATAATGGCATCTGCCATTCTAATTAATTTAATTTCTATGGATTTCTGTTGCTTCTTGTTTACTACAAGACACAACTCACAAGCATACCGCGCAAACTCAATTGGCATTGAAAATCGTTCAGCAATGAAGTTCATTTGTGACGTCATTTTGTAGATTGCACCAGTTGCACCAGTACTAAGATTTTAAAGCGCTAATTTTTCCATAAGCCTTAACAATATTTTAAAATTATTTTATTTATGTATTATATTAACGTGATATTTTTCTGTAAATCATGGAGAATATATATATTAAATTATATGCAGCGCAATAAGGTCCACGCATAGTAAAAATATTATAAAGAACCGGTCCGAGTTTACTCGAACATGCTTTCCAATTTATCAATTAGTAGAGAGAGAATTTTTTTTTGCACAAAACCAAATAGGTTTTTGAGAATAAAACCCTCCCAAATTGAGTTAGCCCAAAATAAAAAAACTGTTCCGAGGCATGATTTTTGTGAACCTACGTGCCAAATTTCATCCAAATCCACCGATTAGTTTGCCCGGAAATCGATGAACAGACAGACATACATACAGACAGACAGACAGAGCGACAGACAGACATTTCGTAAAAACCACTTTTTTGGGTTCCTGGGACCTCAAAACGTGTAAATCCGTTGAAATCTCGGAATCGAAAATTTCGACCATCACAAAGCTTTTCTTATACTACGTATAAATTGGAAAGCAAAAATATTTAAAGAATTAATTAGATGCTAAGAGCTTAGTTTTCACATGCAAACGGTGGCCATTTTGAATAATATGGTTATCGGTTTGTCGTCAGCGAACCTAGTGACCAAAACAGTCCCTACAGAACCTCATGGTTGGCGCTTTTGGGAAGGTTTCAGTTTCCGAAAACCCGGAATTTGGCAGAATTGTACAAAAAAGATGCCAACCACTGGTCTAAGTTGTGAAATTCAGACTACACCTAATCAGTTCTATGCACATATGACTTCATTATAACAACGGTCAGCAAGCTAACAGTCCATATCATAATAGTAATGTAAGCAGTCACCCGAGGCAGGGGTACAAGACGTTGGAAATGTTGACAAAGTCAACAGATCCCGTTGCTGATTGAATTATGGTAATCTACAATAATGTCAATATGAGGTAGGCCCACTGACTGCCCTTCATCCGCTCCTCTTTGTATACTTCGTGTCAAAATTTCACAACCAAAATACCTTCTGCTTTCCGAATTTGCAGCAGTTCTCAGCAGCTCGATCCTTTATCATAGCCCAGGGGTTCCATGGTTCATGAACCACTAGTAGTCAACAGCCGTATATCAGGTGGTCCATTGACAAAAGTAAGAAAGAACCGGTCCGAGTTTACTCGAACATGCTTTCCAATTTATCAAAATTAGTAGATAGAGAAAATGAGTAATTTCATGGTAAATAATTTCCCTATGGTTAAATTTCCGATATCTCGGGGGGGGGGGGGGGGTGACCACCTGACGTCACTCGTCACTGGTGGTGAGGTAAATTCTAGATAGGTCAGACCAACACATTACCACATAGCAATACTGGCAGGGCACGCAATGCATTTGAGCGTGAATTTTCTATCATTTTTTCAAAAAACATTTTTTTGTACAAAACCAAATACTTTTTTGGGAAATCAACCTGTCCGGTTTCGTTACTCAATTTAACACCTAAAACATACCTGTAGGTAGAAATCATCGATAGAAAGGTGTCGCAGAAAAATTATTTTTTAGTCATTTTTCATTAAAATTTAGTCATTTTTATTTTTTTACCCCCAGAAGCAAACTATCAAGGGGCAAGCGACCCCCCGCATTTTATCAACATTAACAACAACTACAATATGTGTGAATTTAAAAGAAATCGTTGGAGCCGTTTTTGGGAAATAATGTTTTTAGACGTTTTTTTGAAGTTTTTTGAAAATAAAAACCCCCCAAATCGAGTTAGCCCAAAATAAAAATCGTCTCGAGGTATGATTTTTGTGAACCTATATGCCGAATTTCATCAAAATCGACCGAGTAGTTTGCCCGGAAATCAACGAGCAGACAGACAGACAGACAGACATTTCGTAAAAAACACTTTTATGGGTTCCTGGGACCCCAAAACGTGTAAATCAGGAATCGAAAATTTCGACCGTCACAAAGCTTTCCTTATACTACGTATAAATTGGAAAGCAATAAGAAAAGTCAGCTGACATATTGGAAGTTTGAAGTAAAATACAGTAAGTCTTGGCACTGAACTATAAAATCCAACCGATACCAGTCCTAAGCATTTAATCAAATATTAGCATGTAATTTAGGCACAAATCATTCTAGAATTTGACGATTTTCCTGTAGCAGCTATAGTGGTCCACGGAAAATCATAAAATAATCTAGTGGTTGGTAACCCCTGGCCCCTTTGTTCGTCAATTACTTTTTAATATTTCTCATTATAATTTCTAGTATGTTATGCAGGGCCATAGCCAGAAATGTTTTTTGAGGGGGTCCATCTGCCATCACCGAAGGTGACCACAATATATTTAAAAATAATCCATTCTATCTAGTGTACGCTGCAAATATTTCGGGGGGGGGGGGGGGAGATGTCCGGTAAAATCTAAACTCTACTGCTATCAAAAATCAAAAACAATCCACTATTTCACGCCTATTTTATCAAGGAAATACTCTCAGACCCTATTTGCCAAGCATTTGTATAAAGCCCATTGAAGAAATAGGTTATAATTTGACTACATTTCATAGGAGTAATGTACCGTCGACTAAAAACCCCTCTGAATTCCTTGCCATGGACCCTACAGAATACAAGGAACGACATCAACATATCCTTCCTCCAGGGAATTTTGTGAAAAGAATGTCCTTGCAATCACATGTTTTTTTCTGGGGGGGGGGGGTGTTATACAATTGAAATCCGACACGTTCACGAGCTGGATTTCCGCGGGAAAAATCGTAGAGCAGCTCCATTTTGAAAAAGATGGGATCGTGAACGAGTCGGAGTTGAGTGGGGTCATTACTCAGTATCACGAGAAAAATGAAACAAGGCGCTCGGACATCCTGCGGCCCCGATTGATGGCTGAACAACTCCCCACTCTGACGCATTTTTCCCCATTTACCTCTCCCCTTGCTTCAAGGGTTTCCAATTTTTCGATATTCCCTTCATTTATCTTTTGATTTGTTAAAAGCTTTATGCATAGGTCAGTCAGCGGTACAATAAAAGCATGGCCATATTTCTAATTATAAATGGCGACTTTGGTGGCAACGTTGTAGCGTGCTTATGCTTGTGCGAGTATCTACACACCTTGCGTTCGGAGACGTGTCGTAACTCGACACAAGTACCTATTAGGTGACTTAGTGAGGCGATTGAAGAGGATACATTCATTAAATTGTTTGTACACGATTTAACTTTTTATAAATAAAAAATAAAATAAAAATTGTTTATGAAAAAATGACTAGAAAGTTTTCTGCAGAACCTCTCCATCGAAGCTTTCTGACTTCAGCGGGCCTGCTATGGCGATTAGTCTTACCTACCTTATTCACTATGAATGGTAGCAAATTTCAATTAGTGAGACTGTTATTCTGAATGGAAGGTATGACTGATGTATGAATGTAGTTTCTATGTACTAATGTTTAAATTAAACTATCGTTGAAATGTACAGTTAGGTGTAAGAGAGGCCCTAATCTCGCCATATCTATATTCATTTATTTGTTCTTAAGAAAGACTTTATTTTTATTAATTCATGGGAGTTAAAAATGCTAAAAAAACAACTTTGAATTACACTTTCTACTATAAAATTGTCTCGTTTACGTTTTTAATCCCAGCTTAAGATCAAAATTAATGGCAGGCCCGCTGCTGCAGCCTGATCATGACGGTTTGGGATTATTATAATACCGACGTTTATTTTCTATTACCGCAGGAGTAAGGTGTGACGGTGTTAGAATATGCGTGGGAAATTCAAACTAATAAATTATTAAAATACAAGAGAATGGTTGCATTTTTTATTAATTGAATGAAATAATAATAAACATTAAAATGTACAGGTAGAATTTTGAAATATAATAAGAATTTTAATTAATGTGTCTACATCTAAGGGCGAAAAAATTGAAAACACACCAATAAAATTAATTGATCAATTTGAATTTCCCGCGCATTTTGCACTCATATGTTTAAAACAATTGAGTAAACCCCGGTATTACAATAATCCCAAATCGCCATGATCGGGCTGCTGAAGTACTAGTAGATGCATAAATAGACGACATTTTATCTTAATATACAATATCACACAATGCATAGTGACTATACGTGTATAGGCATGGTTTTGCTATATTTACTATAAGTTACTAGTATGCTGCAATATATGAGATAAATTGGTCGATTGAGAGCAGAAACTGTTGTAATCTTAGCCTATATGAGAACTTATGGCCGTAGGTAAGAGTGGGAGTTATCACCCCAGCTCCTATTACTCTCCATTATCACAAGAGCTCCCGTCGCCGTTCCAAATTACTCCTATGCTTCGAATCACCCAACAAAATGACGGCCATACTTTATAGCCCACGATAACATAGCAGAAACTGTCTAAATTGATTGTTGATATGTAATTAAAGACGCATTAGATGGATGAGATGATGTTTTTGACGTTTTGATGAACAGACCAACATGGTAGTATTATATGGTATATATAACACTGACATTAAATTAACTTTGGTTGAAGAGGTAACCTCCGCGTTATAACAGAAATTAGAAGATATAGAAAAACTGGTCTTAACCGCTGAACCACAAGCCCCGACAAGAACAGTTGATGTATATCCTATACGTATATGCTCGTGTTAACATGATTCATGTTGCTAGACAGGTTAGCACAACTACACAACTATCTAACCGAACACGTTTGTGAGTCTAGCAATACAAATCATGTCAATACGAGCATATAAGTAGAGGATATGCATCAAATGTTCTTGTCGGGGCTTGTGGTCCAGCGGTTAAGACGACCCTCGGTTAGGCGTAGAGCGTGGGTTCGAATCCCGTCAAGTCCAGTTTTTCTATACCTATCCTCTAATTTCGGCTACATATTATTGAGAAAATCAGAGTACCCCACTAGGTTTTTTGGTACAATGTCAATTTGAAATATCAATCGTAGAACCGTCAAAAATAGCCACTAAATTAGCTGAAATGCACCTTAACATTTCGATATATTACACTAACACGAATGTGCCACAGTTTGTGAACTACTTCCTCTGGACTAGCACACCAACCGTTTTTGGACAAATCAAAGTCAATGATTGTGACAAATCTGTGCTAGTTACGGCTGCATTAATTTATCAAAATGTTAAATATTTGGAAATTGTGCTTAGAGGGTCAATTCTTCAATCCCATGCATTTGTTCTCAATTAAATTGTACCTACATTTCTGTGGTCAATATTTTGTAAGACATTAGATTTTGCACAAAATAATGTCTGGGGGTTCACCAGTCTCTTTAAAAATGTAATAGCATTACTGTGGTATATGTAGGCATAGGTCGATTAGGCATATATTTTTTTCAATTTCATATTAGTAGATTAGAAACGTAATGAATTTTTATTTATGGCGATTAATTACTTAAAAAATATATATTTATTAAGATGCGGGATTCGGGTCGATTGCGGCGTTTAATTAATTAATATTAATAATTAATTAATTAACTCTGTTCAGGATTCGGCTCTAATTTCAAATATTATATAGGCTAGGATTTATTTGAACTTTATTTGAAATTTGTGTGTGAGAGAGTGAGTGTTTTAGTCTCAGGGAATTTTTTATCGACTTTAAATTGTATTGTAAATTTTATACTGTTTTTGTTGCTGACCCCTAATTGAGTGTAAGAGAGCCTGGACTTATGGCCCTAACTCCAATAGGGCGGTCTCAGCTATAAAATATAAAGTCCCTATTATCTTATTTAATTATTATTATTTTAGATACGTACATACTATTTCATAAAATTAACCTTCCTTGGGTAGCACAATGTTTATGCGGGGCATTTCAAGCGGAAATGAATTTAAAAAGCTTGATGAGAAGACGAAAGGATGTCCTTTGATATTTTCCGTTAGACCAGTCAGGAAAAGTGAGTAAATTCAACAAATTTTAATTTACAGAGATAGTTGATTATAATTTGTCACTGTCTCAGCTTGCTGAGCTTTTAATCTCACACAACAAACCGTCACGTGTTCTAACACCATTCTTCTAGATTACCGTGCTTCGCTCTATTGCCGTTATACATCACTGCGCTTAGTCTTTTTTCTGCCTAAAAACTTTTAAGGTATCTAAGGTATGCAAGGGCCACCTAAACGTGTAATTGTTACATGAAGTATGGTATTTTATACTTATTTGTACACCAAAATAGGAATAAATGGGAGGAAAATAAAGCTGACTTTGTTAAGAAGGAATTCATGGGTCAACTGGAGGAGAATGCAAGAGTTCGAACGTACCAAGAGCAGAGAAACCGGATAGGTTGCTTTCCTAGAAAAATACTTTATTTTGTACAAAAAATGTTTTTTTGAAAAACCTGATAGAAAATTCACGCCCAAATGCATTGCGTGCCCTGCGTGCCCTGCCAGTATTGCTGTGTGGTAATGTGTTGGTCTGTCCTATCTAGAATTTACCTCACCTCTAGTGACGTCAGATGGACACCCCCCCCCCTCCCCCGAGATATCCGAAATTTAACCATTAGAAAATTATTTACCATGAAATTTACTCTACCTACTAATTTTGATAAATTGGAAAGCATGTTCGAGTAAACTCGGACCGGTTCTTCTATTTTGTAAATTGATTCATTACCTACATACTGTTCAATATACAAAGAATAATATGGCTTTCCTATTTATAAGTCAAAGAAAAGCTTTGTGATGGTCAAAATTACTGAATTCGAGATTAACACGCTTCTAAAGATATAATTTTTCGTTCCCCTGGGGCTAGGGGGGAAGGGGGCGCTCCTGCCACCGGGTATAGACTATATCTATCAATGATCACATTCACATATGGCAAAGTTATTCTAAAGTCCGTCCATGCTTAATCAGCTCTCAGCGACAGCTTCACACATCTAAATGACAATCCCTTACGCATATCCAACAATACTAATGAGTACACATCCATATAACACAATCTGCAAACGCCGACAGTCTAATCAAAACTACTTCGAAGGGAAAGTTCAAATTACTCTGATGAGCGAAGCTGGAGGGATGTTCCAGCACTTGGAGAAGTTTATGTGGGGGTTCCGAAAGTTTACCTAGGTCTTCTCAACTGACGCGGAGCCTGTCACTGCCGTAGAAGATAACCGCTCCCCGCATCATCACCCTTAGGCGGCTAAAAAGTACGCACAAACTGCTGACGCAGCATGACACGAACCTTTCACTGTCCACTCCAACCTTTGGTAAATCTTCTCTAACCCTTTCTAGAAGTAGCCAGCCAAGATGTTTATTCTCTCTGATGAAAATCCCACTCCCTTTAAATTCCTTTCTCGGTTATTTCGCCCTTGTTTTTGACCGCTCAGCAAGCCTAGCACCATTGTAAAAGTAACTAACTAAGTAAAAGTAAAAGTAAACGAGATTAAGTGTTAATTTTCCTAAATAATCCCCAATGGCCCTGATTGCAAAATATATTGTGTATTCGACCCAATATTTTTTCGATCGAAGAAATATTTGGAATGTTTTGATTGACTCAGAATTTAGGTATTACACTTTCGAATTTTGGAGAAACTATCCTTTGATATTTGTAGATTCCATATGAATATAAATGTACTATAATGCACACTATTACCATAGAAAATGGGAAAGCCTTACCACTATACCGATATTGTGAATTCACAAACAATTTTCGGCATTACCTTTTTTCTATAAGTCACCTATCGGCTATCTCTTAAAAATTTTAAAGCTTACTAGACAGATGGTGAATTCAGAGTTTTATAAATAAGGTTTATAGGTTTATAGTTTAAGTTGTATTTTTCATTATTATTTTTTGTTTCAGTTTTTTTTTTTTAATTTTTATTGTACGTTTGCAATGGGAAGCGCTCTTAGGAAATATCAAGAAATAACTGCACTTCCATTCTCATGTTTTGATATTTAGTTATTTTTTTGTATAGTTGTAACTGGTGTAAACGGTCTTTCGACGTCGGAATAAAAAAACACTCAGTATTGGCTTCATCTCATCTCATAAACGTTCTATCATATAGGCTACACTAACTAACTGTTATATCGTACAAATTTGGCCCTTGCCAGTTCAACATCTTCTCACATAACATACATTAGATAAAAAACCAAGGAATATTTTAGGGTAGCAGGTGTCGTCACGGAGAGGTTCATTACAATTTCAAGCCAAGCCTTTGCAGGGGATGGGAACGTGACCCCCCTTTCAAGAGAATTCGGTAAGGTTGCAAATTAGAACAAGTTTGAGCGGGTGACCCGAGTACTCTAATCAGCAATAACTTCCCAAATACCAAGTTCTATTTCTTAAAACAATCACGTACAAGAAACTGAACTACCAAGCCATGCATAGTAAATGCATAGGGCTATGACGTAAAATTTTGAAGTTTCTGCGTAGAAAATTTACTAAACCGAGAGTAAAATAGTAAATAGTAAAAAGTTAACACCTCCGCAAATACGGCGCAAATACTCGAAAGAGTCCCGCGCTTAAAATTTAATAATAAAAAAAGAATGAAAAATAGCTAAATACTTGAGTGGCATAAACTGATGTATGATTGATCTAACTATGGTACATACAGTAAATTGCAAAGCTGTAAAGCTGTTTAAAAAAGCCAATTATGTACAGTGTGAAAACCCCAGACAAAAGTTACAGTTTGATATTTTCATAGCGAGTACAGTAGGTACACCATAAACTGGTTTGTTTATATTGAGGAATAATTAGGCTGAGTCGTTCGGTAATCAGAAAAAAATATTCAACTGGTAATAAATAAATATATATTTCTGTTAAATTGAACAATCAAGTAATCAACGGGTAATCTACAAGGAACTATAATGTAAAACCGTCGAAATATCGTCAAAATCAGTTCTGTCATTGTCATTGTGCTAGTGCCTCAGTGACAGTGTAGAAAGCTTTCTCTAAGACAGAGGTTCTCAAACTTTTTTCGTCGCGGACCCCTAAATGATACAAAATTGCATCGCGACCCAATAAATTCTACACTGCAATTTTTACTTCGATTTTCTTCCTGAAAAAATAGCCTTACAGTCCATGGGCGTATGCAGGAATAGGAGCAAGGGGGGGGGGGAAGCCACGGGGTGGATCCGGCGACCAATAAATATTATACCTCGCCTGAATCCCCCGCCTTGCAAATTTTTCAAACGATAGGCCAAAGGAAACGGGTTTCCACGCATTCCTTGTACGACTATATAAAGGGGCCCGGGTGTCTCCTCCGGAGGAATTTTTTTGAAATTGTAAGCAGAATGTGGCGGATTTCCGCATTTTTTTATCGGTTTTGGCCGCCAATCCCGTTCCCGCCAATATTTAAAAAATATATGACTTAAATTGAAAAAAAAACTTGTCATTCAATTCAATTCTATCTAGTAACTGGCAGACGAGACCACGCCGCGACCCACTTGGAAATTTTTCGCGACCCACATTGGGGTCGGGACCCACACCTTGAGAACCCCTGCTCTAAGAAATGGTTTCTAAGCAATTTAGGGAAGTTAGAAGCAGTTCTCGCCGCTCTCAGTTCAATCGGGAGTTTTCTAAGGTAGGCGAAACCTTGTAGTATAGGATCCAGTCGCTCACACTGGGCTGTGCGTGGCGCTGGCCTTACAAGGTCTCCCCATTGCCTCGTGTTGTAGGTGTGAGTGTCCCGGTTTTGTTTAAATGTCCCCCACACCTCAGGTTTTAAGATGTGTAAAATGCATCTAAATATGTATTGACTTGGGGCTGTCATGATTTTTAATGATTTGAAGTGAGAGCGACACCTGTCACGAGGTCCCAGTTTTAGCGTTGACTTACAACATACGTACTAATTTTTTTTTTTGGGGGGGGGGGGGTGCAGCTATCCCCCTCTATCCGCCTGTTGGCCCACTGTTAGTAACGAAATAGAAATTCGCACAACTTGTTGCTGTTAATGTTATGGTGAGTACATATATTTATATTATTTTATTTATAGTGTTCAATTTCTATGGGACCTGCATTTTTATCCCATGAAAAGTCTTGACATCTATCTATTTTACAACGTGTTGTGAGGGAAGAATATTGACAGAATACTGAAATTGAATGAGGGACATCAAAAAATCAGGCGGCGAAATAAAGAGAGGCATTTCCAGTGCGGCGGAAAAAGCCGTGCCTTAGGAAACAGTTGACAAGAGTTGGCACTTGGAGTTTGAATATCAATTTCGGCCATACGTCAGCGACTGTGAAATGGCTGTTGCTCCCCATTTTATTATATTCAGCGAGTTGCATTCATGGCGGTGCTTGTTTCTGATATTGAAACCGGCTGTTAGTTTTTCTATTTCAGAATTTTATTATTTCAATATTACAGTGTAAAATATTGAATCGTAATTTCTTACCTGCTTTTGACGTTTAGACATAGGATAATACCTAAGTGAATACTGTAGAATTGTGCCATAAATAGCCTGCTTATGCTCAATTTTGGATTTAACGTGGTGTGCAATGGCTAGAGGTAGAAAAATAACGTCACATACACATACGTCATAGCATAAAAATTCAGGTAAGTTGACTGAGGCAGACTGACGACTGTGCAGGTGATCAACTGGTCATTTTAAACATTATCGCGTAGCACTTGAACAGAATGCCTCAGTGAACTTACCCTGATTTTTATGCTGTGACGCATGGCTCAACTAAGCGTCGCTTTACTGTGAAGTGCAGTGATAATGTTATTTTATTTAATAGTAGAATCATTTCGTTAGTGTTGTAGTATGATTCCACATTTGATGGCAGCAATTTACACAATGCGAAATGTAAGAAGACATTATTCCTTGGTGGGTTACAAAAATAAGCCTCAACAAGTGTTTTCATATTGTGGTCGAACAGTTTTAAGCTGTAAAATTATTTATTTCTGAAGATGGTATAATTTGTCGGCAAAATTGTCCAAGTCCCTTAACCAGCAAGCAGAACCTTTGTTGGGCTTGGAGTTTGGTTTGAAAACAGACCAAATACCAAGCCTAGTCAAGATTTTTTCAACCACAAACCAAATAAAACCAAACCAAAACCAAGATTTTCTGATATTTCTCCAAAAAAGCTTGTCTTGATTTGACTTGAAGACAACTGAAAAACTTTCAGGCTTTTACACGTTAACAGAAAATCTTTTATTTTTCTGCAGAAAGAAAGGGGAGATAAATTCCCGGCTCTGATCTCAGGCTGTATACTGTAACGAAATTAAGTGACACATGTTGTACAACTACGATTGAAAAGGCTTATACTGTACACGTATGTGTTGTCGTAAGTTTGCAAAAGAGCCCGCAGTCTCCTCCAATCAAACGTGGGGGAGCAGGCAGAGGGAGGTTTTGCTGTAATCAAACAGTCGTTTCCGTTTGCTCCCGTTCACCGAAGCCTTTGTCTAAGACAAAGGCTGACAAGACTAATTCCCCCGCAGATTGAGGTTCCGAGTCTAAACCTTGCTTCCAATGAGCCACCAGACTTTCATTGTCTTTGTGTGCATCTATAGTTCTTTTGAATGCGGAATCGGTTTGTGTTTCGATGTCTTATTACTTGAAATTACCCCCAAGTTCCTCATCATTTAAAATTGGTAGACAATGGTTTAGCACGGGGGAGACTCTAGATCCCCCTTGAGACACTACATATTGTGCAATTTTTGATGACGTCTGATAGGAAATTTTCCGTTTTGATAGGACATACAGTATTGACTTGTAGACTTACGTAGCGTCTGAGCCCAGTTATAAGATGTGGACAGCAAACATAATTATTGAGTCGCCTATCAAAAGCCGTTCTCTCTACCATTAGTCATTTCTTTGGGAAACGCGAAAAACTGCTTCTCACACGTGGATGTTTAGCGTTATGGTTTGATCCTTAGCACTTTCATTTTGATGTGTTTCATTAACCTACCAAAGAAATAGTTTTAACTATGCATAGTTTTAGCGATTTTCAGGAAAAAATAATAGAGAAAACTGCTTTTGATTGTAATAAGTGGTGAGAACTGGTTTTGTTCCTAAAATGACAAAACTTTGATTATGGCGAAATGGTGGAGCGGTAGTCAAACAGAACGGTTCTTGATTCCAAGGGACAACATTGAAGCTAAATTTAATAGGAAAAAGACTGGTTTTGATTCCAACCTAAATTCAGATATATGCACTACCAGTCAATCAAAGAAATGGCGCCAAAATCTAAAAATTGAGAATTTTAGAGGGAACTGCTTTTGATTACAGGCGACTCAATAGAAAGAGGAGATAAATTCCCGGCTCTGATCTCCGTCTGTATGTACTGTAACGAAAGTAATTCTATAGATTTACATTGGTTAGCATTACTTTTATGCACATTTGCTGTAAAATATACAATATCACGATCACCTACAAATTTGAATTCAAAGCAAATCCGATTCTGAAATGTCTCTTGGATTTGAAGAAAAAGTTCGATTTACAGTTATAACAAGTGAGTAAAAAGGAAGAAATTCCGTAAAGTTAGGGAATAAGAGAGACGGAAAGTGGAAAACGTAGGTCTGAGAAAGGCTTGTGAATATTAAGAAGGTAGATACCACATTTGCTCATCTTCCGCTTACCGTACTCGAAAAGCAAGTCGAAACTTAAAGACGAATAAGCGAAGGCTCAGTAGCTTGCCCTAATTTTGGCAGCAGGTAGCAGAGATGGCGAAGTCAGGTCTTTACACATGCAAAGTGTAATTAAGACAATGGTAACGGGGAGGAGGTGTCAGGGGAGCCAACCTCTTTTCCCTTAACTTTAACTAAGGAAGGTTGCTGGTGGGGTACCTTTGCTATCCAACTTTCCTTTTGACTCCATTTTGTAGCTTTCTCCTTTTTTGAGTAATTCCATTATGCAACATTATGGCAAAACACATATGTAGATTGTACCTTTTTGCTCTTTACCTCGTTTCGGACTTAGGTTAAGATGAGATATTGCTTTATAGTGAGCAATGAGCATAAAATAGAATAATATATGTAATACGGTACCTGAATTGTAATTGCCAATTATGCGAGACGATTTTCATTTTAAATCTTAAAAAGAACACATTGGCCACCCCTGGATCAACCCGAAATAGGTTGGTTTAAATTTTTTATAATATAATATAATAACAGTTGTTCAGTGCCACGTTACAATGTTTTCTTCAGTCCAGTCCCGTCAGTCAGTCAGGCCCGTGTGCGACTTACACTATCTATCGCTTGTACATATACTTATTGAACCATAATGAAACTCATAATTCAATCATCTTGAATTCGTCGACATTATATAGTATTGGATAAAAGAAAATAAATAAATTCTGCATTCAAACTTGAACTTGTCGGCATTAAGCTATACGTTATTACAAATTTACGTTACACAGATTCGGTCCACTCAATTGGTAGAGGAATATTTCATGCACCTTATTAAAATGTATTTTTCATTTTTTCATTTTTGTTGTTATACTTTTTGGTTTTTCCATTAATCCATCCATCTTGCGCGGTCCTGCGCTCTCCTTCACCGGTCATCGACGCCAAGGGTAGCCGCCTGTTCCATCACATCCGTGGTTGTCCTACATTCATTCAATACAATACAAAAAGATCCGGTCCAAGTTTACTCGAACATGCTTTCCAATTTATCAATTAGTAGAAAATGAGAAAGTGAGAAAATGTTTAATTTGATGGTAAATAATTTTTCTATGGTTAAATTTCAGACACCTCGGATGGAGGGGGGGGGGTCGTCCACCTGACGCCACAGGAGGTAACGTAATTCTAGATAGGTCAGACCAACACATTACCACACATCTACATAGGCAGGGCATTTGAGCGTGAATTTGCATTGAAAAAAAAAAAAAATACACAAAACCCAATGGTTTCTTTGGAACGCGACCTGTCAGGTTTCGTTACTCATATTAACCCCTAAAACATACCTGAAGGTAAAAATCATCGATAGAAAGGTTTCGCAGAAAAATGATTTTTTGTCATTTTTAATTAAAATTTAGTTATTTTTATTTTTTTACCCCCAGAAGCAAACTATCAGCGGGCAAGCGACTCCCCGCATTTTGTCAACATTAGTAACGACTACAATATATGTGAATTTAAAAGAAATCGTTGGAGCCGTTTTTGAGAAATAATTTTTTTAGACGTTTTTTTGGAGTTTTTTGAGAATAAAACCCCCCCAAATTCAGTTAGCCCAAAAAAAAAAAAAATTCTCCCGAGGTTTGAGTTTTGTAAGCCTACAAGCAAAATTTCAGAAAAATTGACCGAGTAGTTTGCCCGGAAATCGATGAACAGGCAGACAGACAGACAGACAGACAGACAGACAGACAGACAGACAGACAGACAGACAGACAGACAGACAGACAGAAAGACAGACAGACAGACAGACATTTCGTAAAAAACACTTTTTTTGGGTTCCTGGGACCTCAAAACGTGTAAATCCGTTGAAATCTCGGAATCGAAAATTTCGACCATCACAAAGCTTTCCTTATACTACGTATAAATTGGAAAGCAAAAAAGGCTATTAGTTTAGTTATAATTGTATTGCATAGTGTTTCAATATAATTAATCATTCATTCATTCATCCATCCATCCATTCATCCATTAATTCACTCATTCATTCACATCTTCCTCGGAGCACTTTGTGTAAGGCTCCCCGTGTTGCCTGGTTGTCTGGTATTCGTTCCTAGCCACCTAATGCGGGCTCTCTTGATTTCGGCTACTATTGCAGGTTCCTGGTATATCGCGTAGAGCAGATCATTTCTACGGATTTCACTCTTCCTGTCCCTCCCTCTCTCTATTTCATTACACTGGTCCATACGACCTTTCCTAGTATCTTACGCTCTCACCTTTCAAGCAGCTCCTTGCTCCTCCGAGTCATAACCCATGTCTCAGACCCATAGGTTACGAATGGTTGGATTATAGTTCGATTATCATCTTGATAAGGTTCTTGATAATTTCTTGTAATTTGTCTAAATGTAAATTGCTCAAAAATCTATGTAAATTCTTTTATTTAATAAATAAACTATTAATCTTTGGATATTCTTGTATGAATTTAACAGTTTTCTCCATTTTCACGTAGAATCGTTCAAGTCAATAAACGGAAAACTTTACTAAAAGTTAGAACTTATAATATAGTAGGTACAGCTGTGTCATGAGCGAAATGTTTCCCGCCATGTATAAGTCTTGTAGAACAAAATTATAAATTATTTGAATTAAAAATAGCCCCTTTCTCTCATAACGACTTTCAGCAGTAACGTAGCGCCATAAAACGGCAGAAAACATAAGCAGATGGCGGATACCACACACAGATGCGACATTCACGGTGATTGATACGGTTTAAGGGGCTGTTCGTTTTTTTTTTGCAGAGATGTGCTTTTAGTAGATCGTAAACCTGGCAACAGTGCAGACCCCCATCAATATTTTACAGCCGTTGCCAAGAGTGACGAGGCGGGTCTTAAAGTCCTTTTTACATTTTACACCCTCAAACACCGTATATAGCTTGTTCATCAGGCCTTATAGATGGCTCATTTTCCAAATCATTCCAAATTTTGTTGTAAAAACTATGTAATTTTTGGTTTGATATTCAGGTAGCACTAGGCTAATTTTTCTCTCAAAATAACCTAAACAACAACAATAATATTTAATACTTATTGGTATTTTATTAAACTTCATTTTTGCCATGTGTCGGGCATGAGTAAAATTGAAAACAGTACAATAATCCGGAAAAGACTAACTTAAGTATACTAATATTATGCTAATAACGATTGCCTGTAATTAAGCCACACGCGGCACTGCCTGTGGCTAAAGGAAAATAAAATGTTTAAAAAAAGAAATGTAATCAGTAAAATTGGGATAAATATATTACTTACTTACTTACTTTGTTCTGGGGTTGGAAAACTGGCCCCGAAAGGGAGGAACTCAATGACGTGTCCATGGCATAAGGAAGCAGAAGATAACAGAAAATCAGTGCACTACAAAAATCCCTAGTACAATCTTCATGACACAATTGCTATGATGATCGCCGATCTTAGATGGAAGAGACATACATTGTAGTATTATATGGTATATAAAAATGACATTAAATTAACTTTGGTTGAAGAGGTAACCTCCTCGTTATAACCAAAATTAGAGGATATGGAAAAAACTGGGCATGACGGGATTCGAACCCACGATCTACGCCTAATCGGGGCGCCATCTTAACCGCTGGACCACAAGCCCCGACAAGTCCAGTAAACGCCAAATCCTCTACTTATGCTCAAATTGACATGATTCGTGTTGCTAGACAGGTTAGCACAACTAAACAACTATCTAACCGAACAGGTCTGTGGGCGGTCCAGCGGTTAAGGTGACGCCCCGGTTAGGCGTAGTTCGTGGGTTCGAATCCCGCCAAGCCCAGTTTTTTCCATATCCTCTAATTTCTGTCAAAAGAGCTGATTTAAATCCAGCTCTCATTTAATTCAGCCCATGCCCTTTTTAAATAACAACTCTAGCAACACATACATAAAACGTAAGGCTACCAGATTCATGAAACTTCAAAGGACATGAGTCAAAAAACTTTATTGGACTAAGATTCCCCGGTTAGGCATAGATCGTGGGTTCGAATCGCGCCAAGCCCTCTTTTTTCCATATCCTCTAATTTTGGAGGAGGCATTTAAGGAAGAAGAAGAAGAAGGTAAATAATTTTCCTAAGGTTAAATATTGGTGTTGCCTTGAGTTTCCCTATCGCAAAGCACTAAATTCAGCAATGGGATGACCAATATAATCCAACACAATAATAGTGGCAGGGTATGGTATTTGGTAATGGATTATCTCCCTCCATTTTCTCCACAATTTTTAAAAAAATTAGAAACCAAAGCTTTGTTCGGTTTTACTCATAGAATAATTATTTACTAGGTACTCTATCTAACACCGAAAAAAATTACCTGCAGTTAGAAACCATCGATCGTGACTATAAGTACATTCAAAACTCTATGTACATATTTGACTTCCTTTTCGGGAGTCCGAAGTAAGATATCTATCTGCGTGTTTACTCGTTTAGTGATTTATGCAATTGCCATGATAATCGCCACTTTTCAAAAGAAAAGGCTTCAGAAGAAGAAGAAGAATACTTTACATACTTCATCGTGATGCAAAACATGCAGTTTTACCGTCTCGGCATAATATACAGTACGTATTACCCATAAAACAAATTTTACGGAATACCCTAGATTCTAGAAAACAAGAAATAAATTATGGTGCAATAAAAGTAGTCCCCCTCCTTCAAAAGTGACTTATAAAAATTCTTGCCTACGTCCTATCTCAGCAACCTAAATAAAGCCCACAAGGCTTTTAAAGCCGCAAACAGGCCAGGGCTGTCTCGTATCCTTATTACTTCGCTTTGCATACTGAGCCCCGCACTGCATACGGATGCCAGGCACGCAGCAATATATCCAGCATTTAGAGGCCTCAGCCTCAGCACTATACGAGTATTCATAACACCGCATCTGATAAAGTCATCCGTCTCCTTCAGCTCCAAATGGATAAGCCTACCGCAATTTCCGGAGATTGTTCCGTTTTATACGATTTCAGGACGACAATACCTACCGCCAGTGGTGGACTGGGACTGGAAATTGGCCCTGGCATTTTCGGATACCGCGGTCCCTTCCTCAGGTCATAAAGATAAAGGCGCGCTTACATTTGAAATTCAAAATGCTATTGTAATGCTTGTTATTAACACAAATTTTATTTTATTTTGAAATATGTTACGATTTTTTTCCTTTGGACGTCCGGCCCCAAACAACTATTTATTTTTTGGTCCGGCCCACTGAGCAAATGCCCGTCTGCCCACCGGTCCAGTCCGCCACTGCCTAACGTCTTACAAATGCCAAATAACGTAAATTCACGTTTTACTAAAGCTGTAAACCGATCTCGCTTCTGATGACTTGCAGCTTTACCTGGAAAAGTCGTCACTTTACTTGGTTTTAACAGATTTGGATAAAGCAATGACCAAATGAAGGAGGAAAACAGCCCAGGAACGCCTAAGAGCGTTACAAGATGGATAAGCTTACCGCAATATCCGGGGATTGTACCGTTTTATGCGATTCCAGGACGACAATACCTAACGTCTTACAAATGCAAAATGACGTAAATTCACTTTTTACTAAAGCTGTAAACCGATCTCGCTCCTGATGACTCGCAGCTTACCTGGAAAAGTCGTTACTTAACTGTGTTTTAATAGATTTGGATCAAGCTATGACCAAATGAAGGAGGACAACAGCCAAGGAACGCCTACGAGCGTTACAAGAAGGATAAGCCTACCGCAAGACCTAACGTCTTACAAAAGCAAAATAACGCAAATTGACCTTTTTTAAAATTCAGTTTTCAACCTAATCTCTTTGAATTCACAGTAAAAAATTAATTTATTAAACCAACTTAACGCAGTACTGGTAAAACAATTATTGTTCTGTAATGTACGATCGTTGCATAAACATAATACATCATATTAGAAATAACACCGATAGGTTGTTGAGAACGTTAAAATGTTCATTATTATTATTAATTATTGCAAAGGTATGACAAATTTATATTTTGAATTTTTTTTAATATCATTGAATAATATCTATGTAATATTTTATAATTTTTTAAGAGCTACATTAATGCACAATTATGATTTGGACGATTTCGCGATTTTTGATGAGGTGACAGTCAAAAGTATTTCGAGTATTTCTAAATTTCTTGCATGTATTTCATGGATTGGTCTGATAAGTATTGTTTAGAGGTCGTCAAAGGATCAGTAACTGCAGTTTAATAGGGTTTTCTAAGTTTTCTTTCTTTAACTTATTCATACTTTTTTTTTTTTAAATCGTTGGTATAGTACAGGGCCAGTAATTTTTTTCATAAGATGAATCTAACAGATTTTACTGCATTTTGCTGCTCAGTTAAAATTAGTTAATTTCATTTTTCTTATTTCCTCCTTTAAGCCTGCTAATTAGAAAAACTACGATAAAAACACGAAGAAAATTAAAATGGGGCAACGAGACTAATTGAGTTTGATTAGATTGTAATTAATAGGTGTCATTGATTACTGCAATTTGTCATCCTCAAAAAGTTTTGCCGCTGCATGATTTGCCAGCATTAAAGCAAACGAGTTTCAGCTAGTCCCTTTTGCTTGAGAGATTGATTACCATCGCGTAATATCATATAACTTTTAGTGCGAAATTTCTCCTTGTTTAAGTCATTAAATGCAGGTGAGGCAATCATTTTCGTGGACTTCATATTATACCAAAAGTACGGTGGTGATAGAACTATAAATGAAGCTAGCAGTTTAGTAAAATAGGGGTCAACGTCAGAATTGATGCTAGCAAAGCTCTACTTAAGGTGGGCGTGGTGGAAGTCTGGTGGCGGAGGTTTGTCTGGAAAAGGCCACAGTATGCCTTGAGGAACATTTCTGTGAAAAAAACCGCGAGTTAGCATAAATTCCGAGGATGATAGGCACATACAATGTAATAGTGTGGATGTAATTTTCCAATGTAGCCTATTAGTAAAATGTACAATTTAGTAATTAGCCAAGTTCTTCAAGTTGGTTGAATTACATGACCTACTCATCATCAAGCTTAACTTGGCTACTGACGACGTCATAAATAATTACCCATACACGGATCGCTGTAATGAAAAATGGGCAAAAACAAAAGCCCTAGGTTTGTTTTCTGCTGTGAGATGGAGACCAACAAAATAAATTGTTTGAATTTCAAAAGAAAATTATTATCGTAGGTCTATAAAACTAATTTACTCTGAGAGCGTGTGACAGAAAAAAACATAAATATCTCTTACCTTGGCATGTAATTTTAATCAAATTGAAAATGGCTATGGGGAGACAGAAACTTCGCAAGTGTTGTTTCATTGTTTGTTTCTTCTCGTTGTTTCACACGCAGACAAATCGGATGGGCCTGGACCCCAATTCACAAACGCTCTTCGCCATTTCTTAATAGACTTTCTGGAACCAAAGAGACTTTTGTGAGTAATATAATGACTATTGAAATTTTTGTAAACTTGCAACTTGCCTGCAATCGTAAACTGCAGTATTACAATATAATTTTTATGCCAACTTATGCTGTCAGCTTTCCTTAAATTTTTTTATGTTTAAAAACAAGATGCGTGATTCAAACTTCTAATGAGGATACACTAGGTAAAAAACTGCGGCACCTCAAAATTAAATACAATACTTTTCATTTTTTATTTCATTATCTCAGTAAGTTATTAAAAATTTGGCTCATTCAAGTTGTACAAGACTATTTGGGCATCATATAGTGTAATCGGGTATTTTTACTTTTCGGTTTTGAAGTTTTTTCAAAAATTCCATTTTACGCGAAATTTTTGTTCTAAATGGTTTTAATGAAAGAACTAAGGTACGAAGAATTTAATAACTCCCATTATACGATGCATGAAGTAGCCTTCCACAACTTGCATGAGCCCAATCTTCAGTAACTTGCTTTGTTAAATAATAAGTAAAAAATAAATAAAAACAACAAATTTTGAGGTTCCAATTTTCTACATAGTATGTCCTCTTAAACCTTTTGCATTTTGAAGAAACTAAAAAACATATCCTCGAGATCCGCAAATGATTTTTCCTGACATGGTTTTGCAGGGCATGTAAATCAGGCTTTTCCATTGTAGTTGAAATAGTATTGTAAATATTACTTCAAAAAGAATAAAACACAACCGGGTTCTACTTTTAGTCGTCGTCAAGACGATACGGTCCAATGTGTTCAAAATATTACAAAGTTACAAGGGAGACGATTTCATAAGCTAGTTCAAATAACATTGTAAATATTACTTCATAAATACAATATAATAAAACACAACCGGGTTCTACTTTTAGTCGTCGTCCAGACGATACGGTTCAATGTGTTCAAAATATTACCAAGTTACAAGGGAGACGATTTCATAAGCTAGTTCAAATAACATTGTAAATATTACTTCATAAATAATACAACACAACCGGATTTGACTTACAGTTATCGTCAATTGACAATACAATATATTGTATTACAAAGTTACAAAGAAGACGATTTCATAGGTCTTCCCAGTTGTGTGAAAGAGAGGGTTTCTTAGATGTAACTACAGAAAATTCATAAATATTTATGGGGACTGCTACCTTTAACTCCACGTTAGCTTTACACTACAACAATGCTTTCAGTCACTAGCTGCTATAGTCAACAAGCTACTAGGCTAAGAAAAAGTCTTTTTCAGTTATTACAATCCATTAACCTAACAGTGCCTCTACAGGCTACTCAGCCGGCCGCCATACCAAGTTGAATCCAGCGGACCAGAGCAGGTTCAAAGCTGCAGAGAACTTGGTCGTGTGCACAGTGCCGGTAGGGAAACAAGTTGGACTTGTCCTGGTCACCTCCGAACTAATTGTGTGACTTCACTGTGTTTCCCAAGTGGTTCGGAATCCACTATAATCAGGAGGTCCACTGTCCTATGGGCTGGCTTAGGAAAGTCAAGTCGGGGTCGCTCTATGGGCCCAAATAAGATGCCTAATCCTACGAACACTACTACTACTACTACTACTACAGGCTACTCAGGTCAGTCTCCTTGAATTCATTAAAGGAATGGAAACAGACACAAGGGCGGATTTTGCCTCCAATTTAGGGGGGGGGGGTCAGCGGGCAAGTTCAGTGGATTATAACATCAAAAAACATTATTATTTTTAATTCCCACTCTAAACCCATATTATCCAGTGTATGTTCATTTAATTTTGGGGGGTTCAGACCCACTGACTCTCTAAAATGCGCCCTTGAACAGACAGAGAATAGCATACGAGTTAAATAGTTGATATTTAAATGCCTTATGAGGCCATATGAGACCATTTCAAGAAGGAGCTTGTTAACTGTTCAGTGCTCTAGGGCCCAGATGTGTCGGTCCTTTCGCTGTTGCTTCTACATCTTCCTTCTTTCAAAACGAAAATAATTCAGCTATAATTTACGTACGTAAGACGAAAATCTTGTGGAAATACGAAAACAGGAGTTGTATTTAAATATGAATTAGAACCGGAGATGCTTGCGAGTCCCTCGGGCGAATCTCCCCAGTTAATAGAGGGACCATTAGAGAAGCTAGCAGTACCCCTTGTGAAACCTCAAGTCGTAATTCCACAACTGTGCAGACAGCTGTTGCGGACAACGTCTGTAAATCACCCCACTAAAGGATTCCCATGACAAGATTAATGTTTACTTAAATATAATGAAATTAATAAGATTGCTGTGGCCTGCTCTGTCAGAACAAAAAGTCAAAATCTGATAGCAGGAGAGATTGGTCCAATTTTGCAGAGACTGGCTGAATCAGGGGTCGTTTGCCACAACTACGTATGATTTGTTGATTAATAATGAAGGTTGTTGTAAACTTTTATGGACCCAGGCCAACTTATAGTGGTCCGTAGGTCCTTTGTCCAATGCCAACGTCCTCCATGGATTTCGGACATTAATTGTATTGTTTCTGTATGCATTTGCGGCCATTGGCAAACTGGTATACGTTCTCGATGTCAACCTACACCGGCTACAAGTGATAATGGACAAGCTGAGACAAGCTTACCATTGACGCAATGAAACAGGCGAAAGCACGGCTTAACTAAATGGAGATATGAGTTGAGCAGTCACTAAAGTGGGGATTCCACCAACCGGCTAGGGCTAAATACAAATACGGTGACGTGGTAGCAGACATTCAAGACTTAGGCGGGTTTTCCACCGACCTCGTATTGCAGAAAGCAAATGACATTGACGGAAATTTTTGTTTTAATCCATGGCCATAGTTAAAATTGATCAATGATCATAGAGTAAAATCACAAGCAAACAAATTAAAATTAAAAAAATGGCTTCATGAGATATGTTAAGTGCAAACATTTTAATAGATTTCTATAAAAAGAAAAATTCAAATTTCCGTCAATGTCATGTGCATTCTGCAATGCGAGGTCGTTGGAAACCCCGCCTAAGTCTTGAATGTCTGCTACCACGTCACCGTATTTGCATTTAGCCCCAACCGGTCGGTGCAATATGCGCCAGGCTAAAGATTAAAATAGAGGCAAGGGGGTAGCGTGCTTGTACTTGTGCGAGTCTCTACACACCTTACGATTGGAGACGTGTCGTAACTCGACATGACTGCCCAATACTGTAAGTTACTTTGTTAGGCGACGAAGAGGTCAATCGGTTACAATCGTTAAATTGTTAGTAGGGCTCTATATTAGACAGGTATTGTCATCCACATGTTTTATCCATTATAAGTCTGGTGTATAAGCCAAGCATTGGGTTTTTACCTATTAATTTTTAGAAATTTACCGTTGTTTATTTATTATTATTTAAAAAACGTGCTACCAATTAGGGAAGTAGTTCATAAGAAAATACTAAAACATATATATTCGTTTTTTTAATATTTTTCAATCTTTTACTTTTCTTACAATACTTACCATATAGGAAATTTGGGATACAACATGGCGGATGACAATACCCGGGTATATAGTGCCCTAATTGTTAGCATACGTTTAACCTTTGAAAACAATAGAGGTTTATGTGGATGTAGAGCTACACTATGACAACGACACTCATCAATCAATCAAAATGTATTTCCAAAATAAAATTTTTACAGTTTTTTGTCACTTCCCTATGGTATCATCGGTATCAATATGAATGTTGAAACAGTACATTTTTAGACTATTTTGCCAGTGAAATATCGTATTTATCAAACTTGTAAATAACTATCCAGGCATACTGTAAGCACATATCAGGGGCGTAAAGTTGGGGGGGGGCACGGTCCAACTTGCCCCCCAGCTCCTTTGGGGGGCGGGGCAGCCTCGAGCAATGTAAGCCGTGGTTTATACTTCATGGTCCCCTTTGCAGCAATATGAATGCAAGCATTCCTCTTTTAGCTTTGTAAAATCTACAGCTATACTTTACAACTATTAAAATGCGTAAGACCCCACTATTTTGCTCTTATATTTTCAATTTTTCCTTATCCTGCCTGATGACGTCATAAGGTCTACTTAGTTTTGCCCCCGCCATCATCTTAAAGCTTTACGCCTCTGGTACATATACATACAATATGTGGGTGAGGTATGCACCCACGAAGTATTTAGGAACCCCTTCCAAGCTGTAAAAATCCCTTGAAACAACACCGATAATGCCGAGTAATTTCAAAACTCGTTATATTATGCAACATTTTTGGCGGTTTGCCTTAACCCAAGCGTATTTGGTGTTTTTTCATTTAAAATTATCGGCATTTCTAGTGTGCCATGTGCGAAATAAATTCAGTGAAATTTAAGTAGCTACAGGGTTATGTCAGAAAGAATGGATGGAACTGAAATGCCTAAGATGGCGATAATGGTAATAACAAAATCTATATATAGTAATACATAAATAAATATGCAATATAAAATAACAAACAAGTCTTTTATTGCACAATTAACAGACTTTCCGCTGGAGGACTTTTTTTTTTTAATTATAGGTCTGAAATAGTGGGGACTTACGCAGTTTGTGAGCCAAGAATTTTAGCTTTTGCAGACGAATACTTTCTTAACAAAACTGTCAAAAAGGGTCTCCCCCGGAGGAATTTTTAAAGAAATAGATAGCCACAAAATAGTGTGTTTGTACTGAAGCGCAGGGCTTTTAGTGGTTGCCTTATTCGCGTAATGGACGGGGGTGCCCCTGGGCAAATGAGAACTCAGCCTCTCTTAGGGCATTCTCGTTCGTAAATAGTTTTTTTTATCAATTTTCACTCAGAAAAAGACCTCTCACATATGGCGATGATAGAGAAATTGTCAAAAAGTATAAAAACCAGCGTTATTGCAAGCTGGTTGCTACCTATTCCCTGTTCAACATTTAAATCCAAATAATTACAGCATATTTTGGTATTTTTATTTTTAAATGTTAAATTAGTCTTATTTTACAATTTTTTTAGTTAGCAATATGCATTTTGACTATTTTTTGTCGAATTAGGCGCCCCTAGGCGGACGTCCACCCCCCCCCCCCGTTACGCTACGCCACTGGCCCCAATCACCCCTGCAAGTGGTTTTTCATAATAAAACTAAATGAAATGGCTGCACTACGACTTTAAAATATATGTACAATATATGATGCCTAAAATATGTATAATACGATACGGTAATATATCAATATGTACGCATGTTGATTGTTGCCTTCAATGGAGTTAATTCGTTTTTTTAAGCGTAGCTTCAACTTACAGACATGGTGCGCACTTTTCTCCAGCTAATAAATGTCAACGACGTTTAGTAATTGGGATGAAAGTAATTGAGAAATGAAACGGCAGCGTCGTAAATCTTCAAATGCAATAAAGGCGAGACTCAACAAATGCACGGCTTAATCGATATTGCTAATAAAATGTGCTGAGCTGGCGATAAAGGTTTTGCATGAAATGAAAATGTATTAATCCTTTACTGCGAAAAATCTTCATGCGGTGCGACTACCGTAAAAACCCCAAAAAAGTTTTAATTTTCATGCTAACCTGAAAAATCCATAGAAATTAAATATTGGCTACATAATGTACCAGTAGGTAATGGCAACTACATTTCCGGGTTTGGCACTTGTTTCTATGTATATGTCTTACATACCTACGGTACTGCTATGTGTACAAAATCACTAAATTTGAAATTTGGAAACACAGAAAAATGCTACGCATATCCTGGAGGGAGAGATCGTGTCCGTAATGCTTAGATCTTGAGGTCCCAAGAATGAATTGATCAGTTATAATACTATTTACAATAAAACATGTAACACAAAGTATTAGACCAGAGATATAAGAGAAATGTTCACGCAATTATCGCTTTCCTACAATCCTACTTATGTACCATATGAGCTACACAAAAGGCGAATAGAAAGTGCGTCATTATGAATTTATGCAGAGAATAGCCCAAGAATGAATTGATCCATGTTATAATACTATTTACAATAAAATATATAATACAATGTATTAGACCGGAGATATAAGAGGAATCACACAATTATCGCTATCCTACAATCCTACTTATGTACCATGTGAGTTACACAAAAGGCGAATAGAAAGTGCGTCATTATGAATTTATGCGGAGAATAGCACAATAATGAATTGATCCAAGTTATTTACAATAAAACGTATAATACAAAGTATTAGACCGGAGATATAAGAGGAATCACAGAATTATCGCTTTCCAACAATCCTACTTATGTACCTAATGAGTTACACAAAAGGCGAATAGATAGTGCGTCATTATGAATTTATGCGGAGAATAGTACAAGAATGAATTGATTCATGCTATAATAATATTTACAATAAAACACGTAAGACAATGTATTAGACCAGAGATATAAGAGGAATCACACAATTATCGCTTTCCTACAATCCTACTTATGTACCATATGAGCTACACAAAAGGCGAATAGAAAGTGCGTCATTATGAATTTAAGCGGAGAATAGCACAAGAATGAATTGATCCAAGTTATACAAGTACGAGAGCTCCATCAAAGGATGTCAAAAGTGGGACGGCATTGTTCTGGGACCTAATGGATTACGG
Source organism: Psococerastis gibbosa (assembly GCA_963971405.1). Lineage (NCBI taxonomy): Eukaryota > Metazoa > Arthropoda > Insecta > Psocodea > Psocidae > Psococerastis > Psococerastis gibbosa. Next base: position 43,322,376 of record OZ020485.1, read on the forward strand.
ATACTTAAAACTTGCGCCAACTTTGACAAATTCTAAACAGATGCCAGATAAATGATACGAGCAAGATGAATGAACCTGATATGGTAACCTGGCTAACTTTGCTCGTTGTCTTTTTAGCTCATCATTCTTGTGACTTGAGCGGGGTAAATATTTTTTCATCAAACAACCCCCGGGTTGGGGTTGATGATAATAAAGAACATCTGTCACTCAAAGTCCCATATAATACTAATGTGTCTTCATCTTTTTGCCGCGGCACCACTGCTGACTGGTTTTGCATAAGCATCCCCCTAAATAGTAAACTTCTGCCAGCCCTCTCACACGTACTCCGGGATTTCTTCGTTAAATTGGAGTTGAGTTTTGCAATTACTCATTGATAATGGTAAAGTTTTGGTTGAGGTTGCTGTCACGGTTTAAAGATAAAAAATGTAACTTTTTTATGCGTTTGACTTTTACTTTTTTTTTACTTTTGTTGTTCTATTACTAAGCCAACCTAGCGGAGTTAGGGCTATAAATCCCTCTTTTACACTCGACTAGGAAGAATCGGGACCGCCTGCTTTTGCATACGCTCCGAAGTATGGCTAGAAAATGTAGCAAGTGTGGAACCAACAACTTTCAGGTGAAAGATGGAGTCTGTACCACTACTCTACATGCGTTTGGCGCTTTTATGTATTTCCATAGGTTAATATTTATTTCTGGGTTGCAACGTGTCACTTGTAACAACCAGCTAACGTGAAAAATGACGGCAATTAATGTGGCAATATCTCGGTTTGGCCTTAAAATGGATGTGAACACCGTTCATTTTCCTTCTTTCTTTTTTTATCATGGCTTAAAAAATGATCACTTTCGCATTGATTGAGGTTGGTTAAACATAAAAAAAACATTTTTATTGTTATTTAATTTAAAAATGATCATAAGTACATTGAGTGCAATTTGGCGCCTAAGGCCACCCGATTGCCTCTTCTCCCAATTTCCACCCACACGCTGTTGCCCATTTCCACCAGATCCGAGAAAGTATATTCACGTTCTAGCAGGCTCTTCACAATCCTAGCTCAGATGCACACGGTGGTACTACTGAGACAACTGGGAATTACACTCCGAATTTCACCAAGACAGTGGCGGCGCTAGAAATTTTATGGGGGGCATCGGGGGGGGGGGGGGGCATGGAGGGGCATGACTTCTATCTGGGGGGCCAATGAAAAGAACCAAACATTTTTCACTTGGAGTAGGTATACTGTTCAATAATTCTGCAATTTAACAACATGAACAATATCTCAAAAAAGGGGAGGAGGGCCCGGAGGGGCCGGAGAAACTGTGGGGGGGGGGGGCAGGCCCCCTCGGGCACCCCCGTAGCGCCGCCACTGCACCAAGAAGTATTGTGTTTCAACAAACTATGGTCAGTGGCGACGACGATGTGAGCAATATGATGCAAAGTGAAGATGGATTGAAACAGAAACAAAAATAGTTCACAGGGCCGAAAACCCATAGAGCGTCGTGTGCCTCTTTAGCTGGACCAAAATGTTTAAGCACAAGAAATAGAGACTGGAGGTAAACTTCATTTCTATTGTGGTAAGATGGTGATCCCAAGCTCAGACAATAAACTATTCCGTAGTTGTGACCCAGTATAAGAGGATGTTTCTCGCCCCAAGCTCAATACAGTCAAAATCAATATGTTAAGATTGCCACCCGAGACTCAGGCTATCAATGATTCTGCAGTTTTGATCCGAGGAAAAGTACGTCAGCAATGTTCTGTTACCTGCCGGGCCTGTTGACCACGTGATATTTGTTAATTTTGTTTAAATTTTCCCATATTTTTTTGTTTGCATCCATACAACCTGCAACCTGGTCACATTTCCCTCCACGACCAATGTCAACTACAATTGCCACCATATTTAGCTTATAATCAGGTGCGATCTATCTATTCTATTTTTTTACGTTGCGGTACCTAAGCCGATAAGCAATAGAGAGTTTTGTTTACTTTTAATTAAAATTGAAAATAAGCGAATGGGATCAGATTACAATGAGTGAAGCAGTGAACGTTGAGTTATCCAATTAAATCACAACGTCAATGGATATGTCAATATTTTGAAAGCACACTGTATTTTTCCTACAAACGTCGGCAATGCCTGGGGGAAAACGAGCGACCTAATTGTTTTGATGCCGCATATAAACGCTTACAGCTCATGTACATTCAATTTCTCTCGTGACTTCGTGGAAACGAAACATAATGTGTAAAATCACAATTATTATTTATAAAACTTTTGCACAACTTCCACAAATACGTATAATTAAAAATACTGATTCAGTGTTAACACGATCATCAGCTATAATTGTAGTTTTACACATTACATTCAATTTTCCCACCCTAAATTCTTGTCGATATTGAATGTACGATGCAATATTCTCGATTACATAATAGCTTTTGGGAGAAACGAAGTATTTTTAAATTCATAAAGCAATAACTAGCCTTGATAGCCGATAAGTAAAAAATGACCCCCCCCCCCCCCGCAAGGAAAGACATTTTGCAAGACAAGACTGCTAATGGATAGAACGGGGGGGGGGCATGCCTTAAGGTATTTTCTGAACAAGTCACAGTGAGCAGAAAGGCTCCATCGCTACACCTATACGGTGAAGGTGTTTCGGTATTCTACCACAGGGTAATTTTTTTGGTGCCCTGATTATCTTCTGTCCAAGTTTTTCCCATGTTTTCCCAGCAGTGTTGGTCCTAGTTCTGCCACGCAGTTATCTTTAAACAGTTCTTTGGTATCCCGAATGCAACCAGTGAGCTTGGCTTACTGCGCGACACATACTCACAGATTGCGCGATGATCTATCAGTACAATATAAAATCAACACTCCCTCTAATCCTTGGAGACAACACTAGCAATGTCATCTCATTTTCAGCCTTTCTCCTGTACACTGAACTCCTAACAATGATATGATTATTATGATAATTTAATTTAGTATTGGCGCATATGCCACAAACGAGGCCTCACGCCCTAAAAAAACGCTCTTTGGTATGCTTGTTATAAGTTAAGTCATCGGTTTGTCAGGTTGTTGCATACGAGTCCCTCTCAGGTGACGCTTCACCAGTGCAATGGACATTAGCGTGTCCAGGAATCTATTGAAATACTATGGTGCAGCCGACGTAGATGAGATGCATGCATAGGAAAGAATGAATCGTTTAAAAATGTAATAAAATATTAGAAATATCAGTTAAATGTTTCAGGACTATCAAAAATGTTATTGTTGTTGTATCCAACGCCTTCTTTCAGCATTTCTACATTATGCAACTCTGTCAGCCTGGCCGGGGGAGTGTTATTAACATGAGGCACCCTAAGAGCAGACTCTTTCACCTCGGGGGAAGGGGAGTTGACTAACAGGGAAGACCTACTGATTATAGTGGATTCCAAACTAACATGACAAAGTCACACGATTAAATCGGAGGTGACCAGGACTCGACACGCACGTAGACTGACTGGCATATAGTCTCAGCGCGTTATCATGTCACACCATGTTCCCCTGCCAACGCTATGCACACTACCAAGTTTGCCGCAGTTTGAAACATGCTCTGCTCTTATGGATTCAACATGGTAAGGCCGTTGGTGCGCTCTCGAAAATGGTAATTAACTTAAGGTTGCTGCGGAGGTGGTGAGATAGAATGGGGTGCAGCATAATGGAAGGGTTGTCGGGATTGTTGGGGTAATCAGGCGGCGACCTTTGCAATGGCATTTGACGGCTGCTAATTGACCAGAAAATGGCGATGGTCTTGCTCTACTTGCAAGAAGACCACAATACCATCGATAACAGAATCAACCTTATCCATCCTCTCTAGCACTTCTTTGTTGCTGACACACATTGCGCTGTGGTGCTGAGGTTACCATACAGTCCGACACATCATCTTCACATTTCACAATTAAGTTGGAAAAGGAGTCGCATAGTTTCAAATGGGTATATCTCCATTTTTTGCTTTCCAATTTATACGTAGTATAAGGAAAGCTTAGTGATGGTCGAAATTTTCGATTCCGAGATTTCAACGGATTTACACGTTTTGAGGTCCCAGGAACCCAAAAAAGTGTTTTTTACGAAATGTCTGTCTTTCTGTCACTCTGTCGCTCTGTCTGTCTATTCTTCGATTTCCGTGCAAACTACTCGGTCGATTTTAATGAAATTCGACATGTAGGTTCACAAAAATCATACCTCGGGACCATTTTATTTTTTTTTATATTTTGGGCTAACAACTCAATTTAGGGGGTTTTATTTTCAAAAAACTCATAAAAATCGTCTAAAAATTTAATTTTCGAAAACGGCTCCAACGATTTCTTTTAAATTCACATATATTGTAGTCGTTATTAATGTTGACAAAATGCAGGGGGTCGCTTGCGCCTTGATAGTTTTGTTTCTGGGGGTGAAAAATAAAAATAACTAAATTTTAATAAAAAATGACTAAAATTTTTTTTTTCTGTGAAACCTTTCCATCGATGATTTCTACCTTCAGGCATGTTTTAGGTGTTAAATTGAGTAATGAAACCGGACAGATTGCTTTCCCAAAAAACTATTTCGTTTTGTGAAAAAAAAATGTTTTTGAAAAAATGATTGAATATTCACGGTCAAACGCATTGCGTGCCCTGCCATTATTGCTGTGTGGTAATTTGTTGGTCTGACCTATCTAGAAGAATTTACCTCCACCTCCAGTGACGGCAGGTGGACAACCCCCCCCCCCCCCCCCCGAGATATCGGAAATTTAACTATAGGCAAATTACTTACCATGAAATTACTCATTTTCTCTAGCTACGCATGTTCGAGTAAACTCGGACCGGTTCTTTTCGAATTCGAGCATTCTTTAAGTGCCTCTTTAATCGAAGATGGGCGATCATCATGGCAATTTGAACCTTGGAGACTGCTGCTCTGAAAATAGAAGTCGTGCTCTTGCCAAACTAAGGGTTCTCAACTGACTAATACATGAAGAAGGCGATTCTTTTCGGTCCTCATCACATGGCTCAAGTATGTTAGTTTGCGATACATAACCATCAGCAGCTACTCGGTTTCTGTATCCATTCGCTCCTGGACCTCAGCATTAGGGACACGAACTCTCCAAGATATTCGCAATATACGTCTGCATGTATTCCCACATTCCGAATGCACTGATTCTGTTCTCCGTAGCTTGTGTCAATTTAGTATATTTTGTAAGTGTAATAATTAATATATGGGTATACGTAAGTAGGGAAGGAATGTATGTGCTTGCGGAAACTGTACCCAATGTAGACTGATTTTGAATATAGCGTGAGTCGTCAAGTCCTCAAAGAAATTGAATGACTTTTTATAGATCCAGGCCAATATACAATAGTTGCCCATAGGTACCATTTCCAATGCCAACGACCCCATGGATTGCGGACATTATTTATATTGTTTCCATTTTTTTTTTTGCCATTGGCAATTTGGTATACGTTCTCGATGTGAACCTACCCCGGCTACAAGCGATTATGCACAAGCTGTGACTAAGACAAGCTTACAATAATTGACAAAATGATACAGGCGAAAGGATGACTTAACCAAGTACAGATACGAGTCCGTCAAGTCCATACATGATGGTCAAGTGTAAGTAGTCAGGACATGTAGCGTAGTGGTACGGACTCTGACTTTCACCCGAAAGGTTGTTGGTTCGAGTCCCACACTGGCTACATTTTCTGGACAAGCTTCGGAGGGCATGTAAAGCAGGCGGTCCCGGGCCTTCCTAGTTGAGTGTAAGAGAGGGCTTTATATCCGGTGGGTTGGCTTAGTAATAGAAACAATAAAAAGTACTTATTTATTTATTTAAGTATGACGTCAAATATGTCATATGTGCATGACACTCAACCTCCATCCGTCCAAATCATAACGATTGGAAGCACATGGGAGTAGCAGTACTGAATTATTAATGAATAAAAAACGAAGAATCCATTGCAATCCATAGGCTATCACTCGAAGAACTAATCAACGTTAAATTTCTGTAAGTTCTAAATAATAGTAGTTTAGAATTAGTGTTTCAGAGAGTGATGGGTACTGCATATTTTAATGTTCAAAATGGATACAAGCAGTTTGCTGTCTTAATTAATTTACAGTCGCTGGAGTAAGACAGTTCATAGAGCACTAAATTTCCGTCAATTTCTAATTTAGTTTCGTATTTCTCATTTAACGTAACGCATTAGAGCACTTTCGCCTTTTCTCATCCAAAAACCACGAAATCTTAAACAAGCGCCGTAGCTTTTAGGAAACCTTCAACGAAATTGCATAAGGAACTGATATATAACTCTCAGGAGATATTGTTGGCTTGGATCAAGTACCCATGAATATTTCATGAAAGCAGAATCGCTCAATGAGTTATTTTGCACAACTTTGAAAAAAGCATACCGTACAACAATGTTTGTATTGTACTTGTAGTTGTCTGACTCTCCATCACATATGGCTGATTGGGCGATTCTGCTTTCATGGATTATTCATGAAAACTTGATCCGACTGACCCGAGCCAACAGTAAACTGTAAACCTACAGTCACCGTTACTGTTTTATGCTTTCCGACGTACTTATTTGGTAATGCGAGCTCAGTCAAAAAACAGTACCTTCTACGGTATGAAGAACAGTATTAAAATATTTTTTTACGATACGATATCCACACGCCACGTATAAGAATAGTGCGACACATAAATTTCAAATCTGACACGTGTTAGGTACTTGAAGCGTGGGAATCGCGCAAATAAATATTGATAAACATTAAAATTATAATTATAATAATCGTCTTCAATAAAAAAAAAAACACAACAATGTTCGCAGCGAATACTAGGGCCAAAGGCCCTCTCTTACAATTAACTGCTTAAAATAGAATGATTACAGATTGTGAAACATAATCTCATTCACACACATTCATATAGTGATTCCAGTTCACTCACTCACTCATCACTACAGTTTCACGACTCTTACTCACTCAAAATTATGTTTATCACAATTAATCTTTCTGGGAAGAATAGAAAATTTAGGTATAGTTATACAGTACCATAGCTATTCTATTTGAGGAAATGTTAGATGTTCTCACAATAAGTTTGGCTTATAAACTTGGAACGGTTACAGAGGAAAGACAAAACACAAGGATCCCCAGGAAAGGAGGCAAGCAGTCAATTTCTCTCCAACTTAGTTACTAATGGTCGTGTCGACTTTCTCCTTCCAAACTTACTTGTTCCTTACTTTTCTCGGTTTCAACTTTCTAAATCACCTTCCATTTCAGGTAGGTATGGTTAATTAGAGCTCGTCTTCAGGAATATCCAGACTATGAAGGATAACATTTCACTGCAGCCATCCACTCTGAATGGAACATCATACTAAATTTGTTGCGCCTTCACAGAGTAATTTTCAAATTCATAATCATTCTCTTCTCTCATAGCTTTCGAAACTACACATTGTTCCTATTCTCGTAAACGCTGGAAGGACGAGTTGGAAACTGAACTTCGTGAATTAGGAGTCCGTAGATGATGGAGCGTCGTACAAAACTGAGATGACTGGAGGAGTGTTGTCGAGCAGGCCAAAGCTCATTAGGGCTTTAGAGTCAGTTGAAAAAGAAGCAGACATTGTTCTCATTCAGATATTATTACTGGACATTTCTTTTGTAAAAACAATTTTTTTGTGTCATTATTTGATGATTATTAAAATAAAATATTAAATTACCCACTATCAGCTTTACCAATCACACACATAGACATTTTATGAATTATTATAATGGAGAGAAATCAATAATAAACAAAATCAATCATTAAGTTACAACCGAAATTAGAGGATATGGAAAAAATGGCGGGATTCGAACCCACGATCTACGTCCAACTGGGGCGTTGTCTTAACCGCTGGACCACAAGCCCCGACAAGTCCAGTAATCGCCAAATCCTCTACTTATGCTCAAATTGACATGATTCGTGTTGCTAGACGGGTTAGCACAACTACACAACCATCTAACCGAACAAGTCTGTGAGCTTACATAATTGCATAAAGGCAATGCTTTATTCAATACATTGTAGTATTATATGTTATATATAACACTGACATTAAATTAACTTTGGTTGAAGAGGTAACCTCCTCGTTATAACCGAAATTAGAAGACATGGAGAAAAAAATCCTCTAATTTCGGTTATAACTTGGAGGTTACTTCTTCAACCAAAATTAATTTAATGTCAGTGTTATATATAACATATAATACTACAATGTATTAATCATTAAGTTGATGAAGCAGTAGAATCCTGGCCGTGGTTGTTTTGACATCATACTTCCAAAAGTTTCGTCAACATCTGAGGACTGCGGGCGACATCTCCAGTGGAACTGCGTAGACGTCTAAGATTGTATCTCTGGGGCTCTGCAGCAACACCTCTTGGAAGTAAGCTTTCACAACGACCACGGCCTATCATCCCGGATTCTACTGCTTCATACTGTTAATTATATCCTTAACTTGATTAAATGTGTCTATGCTATTTTTGTTGTATAATATGATATCTCCAGATGTTAATTCACAAGTCTGCATGTCCCTGGACACTAGCTTGTTCCAGTATTTGATCAGTATTTAGTAAAATATATGGACAAGTGTGTGTTCCCCCAGATGTGGTACATCAACTATGTAAAGTATAGAAATTTGCTTAAAGGCAGAGATAACAAAATTTTTTGTAAAAAAATAGCCGGCGGGATTAATGAATCCCCCCCCCCCCCAATTCATTATGTTGTCCGTTGTCCCTTAAGTCCCTTAAGTGGTCCCTAAGTTATTATGTGGTATTAATGTTAAGTGGCCTAATATATCATAAGTTATTCGGTGCCATCCTATAAGCTTATAGATAACTCCCCTCTTATAAGTCCACTCTAAATACTCTAATCTATAGAAGGTCCCAATTAGTGGTATTTGGATTTTCTACGATTCTGCGATAATTATGGAAATGATTCGATGAAAAAAAACAAGCTTTCAGTTTACTATTGAATCAGTAAATTCGTGTCGGGGTGGTACTACCCGTGGTACAGGAGTTTTCAGGTTGCATCAACAGCCTCCTGTTTAACCTATCGACAGTCAGGGAAGACTGCCGGGACCGCCGGCTTTACATGCCCTCCGAAGCATGGTTTACTTTACTATTGAATCAGTACAAAATGTTATTTTCTAGTTATATTATATTATTAGGTGAGAAAATGCAAATTTACTACAAAAGCTTGTAGGCTGTTTTATTATTTTATTTTATTCTTTTACTCATCATTTTAATATTTTTGGGACTTATTAGAATTAATTAATTTTGTCAAAAAGAATCGGTTGTCAGTTGTTAACCAAATATTTTGAAAACTGAACGAAAATAGGGAAGAGAATGATGAAGTTATATAAATACGGTATAGCCTGCAAACAGCTTAGTCTATAATTTTATAGGTATTAGTAAATTAAATTTAATCTACGGATATAATAATATTATGATGAAAACATGTATATATTTTTTATATTATTGTAAATAAAAATATATTATAATGTCACCATAATATTCATGACAACAAATTTTGCAAATCTTGGCTTCGCTGTCTACTAATAACTACTACTAACCTAAGAACTACTTACAACTACTGGTGCGACCAGCTACACAACATACAAATACAATAAATATAATGCAATTAATACAATAACGTATTGTGTAAGTATGAGTCTTTTATCGAAGATTGGGAAATTGCGACCATCATGGCAATTTGTACCTTGGAGACTGCTGCTCTGAAAAGGGAAGTCGTGTTCTTGCCAAACGACAGCCTCAGGTTTCTCAAACAAGATGTTCTTCATCTGCTGGGAGCTCACAGTCTTTCCATCTTCTCTTGGATTACTATACATGCAGATGGCGATGCTTTTAGCTACTCATCACATTGCCAAAATACGGAATGTTAGTTTTCGTTTCTTAACCGTCAGCAAGAACTCGGCTTCGCATTCGCCTCAGGACCTCAGCATGAGTATGAGCAGGGCATATTAATTAGAACGGCGAGAGCCAATACCAAACTTCAATAGGCCCATTATAGGAGTAAGGCATGAAAAAAGATGTAATTTCACACAATAAAGTTCGACCAAGGCGTGGGAGTGAAATTTATGTGAACAACCAAATTAGAGGTTATAAGTTTCCAACAAGAACAAGAATTTTCCATCAGAGGTTGCGTTTTTCTAAAAAAGCATAGAATATAAAAACTTTCATATACAAGCTAAATATACCTATACTTGCAGCAAAAAGAAAAAGTTTACATTCGGCCAACCTTTAAGTTTGAATCACAATGTACATCACATCACGCTTTGCCTATGGTCGCTACTCAATTTTCACAAACCGTGAGTATACTCTAGATTTCCAAACATTTTAAGTGACAAAACAAACTAGGCCTGGGAATTTTGGACTATATTAATTCGTTGTTTTACAGCCGCAAACCCAGTAAAATTATCGTTTGAAAAATGCAAGCTTTCTTTTTAAAAAATGTGCATTTTCACGCCTTAATTATGTTGTTGTTGTTGTTTCCAACGCCTGCTTTCAGCATTTCTGCTTTAAGCAACCCTGTCAGCCTGGTGGGGGGAGTGAGTCTGTTAACTTGAGGCACCCTAAGGGCAGACTCTTTCAACTTGGGGAAAGGGGAGTTGACTAACAGGGTGGACCTCCTGATTATAGGGGATTCCGAACCACTTGGGGAACATGGTAAAGTCACACGATTAAATCGGAGGTGACCAGGACTCAACTTATACTGCCTAAGCGCGTTATCATGTCCCACCAACTGCCAACGCTGTGCGCACTACCAAGTTGCCGCAGTTTGAAACATGCTCTGCTCTAATGGAATCAACGTGGTAAGGCCGTTGGCACACTTGAATTATTTAAATAATTTGGGCAAACAATGTGCAAGCTTGCTTTGTTTACAAAATATTTGAAAATGTCAGTCATAATATGAAGTAGCTTTGGTGTTTTCTAAACTTTAGGCCTATACTAGATTCAATAGATCTAGATATCTAGGTCAGGATATGTAGAGTAAAGGAACGGACTCAGACTTTCACCCGAAAGGTTGTTGGTTCGAGTCCTACACTAGTTACATTTTCTGGCCATGTTTCGGAGAGCATGTAAAACAGGACTAGTTGAGTGCAAGAGAGGGTTTTATAATAGTAATAGCTTAGCAGTAGAACAAAAAAGTATTTTTTTATTTAAATGCCGAGTAGACACCTTATTTGGCGGTTAAAAATACGGTTTTGACGTCAGGGGATTTGAACTCATTCCGGTCCTTAAGAATTCTATATTCTTCTGGTGGGACTTTCAACGACTTATGAGCTTACAATGGCTGGAGTAGTTCAGTTTGTGGGGAACTAGTCAATGAAACGGAAAGGTCAATGTTCGAGACTTAAAGTAAAGGAAAAACATTGAACCTAATGGCGGTAATGGGTATTTTTTTTTTTTTTTGCTTTGAAAACATTCAGCCATGAACGAAAATCTTATTTCTTCTTCTTCCTTCAATGCGTCTTCTATCGAAGATTGGCGATCATCATGGCAATTTTGACCTTGGAGATTGCAGTTCGGGAAACGGTAGCCGTGCTATTGCCTATATTACCTAGTGCCTCAGGTTTTCAACCTCAATGTTATTTTTCTGCTCTGTCCTTCTATCTTCTATTAGATTATTATTTGCAGAAGGTGCCACCTTTCCTTTCACATAACAATAAATTAGTCATTTCTATTGTACTATTCACCGGTAGGGAAAAAAAACTTATTTCTTTGTCATGACTGACTGTTTTATGTTGTGCTGTGATTGGCTATTGAATGTTGGGACTTCGGAAAATCTTTGGACTCCGGGGGAGTTTACGCCCCCCTCCCTCCCCCGACGTCGGTAAATCGCTACTGTGAGAGTCGACCGTGTGTATCGGGCTTTACTGAAAATCATTATTTTGTTTCAATATATTATCGTAATCGCCAGGCACATGTCAATCGTACGTATTAATATTATTATTATTATTGATGCCTACTTGTAATGTGGCCTATTGAACCTAGCCCCCACGACCCCACGTTTTTGAAAATTATTGGCTAAATTGCTATTGTTTCCGAATAAATTTCTAGACACTGGCAAACCGGTCACTCCTGTTTGCTTAATGTCTACCCACACCGACTACAAGTACCAACAGACAAGCTCAGACATGCTTATACCATTGGCGTAGTAAGAGGTGTTACCTCGACTTAACCAAGTAGGGGAATGAGTCCAAACGTACGCAACTCACCATGGCTAATGAAGCCGGAGTATTCACTGATTTTTCGCACCCTCAACAACAGGGGGCGAGTGCTACTCCGCACAAACGTGTGAAGCAGCCGCGCGGCACACGGCGTCGTCGGTTGCGCGAATGGCGGCACGCCTTACTCCGCCAAAATCACCACGCAACTGACGCCAAGTCCGCCAGCGCGCGTCCTACCTGCCCCTTGCCCCTCACTTCCCCTGCTCTTTCATATTTCCCTCCATTTTTTGCTGCCCCCTCTTCCGGAAAACTGTGCAACTGGGAAATTTCCTTGTGCGACCATGAAAAGAACAATTCGCTAATGCTTCTGCGTGTTTTTATCTTTTATCTGTCTATTGTTTTGTTATGTTTTTCTTTTTCTTTTACGTTTAAATGTTGTAACACAGGTCCACTTTATTAAGTTTACTATGTTTGTCAACAGTCAGACTTGGTCAGATGCAATCCATCAGATCTTCGCTCTGGACCAGGATAGACGGATCCATAAATACGTAACTAATGTGTTTAAAAGATGTACGTACTACGTACCTAACTTGTTATAAATGTAAGGTATACGTTCGTATAGCCGTATGGGCTTGTTCGTATATACGATATGATTGAGTGCACATACGTACTCATAGGATTTTTCCATCCTGATTGAATCCTAAAGCACTGCATTGATTTATGTAGAATCTACAGTGGACAGGCAAATACAATAATATGTATTAAATAATAATTGTATCATGATATGCAATGCGCAATACTTCAAGAAATATTGTTTTCTTCAAAAACAAAACCTGATCAGTTTTGTTAGGTACTCATTTTAGTGCCTGAAATACCTATACCTGAAGTTAGGTGCCCATTCCATTGACCGGCTAGGGCTATTTCCAAAACGGTGACGTGGTAGCAGACACTCAAGACTTAGGTGGCGTTTCCACCGACCTCGCATTGCAGAATTGACGGAAATGTTTATTTTCCTCTATGCCATAGTTAAAATTGATCAATGATCATACAATAAAATCACAAACAAACTAAAATTAAAAAATGGCTTCATGGGATATGTTAATTGCAAAAATTTTAATAGATTTCTATAAAAAGGGAAACAAACATTTCCGTCAATGTCACTTGCAATCTGCAATGCGCGGTCGGTTGAGACACTACCTAAGTCTTAAGTGTCTGCTACCACGTCACCGTTTTGGAAATAGCCCTAGCCGGTCAATGGAATGGGCGCCTCAGAAAGCATAGATAGGTTCCTCAGAAAAATTATTTTTTAATGTTCTTAATAAAATTATGTAAATATAATAATTAATGTACATATTGTTAATTATATTTTTATGTTTATATTAAATTAAATTTTTATTTTTATTATATTAATTACCGTATATAAAATTGGCCTATCATTAATTACAAGTTTATATTAATTTTTCTTGAAAATTGATCATTTTTTATTTTACAAATATGATACCTACTTATTTTATAATTACAATACTATCAAAACGCAGGGACGGATCCAGCCCATTTTTTTTTTTTGGAGGGTAGCTGTGGGTGAAAATAAGAAAAACATGTGTAGTAACAATTAAATTAGAGCATAATAAATTAAACTACAATAGATTTACTTAATTTTTTTTTGGGGGGGGGGCTGCTAACCCCCTGCTCCCCCTGTATCCGTCCATGTCAAGACGGCAGTCTCGAAATCGAACATTTTAGCCATTACAAAGCTTTCCGTATAATACTTATAAATAAGAATTGGTCAAAATAATAATGATCGCAGAAAATGTACTTCACCGACCTTGAAACCAACGCCAAAACTAGATTAAACCAGATAGCTCGTTACTGTAGATTCCCTTCCCCCCGATTAAACCACAGATTGTGTGTTCACGAATCCGTGATAAACATATAATTGAGGCATTTTAATTAAATTAATATAAAAGTGTTAATGTATCGGGGCAGCAATGACGCTGATTCCGGTCAGCGGTTCGACGTGGTTCCAGCTGACGCCCCCTCCACTCATCCGGAACGTCTACTGCCCGTCTGGCTACACGTCACTCCATTGCCACCCTGTCTCTAATCTCTCCACTAATTATCTCATAGGAATTAATTTTCATCGGGCTCCTTGTATCTTCATACTATTGCGCAATAGCTATGATATAATCTTGAAATGGTTTTCAAATTACATAATTACTTCGCTTTCCTATTTATCCTATAGTACATTAGTTAGGAAGTGGTTTTTACGAAATAATAAATAAATAAATATTATAATAAACGGAAAAACTCCAATTTTGACAAAGTTGCTACAAGTAGAATAATAACAGTACATATATGGTATTATAACGCATGTTGTAAGGCTTTCCTCCTAATGCTATTTAGTGATTCATGGAATATATCAATGTCACAATTCTGGCTAAGAATATTACACCTGGTTAGCATTCTATTAAGTCCGAGTTCTTGTAGGTAGTTAGTTCTGTACAAATTCATATAAAATAGTCTTTTGTGCCGGGTGTTTGAAGGGGCATGGATATTAATGTTCACTAGGAGGGAAGAACATTCAAACTTATTTGATAGGATGTTATAAACAGCAATAACATCATACATGTTTCTCCTGTCAGTTAGTGCGCTGATTAAAAAAAAAATTAGAAAATATTCATAAGTGAAATTTTTCCTAACGACATGTTTCTTATAGCAATAATATCTTATAAATTTTCTTTGCACACTCTCAATTTTCATAATTTGGCTATTCAGGTATGTCTGCCTATGTGTGTTGGTCTGCCTGTCCGTGGATTTGTGGACAAACTATTGAATGAATTTTGAAGGAATTGGGCGTGTAAGTTTACAAAAATCGTACTTGGAGATTTTACTCCCAAAAACCACTTTTTACTAAAAAACGTCTTAAACTATTTTTTTTTAATTTCCATATATTCGACATTAATTTATTATAGTAACTTTAACAAAATTCAGTAGATAGTTTGTTCTTGAATAGTTGATTTGGGGGGGGGGGAATACTAAAAAGTGACTAAAAAAATAATTGATATTGTTGATAATGCTGGTTTCCAACGGTGCTTCATACCTTCTCGATTGAGGTGCTAAATAAAGGAAGAAAACTCAACTCAAAGATATCTTCTAGGTTTTGATAGCTTAGCCTCATTGTTTTTAAGCCATAAAAACATACCTGAAACATAACATACATTTTTGTTTGTTTTTGTTTACAAAAGGTTAATCGCATACGAACAATTAAATGAATGTATGCGATTGACCTCATCAGTCGCCTCTGTAGGTTAGTACCCGTGTTGAGTTACGACACGCCTCCGATCGCATGGCCTGCAGGGCTGTAGAGACTGCACAAGCACAGCCATCGAAGTCGATGGGTATGAACTCTACCTCAGTTTCTTTCATATGGGTTTTCAGGGGTGTTCGAGATTCTGAGTTGATCAACCACCCACTTGAGACATCCTGCACTACACATAAACATTCAACGCGTACGCCCAAAAAAGCGTAGCGTTATGATTCAAAAAAAAAATATATATATACCTTTATATACTATTTATACCTTATGTAAGACCCATGATTAGAAAGGTTTCACAGAAAAATAATTCTTTAGTAATTTTTCATGAAAATTGAACCTCTTGAAGCTATTTTTTAAATTAACGTGTAAATAGAAAATCAATAAACGTACACCAACTATGACTACTCGTCAGTTCCAACAATAGGCACCAAACAGACGTAAAAGAGCTGTGGATTTGACGGAATAAACGTTGATCAAGGAACTGTCACTGTGACGGATAGGCCAGCTTACGACACCCGCACTAAATTTCGAAGCTCCCCAATCCACTGCTGACGAATGTTCTTCTGTATATTTTCCCAGTTCTCCATAAATTATACAGCAGAAGAAGGAGGCACATGTGAGGATCATGTTTCATCCCCTTCACTGTCTTTGAGGAACAGAGCCTAAAGGGTGGAAGTAAATATAGCTTGTCATTCCTGTTCTTGCCTCTTTTTTAACGGGTTTTCGAAGAGGATAAAACCCCATTGGACACAATATGCAAAATAGATGCTGAGCCATGTGCCAATGGCGGATACAGAGGGGGGTCAGGGGATCATGACCCCCCTATTTTTTTATAACGCCAGCTTTCAGCAATTCTGCTTTAAGCAAACCCGTCAGCCTAGCAGGGGGAGTGAGTCTGTTTATTAAATTGAAGCACCCTGAGGGCAGACTCCTACACCTCGGAGAGAAGAGGGAGTTGACTGACAGGTTGGACCTCCTGATTATAGTGGATTCCGAACCACTTGGGGAACTTCGTAAAGTCACACGATTAGTTCGGAGGTGGTTAGGACTCACCACGCACGACTGACTGGTATAGTCTCAGCGCGTTATCATGTCCCAACATGTTCCTCTGCCAACGCTGTAAACACTACCAAGTTTGCCGCAGTTTGAAACACGCTCTGCTCTCATGGATACAACTTGGTAAAGCCGTTGTCCCCCCCCCCCTTGCACTAGAACCAAATAAACTGGACGATAAATGAGTAGTATTCTATAGGAATACCAATGAAGTGTATGCAGTATATCCTCAGCTTATTAGTCGTGTTTAGCGAGTAAATCAACATTATAACTGAAGAATAAATAAAATAGGTAGAGTACTGCGCATATGGTCGCATAGAAAGTTGACCTCGTTATTATTCGTTGTATTTCGTTGAAAACCCGAGAAACACATAGATATTTGTTTGAAGGGGTTTCACTAGAATACCAAACTCGTTTAACACCCTACTTTTTGCTCAGGATGTAAATTAACGCATCCTTTTTTGCTCCTAAAAACATACTGTATGTACTGTACCTGTACACTTAGCTGAAACTCTGATGTGATTTCTCTTATTATGTGATCAAGTTGGCAAGCTTACAACGTTTTATTACGGTTCCCAGATGTCCGGATTCAGTACGGACAGTTCCGCATTCCAGGTGCCCTGTCCGGAGTACCAAGAAATGTTTGAAAATTCCGGAAATGTCTGGCTTTTGAGAAAAGTAAAGAGAATTAATTGCTTCATTTGAAGGCCTAATAGGAGATGTCAATTTTTTTTTTATAACAATTTAGTCATAGCTACTGTTAAAAATTAATTTTCAAAAGCATCATCAGTTCCTTGGTTACCTTGGTCCATTAAACAATTGGAAAATGAGACCTTCTAATATTTATATTTTATATATGATGTAGGCATAACTAGTTTTCTGCTGGAATCATAGTCCAATAAAATTTTTTGACTCATGTCCTTTGAAGTTTCAAGAATCTGGCCTTACGTTTTATGTCTCTGTTGCAAGTTATTATTTTAAAAAGGGCATAGGTTGAATTGAATGAGAGCTGGATTTAAATTAGCTCTCTTGCCTTATCGGGCAAGTGAATTAGATAGGCAAACCTGCAGTTACAGATAGAGTATTGAGGTTTGTTGTTACTTTTTTAGATAAATGCCGTACTTGTTTCATAGATAAATTTCCCCCAAGTGAATGGGGACTTGCACATGAAAAAAATTCTTTGAAGTCTTTTTTATGGAAATTAACTAAAAAATGCAAAGCAAATAGGCTCTAGTCCCGGGAAAGCGAAGAACTCTGCATGGTCTGTGGCCATCTCATTAACGTAATACACAGTAGTACTGTCTGCAATGGAAAAAGTTTATGCGGCTTCTTTTTTAAACAGTTTTATGTAGGCTACGGTACCTCTTTCTCAACTACAATGAAAATCCCATTGCTTTTCGCTTTACAATACAATTTTTAATTTAAGAATGTGTTAGCAGCTTTTTATGCAACTTTGAATTTTAGCAACTTTTAGTCTTTAATGTTTCATGTACTTAATTAATTATTGAGAGTAAACGTAATACCCTCACTAAGCGTTTTAGGGAAATTCATCTACCTATTGAGACATTGAGACGGCGACCATTGTTTAATTTCCGGAAAATTTCTTATATACCTAAGTATATTATACTGTATGAATGAATGTATATCGATTTTAGGAAACACTCTAACTTCCGTAAATATTACCCGATTTTGATGAAACTTGACACAAAAATTAATCATACAAATGTTTTGATCGCGTTTGTTAACCAGATAGATCCGCCATTTTGTTTCAAGATGGCGGCCGATTAAAACCTTATATAATTTAAATCTCAGTTAATTTTGGTCACAGAGGAATGAAATAAAATCTCACTTTATTATCTACAATTATGGTAATCAACCATTTCACGACAAATGAAAGATTTCAAGATGGCGCCCAGTCAAAGTGTTACTAATGTGATACTTAGGTAAAAGTTCATAGTCGTCATTGTGGTTCGAAATTTGGAACACAAGAGTGTTTTGTGTGTTGATGTTGTGGTCGGGAATGAAGTATATTAATTTTTTATTATATACATAGCGTAGGTAGTCAAGACATGTAGAGTAGTGGGGCGGACTCTGACTTTCTCCTGAAAGGTTGTTGGTTCGAGTCCCACACTGGCTACATTTTCTGGCCATGCTTCGGAGGGCATGTAAAGCAGGTGGTCCCGGGTCTCCCTAGTTGAGTGTAAGAGAGGGCTTTATAGCTCTAACTCCGCTAGGTTGGCTTAGTAATAGAAACAATAAAAAGTCCTCATTTATTTATTTATTTATTTTAGGTAGCATAGTGGAAAAGCAGGGTCTGCACTTGCACGCCATCTCCCTACACCTGATCGGCCAGGGCGGGACGGGATATTTTTGTATTAATTCGATTTTTCTCGGGAAATAACAATCGTAGAGCCGTCAAAATAATATAGTAGTTACATTAGCAGAAGCATTTCTATGTATAAAATGTGACTTTCACTGACAACAATTGGCGACAGTTCTTGAACTCCTTCATAGAGACTAGGTACCACACTAATCGTTTTATGCACAAATCAAACTCAATAACGTAGCAAACATGGGTTAGAATGAGGTAGGCTACAAATCATGGATTAAAATGCTCAGAAATGTTTTTTTACTGCTCTACTTGGTTATTTCATGAGATACTTGATAAATAAATAAATGAATAAATATTGATTTTTTTGTTCTATTACTAAGCCAACCTAACGGAGTTAGGGCTATAAGCCCTCTGTTACACTCAACTACTCAACTACTCAACAAAGCATGGGACGGCCTGCTTTATATGCCCTCCAATGCATGGCCAGAAAATGTAGCTTGTGTGGGACTCGAACCAAGAACCATTCGGGTGAAAGTCGGAGTCTGTACCACTACTCTTCATGTCCTGATGGACTCGTTTCAGTACTTTGTTGAGCCATGCTTCTACCTGTTCCATCGCCGGCCGCCATACCAAGTTGAATCCAGCTGACCAGAGCAGGTTCAACGCTGCAGATAACTTGGTCTTGTGCACAGTGCCGGTAGGGAAACATGGTAGGACTTGTCCTGGTCACCTCCGAACTAATTGTGTGACTTTACTGTACTTCCCAAGTGGTTCGGAATCCACTATAATCAGGAGGTCCACTGTCCTATGGGCTGGCATAGGATAGTCAAGTCGGGGTCGCTCTATGGGCCCAAATATGAGGCCTAAGTCGTTATTGCCCCGACGAACACTACTACTACTAACTAACCTGTTCCATCGCCTCAATGGTAAGCTTGTCTCAGCTTGTCCACTATCGCTCAGGACATGTAGAGTAGTGGTACAGGCTCTGACTTTCACCCGAAATGTTGTTGGTTCGAGTCCCACACTTGCTACATTTTCTGGCCATGCTTCGGAAGGCATGTGAAGCAGGCGGTCCCGGGTCTTCCTATTTGAATGTAAGAGAGGGCTTTATAGCCCTATCTCCGCTAGGTTTGCTTAGTAATAGAACAAAAGTCAATATTTAGTTGATAATGAGGACGCGTTTACCAGTTTGCCAATGGACAAAAATTAAAACGAAAGCAACAAAAATAATGTTCGAAATACATGGGGTCGTTGGCATTGGACAAGGGATCACAATGAGCCAAGGTTCTTAAAAAGTCTTTCATAGCATTATATTATTATTATCATTATAACCCTCTCCGATTGTCTTTCAATGCCAACTCCTTTTTTAAATTTTATTCAACAAATTAAAGGCTATAAAAATGCATGAAAGATGTTCATTCTGGACTATACGTAATAAGGCGCGGTTTCCACCGACCGGCTAGGGGTAAATTACAAATACTGTGACGTGGTAACAGACATTCAAGACTTAGGCGGGGTTTCCAGTTTCCACCGACCTCGTATTGCAGAATGCAAATGACATTGACGGAAATGTTTGTTTTACTCTATGCATAGTTAAAATTGATCAATGATCATAGAGTAAAGTCACAAACAAACTAAAATTAAAAAATTGCGTCATGGAATATGTTAATAACAGACATGTTAATAGATTTCTATAAAAGTCGGTGGAAACCCCGCCTAAGTTTTGAATGTCTGTTACCACGTCACCGTATTTGTATTTAGCCCTAGCCGGTCGGTGGAAACCCCGCCTAAGGAATATACGCAGTAAATTTGCCCAATAATTTAATAAATAATTATATTTTCCTCGGAAACGCTGGATGAGTTGAAAACTGACCAAGTTGTGAGTCCATAGATGGTGGAGCGTTGTACTAAACCGAGATGACTGGAGGATTGTTGTAGAACTGGCCAAAGCCCATCATGCGCTGTAGGGCCAGAAGAAGAAAAAGAAGAAGAAGAATTATTATATTTAGCTGAAAAATGGCATGGCAATGATGAATTTTATAGATAGTGAAAGGTAATGAAACGTGAACAAGGGTAGAGAAGGATGAAAGGGAAGAACATTGAGCGAGTAATGATCATGAATAAAATGTACAATAGAGATATTGGTTTCCTTTAAAATCATTTATTCGGTTTCTGCTTTTCGAGCAATTTGCCACGGGTCACTACCCTATTATTACTGATAGCCACCAAATTATTATGCTGTAAGCTGTATTGAAAAATCACCAGACCAACAGCATAAATCCTCCAGGATTAATCACGAACTATGCATAACCTAGCTATAGGGTTCCCTTATTAAATTGT
This sequence comes from Psococerastis gibbosa, assembly GCA_963971405.1. Lineage (NCBI taxonomy): Eukaryota > Metazoa > Arthropoda > Insecta > Psocodea > Psocidae > Psococerastis > Psococerastis gibbosa. The sequence goes on from OZ020485.1 coordinate 43,343,611, forward strand.
TACAGCTTTGTGCTTTAGTTTAGTTAAACAACGGCCTTACCATGTTGATTCCATTAGAGCAGAGCATGTTTCAAACTGCGGCAACTTGGTAGTGTGCACAGCGTTGGCAGGGGAACCTGGTGGGACATGATAACGCGCTCAGGCAGTATAAGTGGAGTCCTGATCACCTCCGATCTAATCGTGTGACTACCATGTTGTCCAAGTGGTTCGGAATCCACTATAACCCTGTTAGTCAACTCCCCTTTCCCCGAGGTGATAGAGTCTGCCCTTTGGGTGCCTCAAGTTAACAAACAGACTCACTCCCCCCGCCAGGCTGACAGGGTTGCTTAAAGCTGAAATGCTGAAAGCAGGCGTTAGAAACAACAACAACAACAACAGTGTAGTTAAAATCCACAGTATGTTCTACGAACAGTGTTAAATGAGCAAATTGGAGTTGTTCCACTGGTTGATGTAATGAACTCGTTCATTTGAGGATTCTGCTGCACAAGATAAAACTGCGAGAATGTCCTAGCTATATGTTTGAAAAGGCTCGAAGAGTAAATGAAGATTACTCATACAGTACACGCCTGCTTTTATTATGAGTTGTCTAATTATGGAAGAGGAAGAAGATCAATCTTTAATGAATGGGCATCGAAATACAATCAACTGAGTTACGAACTAAAGAACATAGCCGAGGTTGCGGAATTTAAAGTTGCCCTGACGAAGATGATCAAAGAAAGTTAAGAAAATGGAAAGCTTATGATGTTGCGGTCAACAAATTAGCAGCTGCTGCTACCATGGTCAATAACAAAATTTTTTTTGTTTAATAAAAAGATAAATCGCACACAAACAATTTAATGAATGTATCCGATTGACCTTTTCAGTCGCCTCTGTAGGTTATTACCCGTGATGAGTCCTCCGATTGCATGGCGTGTAAAGACTCGCACAAGTGCAAGCACGTTACCACCTGGCCATCGAAGTCGATGTGACTCCGTTTTTATTGTTCTCGATGCGTTCGGAATTGAACCAATTAGCAGACTCTGATGGAGCTTTGGTACCGGTAGGGTGTTTTACGGACGCTCCCGAAGGTTCCTCGACCTAAAAATATAAAAATTAAATTAAATCAAAATAGTATCAATGGAAGTATCGTAAACAACTCAAAAAGTAAACAAGCAGTGTTTACCTACTTTTTAGAATTTTTAGAGTCATGACTAATTTCTTCACTAATTTTATTTATAGGTATAAATCTGGAGGAGTGTTGTTGAGCAGGTCAAAGCCCACTAGGGGCTGCGTAGAGCAAGAAGAAGAAGAAGAAGATCCAACCCCCATTGGCATGTTACATATTCTCAAATTTATTGATTAAGGTTAATGGCAATGGACTTACACTGCCTGTTGTGCTAATAGTCATTAGAAGCAGGGGCCTTACAGTCATTGATCAATTAGGGCGGAGCCCATTGTCAGGGGATGGAAACGACGTTTCGGGAGTGGGTGCTACTTCCATCATCAGGCTTAGTCCTGAGAAGGGCTGATGGCATGGTCGTGATAAGGATCCGGCACAGCACCTACTCCTGAAACTTCACTCCCATCCCCTGAAAATGGGCCTCGCTCTGTTGTTGTTGTTGTTTCTAACGCCTGCTTTCAGCATTTCTGCTTTAAGCACCCTGTCAGCCTGGCGGGGGGAGTGAGTATGTTTGTTAACTTGATGCACCCTAAGGGCAGACTCTTTCACCTCAGGGAAAAGGGAGTTGACTAACAGGGTGGACCTCCTGATTATAGTGGATTCCGAACCACTTGGGGAACATGGTAAAGTCACACGATTAAATCGGTGGTGACCAGGACTCGACTTATACTGCCTAAGGGCGTTATCATGTCCCACCAGGTTCCCCTACCAACGCTGTGCACACTACCAAGTTGCCGCAGTTTGAAACATGCTCTAATGTAATCAACATGGTAAAGCCGTTGGCGGGCTTCGCTAGTAGTGACGTTAGGGCCCCTGTCTCTAACGACTATTAACACAGCAGGCAATGTAAGTAAAACTAACACCTTGTTAAACAATATTTTAATTTTTCAATTATCCTACGGTATAGCCTATTAGACAATTTCTAAAATCTTCATTGGTAAAAAGAAAGATTTCTAAAAAGCGGCTTGCCGTTTAGAAAATACCCTATCACAATAAATGAAGAGAGGGTGAGGGTATGCTATGCTAAATTGGTACCCCAAAATTAAATAGCATACTTTTTATTTACAGTAACTAACTAAGCAAGTTATTAAAGATGTTAGATTAGGTTGATTTTAGTCGTAGAAGACTGCTTCATGCAATGGGGTATATTTAATTTTGTATTTTGTATTTTTTCCTTGCATTCTATTTTACGTGAAATTATAGCCCCCTATAATTTTCGTAAAAAAGTTATCGCACCAAAAATTAAAATTAAAGACCCCTATCTTTAATTACTTGCTTTGTTAATTAAATAAATAATAAATATATAAAGCCAATAACAACGAAAGATTTTGGGGGTGCCATATTTCTACAATGCATATCGCCTTTAATACGCTTTGTGGACCCTGGCAGGTTTTTTTTTAAATATCGATGCGACAATCGGCCCTAAGTTGTTGTGAGGCAAGCTATACACTGTAGAAAATCGTAAAGGAGCAGAGGCTTTCTTGTGATTACTAAAGATCTTTTAAAAGCGACGTCATAATATCGCCCCTCCTGCAGCCTTTCAACTTTCTGAAACTTCACAGAAAAAAAAAAACCATCAATGAAGGAACATTGGGCTATGACAAAAGTTTCAGCCCATTTTAACCCTCACTCACCTTGCTCAAGAAAATATATTTCATCCCGGTTATTGTGCCAAGTTGGTGACTAAAGAATCGGGTTTCCCCGCAGGGGTGTAGGCTTCCTTGTAATCTTAAGTTTTCATCAGAAGAGAGTGAAACCCCCTCAACAGTGAAAAAACATGCCAGCCATCTTAAGTTTTTTGATGACTTGAGTTTGTATAGGACGGTTTCCCGGTTATGGAAGGCTTATCTTAAAATGTCGATAAGGCAGTGATTTTATCACGGAAATGAGAAGATTTTTAAGGACGGTTATGGCGAGGAGTTATTATTAATGATGTTGGAGATAGCATTAACGCATCTGCAAGAAATTTTAAAATCATTACGTAAGTAAGTAGGTAAGTAAGTAAGTAACTTATCGATATTCTTCTTCTTCTTTGGCACTACAGCCCTTGATGAACTTTTGCCTGCTCTACAACACATCTCCGTTACTTTTGTACATTGCTCCACCGTCTACAGACTCCCAACTCGCGAAGGTCGGTTTCTTATTCATCCATCTAGCGTTTTTGAGGACGTCCGGCTAGTCGTCTTCCTGTCATGCTTGATTAGTACATCTTTTTCGGCATGCGGTCGTCTGACGTTCTTACGACGCGACTTGTCACAGTCATCTTATGTCTTGGTCCTAACGGTGATAACCTTGCAAAGGTGACAGATCGAAAATATGGAACCTTTCTTTCAAATTGATATTGCTTCCGACTGAAGAAAAGGCAATATATAGACCGTTCCATCCCTCCTGGATACGACTGCGACTTATCCCCATTGTAAATTCAACACAATATTGAGCTAAACCTGTCGAAAGCACTTGAAAACAAATGAGACAGGCAACAGGTCTCCTATCTAGCTTCCGGTCCGCCTTCGATTTCGCTGAAACTATCCCAGAGGGCTCTCTGTGGCTGCCAATCCCAACTTTGGCTCAGCAAAACTGTCGCAGGAGGTAAAGCTATTACGACTCTATTTGATATTTCAACTGTAACAAGCTATATTAGCTTTTAATACCCCGTGGTCTTCCAATAATAGTCAAACGTGAGTTGATACAGACATACAGTACGCATCTGCGGCTGGTATGGAGATTATTCTACATCTGCTAAAACATAACATATAATATATAATATATAATATATAATATATAATATATAATATATAATATATAATATATAATATATAATATATAATATATAATATATAATATATAATATAATGCTAGTATAATTCCAAAATTTAGTAATACAGTGTGTTTCAACAATTTTCTTTGCCGCAAGGCAGCGCTCGTGTGCGGTTCTACATGTGGTGGAAACAAATGGTTTACTTATAGGAATACGTACAAGTTAATTGGTGGGTCAGATAAAAATAAATACACAGATACAACAGTTAGATAATTTTTTTTTGTGTCCATGGTATTATTAATTAAAACTGGCATCTAACTCCACGAGGAAAAAATATTCTATCCCCCTGGATAATTTTTTTTACATTGAAATGACCCTGTTTACACACTGTTATATTTATTCCATCCACTATTTATTCGGTCGAAGAAACATTTGGAATGTTACTTTCCAATTTTTTCATAGACCCCTATTTATTGGAGATTAGCCTATAATTATATTAATTTGAATACAATACTTTGTGCTCACAGTTTCACCGGGGTTATAGGCTTACAGGTTAAGTTAAGTATTTTTCATTGTTCTCTTTTATATTTTCTGTAAGTTTGTAATGGAAGAGCATAAGAGGAAATAACCGCACTTCCACTCTTATGTTTTCTTTGATATTTTGTTATTTTTTTGCATATGTGTAACTGGTGTAAACTGTACCTCTGCACAAATATAAATATAATATAAATCCAATATAAATATAATATAATAGACTTTCGTTACCAAAGCCACACACTCTGCGAATTGGGGACAAACACGAGCCGGTCACGACAACATTAAGCTTTCTTATCAAGACTGGAGTTATGAAACACCTGTAGACGAACACAATTGAACCATTTTAAACGAAAACTACCAACAATAACCAAATAATTTAACACCTCGACGCACACACACACACACACCGACCGGTACAAATAGGTACTCAAAAGAGTCCCGCGCCTAAAAATTTATAAAAAAATAATAATAATATAATTACTACTATAATCAATTAAATGCAGTGACGATGATTATAGCCTACATAGATAAAACATAACATATTTCAAAGCCATAGGCGGCTATTCCACTTGTCAATAATCCGTCATTTGTGCTTCAATAATTGAAGAAATTTTTTTTACTCTATATAAAAACTAAAATCTCATCAATTATTGATGCACAAATGACGGAATATTGGAAAGTGGAATAGCCGCCTTAGAGTTGATGGAATATGAGCATAGCACTGTGGTACAAACACATTGCTAGAGGGAAGGATTTCGAAGGAAACCTGTCGTTTCTTCAAGTAATATCGTAATGGACATTTGAATGGCATTGAGACTGAGCCCAGGGGGTGCGAATAAAACCAAAATGACCCTTTTTTTATTTGGCTTAACTTGAAAGCTCAAGGGCAGATTCTCAACGTGAGGAGTTTTGGAATAGCCATTGGAAAATGTTACTAGTTCATTGATTTCTTTATAGAAAAAAGTGCAGAACTTGTCAGCTATCAATACCGTGCTGAGGGTTAGAGATAGTCCATTTGGTAGAGAACTAGGAACCGGAATATGAGGCGGAAGTTTGATGTTCGAGACCACACATAAAGGGAAAATTATTCCGATTGAACTGGATCTGTGCAACCGAAATTAGAGGATATGGAGGTTACCTCTTCAACCAAAGTTAAATTAATATCAGTGTTATATATACCATATAATACTACAATGTATGGGATCTGTGCAACCCTAAAATAAGTAAGTAAGTGGATAATGTATTGCAATTTACATATTTTACATTTAAAATGTCAACTCCAACACTAAGTACTCTATATTCTTCTTCTATCGTGATTGGCGATCATCATGGCAATCATAGACACGTAGATACCGAATTGATCGATGGGACAATTGCGTAGTAGGTATAGAGTGGGCAGGCCAATAATATAACGCTGCCCATTAGTAATGGGCTGGCAATGCATTGCATAGCTCTTAAAACATCTTGTACTTGAAGTAAGAAAGCATTGTTCTTCAGAAAAACTATTTTTTAAGTAATTTTTTATTAAAATTTAGCTTTATTTTTATTTTTTTACGGCCTGAACGAAAGTGTCAAGGGATACGACTTAGTATTAGTTATACTTATGTTAATAAGTATACTAATATAATTGCGAATTTAAAAGAAACCGTCAAAGCAGTTTTTGAGAAGGCATTTTTTTTAGTAGTTTTTTTGATTGATTTTTTAGGTATAACCCCCCCCCCCCTCCCAATGAAGTAATCTAAAAATGGTGAAGAAAAACCGACATGCTGAATTTCATCAAATTCTACCGAGTGGTTCGGCACCAAATTTAGTAATAGACAGACCGGTCTGGCAGATAGAAAGTCGTAGAAACAACTTTTTTTTAGATTTTGGAAACTCAAAACGTGTAAATCCGATGAAATCTCGAAATTGAACGTTTTGACCGTCACAAAGCTTTCCAATAGCGTATAAATAGGAAAGGAATTGGCAGAAAGGCAATAAATATTAAACTTGTGCACATCAAAAGAAACTCCTTATACAAACGTATAAGTAGGAAAGCAATAAAGATTATATTATACATAAGTAGGCCTACTAGTAATATATATCACGGCGCACTCACTACACAGCAAGAAAGTGAAACGGTAAAAAGGGAAACGCTTATGTTAACATGAAAGCTGACCTTCAAGTCCTACAGGAATAGTAATTGATATGTGCACATCAAAAGAAACTCGCGGGGAAGTGGTTTCTGCTGCTTACTCAGCCATGCAAAGGGTGTCACTAAAAACCGATTACATCTGAGGGAAAAGATCGCCCTCTTTGGGTAGGACACGAGCTACCCAGCAACGTTCAAGGGTGAGACCGCACTAGCGACCCTTTTCATATTACTCCTACCTTTATTAACTTTTGCTGATTCAAACCCATTAGGAGCACGTGTCGGCAGATATAGGGAGCTGGGGATGTATACATTATCTTTCTTGTTGCCTAAATTATCAGCAAACTGCCGGACTCGGATACGGTAAATCAATTAGTGCGGATACACGTGCAGTGCTGCTGGCTGCTGACAAGTTTTTACAGCTTGAGCCTTTGTTTGCTTAGTAAATTTGTGATTAATTATTTTGATCATGTACACTTATCATTGTGATGTACAAAGATATCGTATATGCTGCATATATGGGTTGGTTTAGCAACAAATGGGATGGGGAAGACGCTCTAGATGTTTGCTGCCGAAACACCATCTACTGTATATGTTTCATAACATGTTGTTCTGTATCTGGAAGATATTTTAATGGGTAAATATGATGTACCGCTGCTCACCAGTTTGCCTGCCAATGGCCCAAAACTCCTACGGAAACCATATAAAGAACCGGTCCGAGTTTACTCGAACATGCTTTCCAATCAATCAATTAGTAGTTAGAGAAAATTATTAATTTCGTGGTAAATAAATTTTCTATGGCTAAATTTCGAAATCTGGGGGGGGGGGTCTACCTGACGTCACTGGAGGTGAGGTAAATTCTAGATAGGTCAGACCAACACATTACCACACAGTAATAATGGTAGGGCACGCAATGCATATGACCCTGAATTTCTCAAAAAAAAAAAATTTTCCACAAAACCAGAAAGTTTTTTGCGAAAACAACCTGTCCGGTTTCGTTACTCAATTTATCACCTAAAACATGCCTGAAGGTAGAAATCACCGATCGAAAGGTTTAGCAGATAAATTATTTCTTAGTCATTTTTCATTAAAATTGAGTTATTTTTATTTTTTTACCCCCAGAAGCAAACTATCAAGGGGCAAGCGACCCCATGCATTTTGTTAAAATTAATAACGACTACAATATATGTGAATTTAAAAGAAATCGTTGGAGCCGTTTTTTAGAAATAATTTTTTTAGACGTTTTTTTTGGAGTTTTTTGAGAATAAAACCCCCCCAAATTGAGTTAGCCCAAAATAAAAAAAGCGGTTTTGAGGTATGATTTTTGTGAACCTACATGCCAAATTTCATTAAAATCGACTGAGTAGTTTGCCCGGAAATCGACGCACAGACTGACAGACAGACATGCAGACAGACATACAGACAGACATACAGACAGAGCGACAGACAGACATTTCGTAAAAACCACTTTTTTGGGTTCCTGGGACCTCAAAACGTGTAAATCCGTTGAAATCTCAGAATCGAAAATTTCCTTATACTACGTATAAAATGGAAAGCAATAATGTCCGCAATCCATGGGGTCGTTGGTATTGGACAAGGGACCAATGGGCCTCTATAAGTATATACATATAGGTGATTCGGAATCCACTATAATCAGGAGGTCCACCCTGTCAGTCAACTCCCCTTTCCCCCGAGGTGCCTCCAGTTAACAAACAGACTCACTTCCTCCGTAACACTGACAGGGTTGCTTATTATGGCGACTTCGGTGGCAAGGTGGTAGCGTGCTTGTACTTGTGCGAGTCTCTACACACCTTGCGGTCGGAGACGTGTCGCAACTCGACACAAGTACCTATTAGGTGACTTAGTGAGGCGATTGAAGAGGTTATTCGGCTACATTCAATAAATTGTCTGCATGCTATATAACCTTTTTTTTAAATACTTATACTTAAATACTTAAAGCAGAAATGCCAAAAGCAGGCGTTGGAAACAACAAACAACAACAACAATTATTTATCTGGGAACTATTACAGTACATATCCTAATTCATGAATAGGAAAACATATGTTCTTCTTCACTCGTATCGGTCCTTTCCATAAGTTTCGTTCTCGCTTACGCATAATGTAAAGCATTACTCAGCCTCTTGGGTGAAAATTAGCATGATAGAGATGTTGGGTGCTGACGTGCGAGAGAGAAGTGGGCTGCTTCTCTCCCTTTAATAGCAATTAATATGCCAAGTGAGCTGGAATGTCTACCAATCAAATTTAACTTAAACTCCCCCCCCCCTCCCATGCCCTCTTCCATCCTTAGCTAGCTGCAGGGGCTTGCTGGCTTCGTATGACCCCTGTAATTTGTTATGCAGATGAATTCTTTGACTTTTTTTACCATTTTCACTTTTACCTTCATTATGCGCCTCTTTAAGTACGTAGGCCATAAAAGTCTGAAGCTTTTTACCATCTTTATTGATTTTATCATTATTTTCACCAATAATATTTCTTCAATAAAGCCAAAGGATTGCTCAATTGATTGGAATAAAAATTATTTCAGGTCATTTGCCTCTAAGAGCTTTAGGGTATATGTATGGGTCTACGGATGGACCATGGACGCATACAAGGGGGGGGGGGGGCAGGGAGTAGCTGCCAACGGCTGGCAACCCCTCCCCCAAATTTAGTAAATCTATTGTAAGTTAATTTATTATTAATCGATAGTGCACATGTTTTTCTTATTTTGACCCCAACTACCCCCCCCCCAGAGGAGCTGGATCCGTCCCTGCGATGAACTTAGTAATGCAAGAGTCTAAACTAAGAATGAATATATACAGTGCAATAGCTTGACCATAAGCAAAGCAGAAAGATACAATTTTCAAACAGAACTGAATCCGCACCTCTGTGTGACTATCACGGTGACTGCCAGTAACTGAGCTTCAGTGCCTTAATTCACCCGCATATTTTCAATCACTTTTTAACAGCTTCAGGGGAAAAGGAAACCCCTATTTAACTCAGAAGTGGGATGAAGTTATCCCATTTTTGGATAGGCAGTAAGCATGTTCACCGATCGCGATGATTCGATTTTCAGGCAGTTGGTCGCAGTGGCCCCTGGACTTGAGCAGCCAATAATATTTGAAGGGAAACTTCTTAATCTTAAGCAGCAACCTTTTCGGGTGACGAAAATTTGGGCGGAGTTACATAATATTAGGAGGTGATGAATTGTGTTTCTGTCGTGGCGTGTCGTAGTGTAAGTATTGTTCACACTTACAGACCTCCTCAACTTCTGATATACCAATATCTGAATCAGTATTGAAGGATACGGCAGAACGCAACCGGCGGCGGATCCAGTGCCAATATACTATCTAGTTTGTCCTGAGTTGTCTTAGTGTTGCGATCGTCCGCTAGGTGAGTCTAGTCTCCACAGTCTGTTCGTATTGCTCACACTTACAGACCTCCTCAACTTCTGATATACCAATATCTGAAGCAGTATTGAAGGATAAGGTAGGTGGCGGATCCAGTCCCACTATACTATCTAGTTTGTCCTGAGTTGTCTTTGTGTTGCGATCGTCCGCTAGGTGAGTCTAGTCTCCACAGTCTGTTCGTATTGCTCACACTTATAGACCTCCTCAACTCCTGACATACTGATGATGCATCAGATTAAGCAGCATTGTCGGGAGACAACTAAGCGATTGATGAATATTTAGAATGTTTCCCTGTATTACAAAAGTTTCACTTCTCCCATGTGTCTTTACGGACCACCCTGATTCTTTTGATGTATTTTTAAATGTCGCTTCCTAAAATTAAGGAAATCACTTACCCTCTCCAGTTCAAAGCGCTGGCCTTTACTATTGGCTAAGTACAACAATCGGGGTAGGTTAGTCGGTGTATTCCGGGAATCCATTACAGAGATTGCTACAGGGAGGCGACCCCACGGCTGTCGCTCATCCCGACAGCACTTGACTTTCAAATCTCTCAAGACCGCAGCACTAGCACACCGTCTGCCGCAATTTTACACTATAAACTTTTCTCCAAGCAGAGAAAAGGTTGGCTGGTAGAGCCTAATATACAGGCGATTTTCATTTCATTACAATAAAATGCCGCATAAAAAATATATTGCTATGCTTTACAAAGATTGATATATGTAGCCTAAATTATAGGTTGAAGACGTTGTAAATTATGAATTTCAATATGCTGCCCAGCGAAAAAGAATCACAATAGACACATACTCGTTACCATGTTTCCTGAGTCCGGTCCTAACATCTCTAAGATACACTAAACCAGGGGTTCACAAACTGTAGTTCATGGACCACCGGTGGTCCACAGACATATATCAGGTGGTCAACTTACCAAAGTAAGAAAATAAATGTGCTGAGATATTGGAAATTTGAAGTAAAATACAGTACCTAATATTGTATTATCGTATAAAATCCAACCGATACCAGTCCTAAACATTTAATCAAATATTAGCATGTAATTTTAGGAACAAATCATTCTAGAATTTGACGATTTTCCTCTCGCAGCTATGGTGGTCCACGGAAAATCATAAAATAATCTAGTCGTCCACGGACAAAAAAGGTTGGAAACTCCTGCACTAACCGGTACCCCCATCTTTCAATGCATGGCGGTACTGCGCCGTACTGCTTTCCGTGACTTTTGAAGCGATGATGGGACCCACCCTAAGTTTGTTTAACAATATAAACACATCGTCAAATATACAGGGTATACCACCCCACCTCCAAAAATTCCTGGTACGCAATTTCTCGTATGGTATTGTAATTCAACTCAATTGTACTGTTTTGAAGGAAAATAAATTGAATTGAATTGGATTCGCAGGGGTAAAACAATTTAGTTCCGGGGAGGAGGACCGAACTTCTTAAGTCCCTTCGTCTAAAAATAGGCGAGGACAGGATTTGAACCAGCAGCCAACATAAATAAAATCGAACAAACTCGGTGCTTCGTTCGTTTCAATGCCGTACTTCTCTACTGTACATATGTACGTACATTGCTACGCATAGTCTGCCAATTGTTGGTAGATCGCTGTGGTTTCACAAGTTGGTATAGCAGGGCCGTCGGAGGGCCAACTTGGGGAACTAAAATCTCATTAAAACCATTGGAAAGTGGGGGGTATCGAAGGCTCATGGAGTTTAAATTTGGACTTGGTTTTTCGTTGCATTATTCATGCTGCGCAGGTTTCATCAGCCCTCGCGGAATAATCAAAGTTAGAGGTCCGTGCCCTCACAAAAACAGCCTTTGCTCGCTCTAATTTTGGCTTTGCCATTCCTTTTTCAAATTTAGACTAACTAATCTGACCCGCAAAAGGTTTCGAATTTAGTATGCTGGTAAAAAAGGCAGCCATGACATTCACTTGGCTCACGGAACTGTATATTTGGAGTGTTCATAAAAACATCCCTCCTAAAGCGTACACAGAATATGACACTCCCTGGACCCCGCCCCCGGGGAAGACCGAAATTGACACTCCCCAGATAAATCGAAGAAGACATAAGGTCTCTCGCCCTGAACAAAGAAGACGCTCTCAACAGAGTTGTTTGGAAACGCCGCTGCCGTGCCGCCGACCTTCCCTGAGGACAAAGGCGATGTAAAAGTAAAAGTAGATAATAAGTGGGAATGAGTGCAACTCCCGAAAAGTCGCCTACTTTCCCTGACAATGGGTTCTGCCCTAATTGCTCGATGACTGTGATGCTGGTTTATTACTATTTTACAGGCAATGTAAGTTCAACTAGCCCTTCGTTAAATAATATTACATTCTCATTAACCAATAAATCAAGCCGTTGTTGCCCGGATAGGCATTTAGGGTTAAAGCAAGATGCTGCGTTCTGTCAGCAGCAGCAAGGGAATAACGCTGTTGCCCATGTTTCTGACAACCCGAATAGGATAGCGGTAAAGAAAGGCCCACCTACCCTACAACTTAGTTGGACTATTATTATTATTGATGGGCCTTACATGAACGTAGACTCACTTGTACCCTGCCAATGACCCCATCGCTTTTCAGACATAATTGCTGCTGTTGATCCAGTCCAATTTCTAGCAATTATTGGCAAACTGCTGGCTCACCCCTCAATGTCAACCAACATCGACAAGGCCAATAGGCAAGCTCAGAAATGCTTACCATTACCTTTGATACAGGTCTTAGCTCGACTTAACCAAGTATGGGAACGAGTTCCCCTTATGAATTATTGTGAACATTTCGCTTATTATCTTCTGTTACGATTGATGAAAGCTCTGAATATCCACTGTTTATCTTAGTCCTGTTCTTAGAGGATTAAAATTGATTGTATACATTTCAAAGGATCATCTCACAATAACGCTGGCTTAGTAATAGAACCCCCCCCCCCTGGCTACGGCCTTGGCAACGGGGACACCTTGCTGCAAGGTCAGCGTGACTGGATCCAATTATATCAGGCTTCGCCCATTTCCGAAAGCTTCTAAATGAACTGAGAACTAATAACTTCCCGACATTGCTTAATGACCAACTCTTAGGGAATGCTATCTATACCGACAGTGAGGCCCTAACTCTAGCACATTGACGTAATTACCTGAATCTGACTATTTGACGATTTTAACTTAAATTTTTTTATTACCAACGGCCATAGCAAGTTGAATCCACCAGAACAGAGCCGGCTCAAAACTATAGCAAACTTGGTAGTGTGCACAGCCTTTGCGGGGGAACATGGTGGGGCAAGATAATGCGCTGAGACTAGGGTTGTCAGAATTCCTCTGTCCGATGAAAAAATAAATGTTTGGCCGGACAATGCTTAGTCCGGTCTTTTCACTCGAGTGCGCAAAATAGTTTTTGTCTGGAAGATAGAACGAAAATAATAATTTTAAAAATCAGATACTAGCCGGCAAAACAAGTTGGTAATAAAATCGAGAAATTAACAATGTACTGTCATTTTTCATTTTTAATTAACTTGCTAAGTGATTATTTATTAATTGACTAGATAAAATGACCATTTCTTTTTTTAAAAAAAAATTTACACTAGATGGAATGGCCCATTGACTCTCTGTCCGGTTTTAATGTTTTGTAAATCTGGCAACACTAGCAGAAACTATGTTCCCCAGACTCGTTACTTCGTTAAGTCATGCTTCCACCTGTTACATTATGGAAGGACAGGACTTGGCTTGTTTATGCATTCTATTATTTGGGTCAGGACCAATAGTTTTTCAGATCGAGAGGCCGGTAACCTACAGGATCCTAAGCCTGCCCAAACCTTGCGGTTCGGACAGGACTTTTGGGCTTTTTACGGCCCGGTACGCCCCCAACCCCCCGCACACAAGCCATGTTACACATGTTACATTATCGCTTATAATGGTGTAGGTTGACGTCGAGAACGTATACCAGTTTGTCAATGGTCAAAATTCCTACGGAAACCATGTAAATATTGTCCGAAACCCGTGGGGTCGTTGGCATTGGACAAGGGACCAATGGGACACTAAAAGTTGGCCTAGGTCCATAAAAACGTCTTTCATTATTGTTATTACTGTGTTCCCCAATTGGCTCGGAAACCACTATAATGAGGAGGTCCACCCTGTCCGTCAACTCCCATTCTCCCTGAGGGGAAGTAGTCTGCCCTTAGGGTACCTCAAGTTAAGAAACAGACTCACCCCCCCTCCCCCGGCTAACAGGGTTGCTTAAAAATCAGAAATGATACAAGCAGGCATTTGTAAACAAAACAAAGCTTAAATTATATCTTTTTATATACAATAGTATGTTTGCATACTTATTTTATGTATTGACAAATGAAATAAACTGATTCATTCATTATTTAATTATTTATCAGTCCGATGATGCTTTGCTTTTCCATGCTTTCGATACACCTTAACATACCACAGCATTCAAGTTGGCAGGTATGGTGCTTATTACAGCACCAAATAATTCAACAAAATAATCGTCGAAACGGTTGCCTCCTATCAACGTCTGATCAAAATGATAAAATGTTCCCATTGAAGAGAAAAATACTTTCACAGGCTTACTTTGCATATGAGATAGATTTTTAGTATCTGGTATAGCGTTGTTTTGGTGTCAGGAGGAAAGTTGAGAGGAAATGGGCGAGATTGCGTTCAGTAACATGGTTATCGGTTTAAAAATGTCAGGAAAGCCAGGTCCTACCCCGGGGCTATATCCGCCACTCTCAACTTTTTATCTCATAGCCCCCTCCCCCCTTTCATCCCCTCCTCTTTTTGCCCCCTATTTTGCCTTCACAACCCGAACCCACGGACATCGGTATATTTTTCATAAATATTTTTCTAATAGGGGTACCCACAAATCGTGAAAAACCATGAGATCATAAGAAAATAAGATGAAACGTAGTATATACTGTAAATAAGAGTAATTAAATCAGTATAAGGAAAGCTTTGTTGCGATTGTCGAAATTTTCGATTTCGATATTTCAGTGGATTTACATGGTTTGAGGTTCTATGAACCAAAAAATTGTTTTTTTTTCGAAATGTCTGTCTGTCTGTCGATTCGTGAGGAAACCATTCGGTGCACTTGATAAAAGTTGGCATGTATGTATATACAAATATCATGCCCTAGACTATTTTAGGGGGCTCACCCTTAAAAAAACTCCTAAAAACGTTTAACAATGTTTTCTGAAGAACGACTCCAACGATTTTATTTAAATTTACATACAGTATATAGTAGTCGCAATTAATGTTAATAAACGTCTATTATGGCCACCGCTTCAAAAAGAAGGGACAAATGGATGGGGCATATTCAGAGGCACGAAGGGCTCCTCAAGAACATAATCGAGGGTATGGTTGAAGGCACCAACTCAAGAGGACGGCAGAGGAAGGAGTACCTAGAGAATGTCATGACCTACAAAGAACTGAAAAGGACTGCGCCAAACAGACAAGAGTGGAGGAGAAAAATACAACATTCGCTGCAAACCAATCCCTAGATTGCAACTCAAGAAGAAGAAGAAACCCCAAAGTTCGCTTACCCCCTGATAGTTTGGTTCTGGGGGCAAAAAGGAAAAAAATACTTTCAAGATTATCATGAAAAATTACTAAAAAAAAAATTTCAATCGATGTTTTCCAAGTATGTTACAGGTATTAAATAGAGTAATAAATCGGAAGTATTCAGTAGTTTTCCCAAGCAAAGTTTTGTTTTTGAATAAAAATTATTTTTTGAGTAAACTATTGAAAATTTATTCGCAGTAGATTGCATGCCCTGTGTTACATTATATTTGTTTTCCCACTGTATACCATGCAATTGCCTCTTTGATACACTCAGTGCTTTGGAGGTAGGGAAAGTCGAGGACACCGAATTTCAACCCCAAGACAATTTTTCCCACTACTCATATTATTTATTACGTTACTTATATATTAGGCCTGGCTGCTTCAGACCAATGCCCACTCTGCCTGAGCGGACGTATGGAAGCTGCCCACCTTCTAACGTGTCAAGCAATCCAGAGCCCTAACAAAGACATCTCATCATCAGGCGCGGCACCAGATGGCGGTAACGCCAAGAGTGGGCGTTGGATAAGGTAAGTATAGTCCACGCAAATGAGAAAAGTATGGAGATGGAATGTTTTGATCCTGTGCAATACTGTAAAAATATTCTTTGCACAGTTTTTGTTATGCCTTGCATCCAATGCAACAAGGTAGCACAAAATGGTGCAACGAATATTTTTAAAGTGTTGCGCAGGATCAAAACATTCCATGTCCATACTTTTCTCATTTTGAGTGGACTATACCTATACTGATTGATAAATAGAAAAGCATGTACGGTTTCACTCGTACCGGTTTTTTAAATGGTACTTGAGAATATCGTTATTGTACCTCTATTATTATTATAATAATAGCCATCAAACGCTATTTCAGAAATGGAGCTCTCAAAAAAGACAGCCAACATTTTATGAAATTGACGTGTGGATATGTGCCTACGATATCCAACTGTCAAGGGCTGATGGATTCCTCCCCTAAGCCTTCCTGATGGATTCCCCCCAATTATTCTGTCTTGATGTCTGCAATTGCTGTAAACGGGCTTACGTTAACAAAGATGGATAGGGGCTACAGATATCCAAGAGCTTTGGTTAGAACGATACATTTATTTTACAAAACTCTACAGAACAATCACCGCCTTTTCTTTCAATTACTAGTACATAAACTATATCCAAACTTCATGTGCTAGGTTGGCTTAGTAATAGAACAAAAAAAGGAAATATTTGCTTATTTATTTATTTATTTATGTGTACGCAGGTCATGCGCTTAATTGCCTGTCTTTCTGTACGGCGATGCTTATGTCGCAAAGGTCAGTTTCCAATTCATCCTTCCAGATTTTTCAAGGACATCTCACCACTCCTCTTTGACCACCTTTTCTTAAATTAACGTATAAATAGGAAAGCTAAATTATTAACATTTTTTAGAGAGGATTTATAGCTGTGCTTCAGCGATTATTGATTGCACATGCAGTTTGCACAACCAGGTCAGCAAAAATAGAGGGTTAATACCTTGAGATAGGTACCTACCTACTGAAAGTAGCCGGAAAGTAGAAGCGACTAATTAAACTTTACACAATTAAACGAGATTATGGCTTCTACTGATTACACTGCAACAATCCGCTTACGTGTAGTGTCCCACCACAGCTCACAACTTCCCACATCATATCTCCCAGTCCCAACTTCAAAATTATTATTGTCCGACCACATGAAGTCATGACTTTTAATAACTAAGTGAACAGGCAGATTTAAATTAAATAAAGCTCCTTTCATACTTAAAATAATTGAAAAATTAAAACTTCTCGGTATTCACCCACAAATAGTTGGTCGCAGTGTCAACCTTAAATTTATATACAATAGGTTTACGTCAAAGGCAACGGGTATCTTAAAATAATTTTTTCTTGAGCAAGTATTGTTGAATTCAATGTCTCACCTTGTCCATTATCGCTTTTAACCGGTCTAGGTTACTAGGTTGACATCGATGACGCATACTAGTTATCCAATATCCAAAAACTCATACGGAAACAATACAGTGTCTGAAAGAAATGACGTCATTGGCATTGGACTAGGGACCAATGGGCCACTATAAGCAAGCCTAGGTCCATGAAAAGTATTACAGGACATTATTCCTTACTACTTTTTTTTTTTTTTTTTTTTTTTTTGCGGTGCCTCGTTAAGGTAAGGTTCGTTGCGTCGACCTTTGAGATCTATTGCAGCCGCTTTGTCATGGAGATTCATGTCTGGAATATACCCACTTTCTTGATGAAAGAGCGGGTTTTTCCTACTGGATCTTCATGAATTGTCTTCGTTTCTGACCCTGGTATTCCCAGTATCCTGAAACGGTTTTTGGCCAGAGCTTCACATTCTAAGAGAACGTGCTCTGCTGTTTCGTCCTCCATTTCACACCATCTACATTCTCTACTGCCCGTGTGGACTTTGAGTTTATACAGATGATGCCTTAGGTGGCAGTGCTCTGTGAGCAAACCAACAATATTCCTTATTTCTAATCTGCCAAGTAATAGCAAATTTTGGGTAAGTTTTTTTGATGGTTTTATTCCAAGTCTTTTTAGACTTCGTTTTTCTGTCATATTGTGCCAGGATTCAATTTTCTTGGTCTGGATCCATCTGTCAACTATAGTGCGTACACTTCCATAGGATATACCACAGGTTGGCTCTGGTCCAACAAATATTGAGTCCGAACCTATATTTGCTAGTGCATCGGCTCGTTCATTTCCCTCTACTCCAGAGTGTCCCGGCACCCACTCCAACTTAAGTGTATTATTTTTACTTACTCTGAGTAGGAGCTGTTTACAATCCCGTACTAACTTTGATTTAGTACAGTAAGAATCCAGAGCTTTAATAGCTGCCTGGCTATCAGAAAAAATGTGAATGGTCTTATTCTCATATTCCATTCTCAGAATTTCCCTTAAGCACTCAGCAATGGCACAGACTTCAGCCTGAAAAACCGTGCAAAATTTTCCCAGGCTTATGCTGATGGACTTAACTGGGTTCACCCCGTTAATTCCCGCACCCGTACCATTTGCTGTCTTAGAGCCATCAGTAAACCATACCAGTGTGCAAGCCTCCTGGCTCAGCGTACCCTCCATCCAGCTTTCTCGAGTTAAGATTCTGGATTCGAAGGGCCTCCTAAAGTCATATTCAGGCAACATCTGATCAGATGGCATACTAATGCCTTCCTCAGTAATTGAGTTTTTTATAGCACAGTGTCCTCTGAGGGAATTTTCCCAGAGTCCTCCTTGCTCCAATCTGTACGCACTCATTCTGGCCTGCCCCATAATAAATAAATTTAATGATGGGAGATCCAGAAGGGTATCTAGGGCGTCAGTCCTTACTACTTACTATTGTTGAATTAATAAATAGAAAATCAAACAGGTAGCAGGAGAGCAAATCTATAATTAATTTACAAAAATGGTATTTTGATCCACCTTTGCAGAGAAAAGAGGTATAATAAAGTAATGAAAGCGAGGAAAGCAACGGCGGCTTGATGATAGTGGAATAAAACTCTGGCGCAGAGGAAAGAAATTGTAATAATTGCATTAAGCGGTTCGCCTTTGACTAACGTTGAGGGGAATGCGATACCTAGAGCTTGGAAAATGTACTTAACTTTACTCACTTACGAGTTATTTAATTAAACTATTATACCTAACCTAACGTTGCCTTTCTCATTTACACATTAGGCTGGCCTTTTTAAACATTTACGTATGGCCTTCCTTTGGTGCGTAGATTTAGAGGAAAATGTATTTTTTTTGTGTTAGTTTGGATGAAATAGTGTGTAGAGTTCATACTTATAGTAGCTAGGTTGATAAATATGATAATATGAACTTGGCCAAATGGAGCCCCCACTTTCCATGTTTTGCGCAAAGTCCAATTTTTAGAGAAATGGTGATCGTAGTGCCACAAATGAGGTGTGATAAACTACTAAATACATTTCTTTTGATGTACATTATGTAGCCGTCACTATAACACCGATTGGCCACAGTTATTGAACTTGGAGGAGTTCCAACAACTGTGGCCAATTGGTTTTGGCCACGGCCACATATTATACTATCAGGTTGGTTAAAGATATCTCCCTTGAAGTATTTCATATAAAACACAAATAGGTTTGCAGGCAAAAGCATTTGAAATTCGTAATAAATAATATGTAATATAAATACGTAAAATGCAAAATGCTTACAGAAAAAAAGTATTGTAAAATACATGTATTTCAAATACAAAAGAACCGGTTTAGGGGTACCGGGATAACCGAGTTTACTCGAACATGCTTTCCAATATATCAAAATTAGTAGATAGAGAAAATCAGTAATTTCATGTTAAATAATTTTCCTATAGTTAAATTTCCAATATCTCGGGGGGGGGGGGGTTGTCCATCTAACGTCACTGGAGGTGAGGTAAATTCTAGAATTCTAGATAGGTCAGACCAACACACTGTCACACAGCAATAATGGCAGAGCACGCAATGCATTTGAGCGTGAATTGTCTATTATTTCTTCAAAAAAACATTTTTTTGCACAAAACCAAATAGTTTTTTGGGAAAGCAACCTGTTCCGTTTCGTTACTCAACTTAACACTTAAAGCATGCCTGAAGGTTGAAATCATCGATAGAAAGGTTTCGCAGAAAAATTATTTTTTAGTCATTTTTCATTAAAATTTAGTTATTTTTATTTTTTTACACCCAGAAGCAAACTATTAAGGGGCAATTGACCCCCGCATTTTATCAACATTAATAATGGCTACAATATATGTGAATTTAAGAGAAATCGTTGGAGCCGTTTTTGAGAAATAATTTTTTTAGACGTTTTTTTTGGAGTTTTTTGAGCATAAAACCCCCCCAAATTAAGTTGACCCCAAATAAAAAAAACGATCCCGAGGCATGATTTTTGTGAACTTACATGCTGAATTTCATCATAATTGACCGAGTAGTTTGCCCGGAAATCGATGAACAGACAGATAGAGCGACAGACAGACAGACAGACAGACAGTCATTTCGTAAAAACCACTTTTTTGGGTTCCTGGGACCTCAAAACGTGTAATTCCGTTGAAATCTCGGAATCGAAAATTTGGACCGTCACAAAGCTTTCCTTATACTACGTATAAATTGGAAAGCAATACTTCCACAATAAGGGCCACATGTTTGAAGGCTGCAAGTCTACAAGTCTGCAAGGAAGTTCGCGATAACTGGGAGTTCAAAATATGTTACAACTGTTTTTATTGGTTGTCGGACGCTGCCACTGCTTCTCAGGGACGAATTTATTTATGTGCCACCTCTAGGTAGCGATTGTTTCCTCCCTCCCCCTTAGGGATCTTTTCTCTTCTTCCTCTTCCCTCTTCATGCCGCGTGCGCAGCGTGAGGGGGTCACCCCGGACCCATTTCTTAAACTCGATCCGGTTGGACACTAACGTTTTGCTCGGCCATTGTTGTTCCTCTTGCTCAGGCGAGTTGTTCCACTCTTTCAAACCGGGTTGTCCTCGGTATGTCAAAGGGACTTCTTCCTTGTGTCATCCATCCTTTGCACGTGGCCAAATTATTGCAGCTGCTTGTTCTCCATTCTGGATCTTGTTAGTTTTTGTTTTTAACAAGTACTGCGACAATCACGCTCGACGCGAACTCCATCAATTATTTTATCTCTAAGACGAGATTGACAATTGTATGTCTACGGGGAGCAGGTTAAATATTTTTGGTGCCAGGTATGTATATATATACTGATTTAATAAAAATAGTGGAAATTTCACACGTTTTTACATTAAAAGAATAGGTACACGACATCACAAGTAACAAGCTCCCTGTTCCTTTTTTCTTTTACGAACAATACAGTACCTACCTAATTTAATAATCCATCGGTCATGTAAATTGGATTCTGTACTGAACATTGCTGAACATTTTGAAATACCAGAAACATTTCTAAGATCCTAGGAAGTCAGATGTCTTCACAAAAGTTATGGCCCACAAGAATGCTGGGCTTTCTTCATTTATTTGAAGAAAGGAGTGGTGGGAAATGAACACACAAGGGTTGTAAACCCCTAATTCCTTTTTCTTTGCGGCATTTCTCAGTTTTAACGGATTTTCTTCGCCCTCCTGATAATGGATCTCAAGGGGGTAGGGTATCAAATTTAAATTACGGTATACATTTGTTTGAAAGCGTGTCATCTTTACGAAAGATCATGTTTTAATGTTTTAAAGGGTGGAAAAATCTTTGAAAACTCCATTAGTGAAGTATTGGGAGAATTGTACTGTTGTTAAATACTACAGTAGTATAACTTAAACTGCTAAAAATTTAAGAGAAGCGGGTCTGCCAGTATGAATGGATTTGAGGATATAATTTACAATATAACAAATAAAAATACATAAATGTAAGTACTGAATATTATAAGGTACTGCAGCGTAGGGCCATATGCGCAAATGTAGGATCAGGCACGTGAAGCATTTTGCCGAATACTAAATTCCATTTTAAAAATCACACGTTGAAATTATATAACAGGTGCGACGAGTATTATTCAATTTGTATATTGTATATCTATTTAGATTTAAATTTTTATATAGTTTGGTAATATTTATTTTATTCACACATTCAAAACATAGTAAGTATATTCATAGGTATAAGCACAGTAAGTAAATGTCAACAATTTTTTTTCAATTTATCGACGATAATGAAATAGAATAGATTGCGTCTAACCATAAACTAAGTAATGCCAACAGCGGTCAAACGCAGGGGAAAATGAAAAAAAAAATTGCAGGCAAAGGTGACTTGACCAAAGGTTGACCGGGGTTGCAACCATAAAAAGAAAATATTGAAAAATGTAAAACAAGTGAACATTTCAACCGGAAGGATTGATAAGGCGCGGTTCCCACCGACCGGCTAGGGCTAAATACAAACACGGTGACGTGGTAACAGACATTCAAGACTTAGGCGGTGTTTCCATCGACCTCGCATTGCAGAATGCAAGTGGCATTGACGGAAATGTTTGTTTTACTCTATGCCATAGTTAAAATTGATCAATGATCATAGAGTAAAATCATAAACAAACTAACTAAAATTAAAAAATGGCGTCATGGGATATGTTAATTACAAACATTTTAATAGATTTCTTTAAAAAGAAAAAAGGCCCTGAAGTTTTGCGCACTTGACCTTGGGAAAATATAGGTGATTTATTATGTTAAATGTTCCACCATTATGAACAAACCACCTCGTTAGGGAGGCCATAGAACCACGGGTAGAATATGTTTATGAATTTTGGGAAATTCGTGGCTTACGACAGCTCAACATTGGTAGCTTAGGCTCGAAAAATATTGATTCCAATTCCGACATCAACGCTCCTTCTCAACTCTCCTTAGGTTGAAGTCGATAGGCCGAAACAAATTAAAAGGATTCGACGAGAAGCTGAGAGTGATTATTTCACAAAATATTCGTCCCAACCTCAAAAATGTTGTCAAATTAAAAAAAGCAACATTTGATGTAGATTTTTTTTTTGTAAACTGGGTAGGGGGCCACGGGCAATTGGCTTCTTGAAAGGTGGATCACGGCCCTAAAAGTTTGGGAACCACTGCCTGACATAGCATTCACTTGTATGCAACTTGGTAATACGATACTATCAAAGAAATTTAAATAGTTCGATAGCAGATGACGTTTGAACATCACACTCACTAGGTAGAAAATTTATCCAAAAGGTCAAAACCTTTGTAGGCTTCGTTTATATACGGTGAGGAAAGTGTAGGGTCCGGTGACAGATGGGTTCAATACCCTGAAGAAACATCCAAGGTGCTCCTCCCCTACATTGCATCCCTTATTGATGTGCCAACCCCCCCTCCCCTTGAGCCTCCGAGATAAATTGCTGCGTACGCCTTCACTGCGTATCTTACTCAACCAAGGACCATAGCAATCGCTTACAATTTACTTTAATCCCACTGGAATTCCTTTGCTCTTCCTATCTTTTATTTGGATTTCTTTCTTTTTTGGACTATGGTCATTATCAAGTTACAACTTATTTATGTTACGAGGACACGTGTGGGTCGACTTTGATGGCCAGGTGGTAACGTGCTTGCACTTGTGCGAGTCTTTACACGCCATGCGATCGGAAACGTGTCGTAACTAAACACGGGTACTAACTTACAGAGGTGACTGAAGAGGTCAATCGGATACATTCATTAAATTGTTTGTATACGATTAATCTTTTTTTTCTTTTGGCTAGAGTTATGCAAAGTATAATATTGCTAGGATAGAAGCGTAATGCTTCGCTCCAGATTTCAATGAAGCCAAAGAACAAGTGATGAATAGTGAGCTGTAATGGTATTATGGTTTTACTTTACCACACAGGAGGCTGTACACATTAAATCAACTTCATAATTAATTAAGATAATATAATTCAATATTAACACTTATCCTAATCTCATCTTCCAATCTTCTCTTCAGGAGTTGCCTCGTCTGGGAACTGGGATGACAGTACTATTATTAAATAAATAATAAATGTTGTTGTTTCTAACGCCTGCTTTCAGCATTTCTGCTTTAAGCAACCCTGTCAGCCTGGCGGGGGGAGTGAGTCTGTTTGTTAACTTGACGCACCCTAAGGGCAGACTCTTTCACCTCGGGGAAAGGGGAGTTGACTAACAGGGTGGACCTCCTGATTATAGTGGATTCCGAACCACTTGGGGAACATGGTAAAGTCACACGATTAAATCGGAGGTGACCAGGACTCGACTTATATTGCCTAAGCGCGTTATCATGTCCCACCAGGTTTCCCTGCCAACGCTGTGCACTCTACCAAGTTGTCGCAGTTTGAAACATGCTCTGCTCTAATGGAATCAACATGGTAATGCCGTTGGCAAAATAAATAATAAATAATAATAATAATAATAATAGGCTATAGGTACACTGATACCCACTTTTATTAGCTACAGTCCTAGCTGCCCAGAGTGAATCATTATTATGCCATTTAAGACAATATTGTCAGCACAACCGTGGCTAGTCTTTATTAGTACGATAGCCAATGGACCCCGCATTTTCTGATTTTCTGCTTAATTACTATTTACACGCTAGTACAAGAAAAGCTTTGTGGTCGAAATTTTTAATTTGGAGATTACAGTAGATTTACCAGTTTTGACGTCCCAGAAACAAAAAAAAAAAGTGTTTTTTAAGAAATATCTCTTCGTCTATTTGGGGGCAAAGTACTCGGTAGATTTGAATGAAATATGGCAAGTAGGTTACCAAAACAATCATTATTTCGGGATAATTTTTTTATTTTGGTCTAACTCAATTTGGGGGGTTTCAGCTCAAAAAACGACTAAAAACGACTAAATTTTTTTTACTCAGAAACGGCTCCAACAAAACGGAACAGGTCGCTTGCACCTTGTTAATTTTTTTTTTATTAAAAAATAAAATAAAACTCAATTTTCATTAAAATTTTCCCCCTCCCCCTAAAAAAAACAATGCAAAAAATAAAGAGAACTTATATAGAGGTCTACAATACGACGTTTATGTAATTATAAATAAAATAAATAAATAAATAAGGACTTTTTATTGTTTCTATTACTAAGCCAACCTAGCGGAGTTAGGGCTAAAAGCCCTCTCTTACACTCAACAAGGAAAGCCCGGGACCGCCTGCTTTACATGTCCTCCGAAGCATGGCCAGAAAATGTAGCCAGTGTGGGACTCGAACCAACAACCTTTCGGGTGAAAGTCAGAGTCCGTACCACTACGCTACATGTCCTGAACCCATCTGAACTTATAATGACTAAACCTATATAGCATTCCTTAGGGCTTAGAAGACAAAGATATAATGGAGTCTCAGGTGGAGGGGGGCAAAGCTTGTTTCATTATTAAGTGTTAAGTCAGGGATCTTAGCGCCATCCGCCATTACAGCCCTCTGCTATTGTACTTTATCTCAATTACTGACTTGACAATATCTAATAACATTTCCCATTTCTACTGTTTTGGGTCTTTTGAGACACATTTTCATCAAAACCTTGATAAAAACAAAGTTAAACATGGGTATATGAGAAAATTGTGAGCTTCTGGGAAAAAGTCATAAACTCGCTGGATGTAGCTTGCAGGGGCAATACAATTTGGTCTTGGGGTATTGTTTGACATTCAGAATAGCCATCCAGCCAATATTCTCAGGTAAATTGTTGGAAATCTTATGGCCTGTTTTGCCCCTTTCGCTTTATATGAGGCTCCACATCTGCTCTATATACAATATTACGTTTAGGATCTAAGTGGGGACTTGTGCAGCCTTATCCATAATTTCGGATTGAGATGCCTTACAGGGAAGAAGTGACATTTTTAATATTATATATAATAAATATTATATATTATTTAATATATATGCTAATACTCCCACTTTCAGGTTAACTAAAATATTTAATCTTAATGCTACATATTTAGACATTACCGATAACAAACGTTAATTTATTAAAACATTGGCTATATTAAATTTATAAATTATAAAGTCTTAGTTAAAATGTATAAGAAAAGTTATGTTAGGCGTATACACGCACAATAGATAAGTTAAGTTAAGTTTATGTTAAGTTAAGACTTACATTTTTTTTTATTGGCTTAAGGGTATACAGCGAAATCCAACCTGGCAAAAGACTGCTATCGGGAGCTCACTGGACAACGAGGTTGCCCAGGGACCGTCTAAAACAGCTTGCCCAACGTCCTACCACTTTTGTCCGATACTCTCCAGGAAGCGGACCACCTCCGTCAGCACCTCTTTGTCCAAGTCCTGGAGCACATCCATATACGTGAATGGCGGCAACTTCCCCTGGTCCTGCAACCTGCTAATAAGCTCTGTCCTCTCCCGGCTGTAGAGGGGGCACTCAAAAGTGATGTGGTCCGGAGTACCCTCTTGATCCCCAAACTCACAGAAGATTTACATATCATTGGACTTTGTCTGTTTCCAGCAAATAAATCCTTATTTATTTATTTTAAAGGTATATCGTATACAAACAATTAAATGATTGTAACCGATTTATCTCTTCAGTCGCCTCTGTAGGTAAGTACCCGTGTCGAGTTACGACACGCCTCCTATCGCATTCTGTAGAGACTCGCACAAGTAAATTTTTACACAAATTTGCCCTATACCCACATCGAAAACCATTACAAACAGGGTTTTCCTCCTTTGAAACCCTCTAAATTTGAAATTAGTGAGCTGCAATTACACACTGGGTTTTAGCAAGATTGAAACCCTCATTTATGAGCAATACGAACAGTTGATGCCTCAACACTTGGATTTTAACCGAAGAACTTATAACTCTATTATAAAGCATGGCCAAAAGAATTCAAAGATGCAAAATAGAAAAAAAAAAGCGATAAGTTAGAAATTATGAATAAAAAGCTTTAAATATTAAAAACTAAGGTGCGACGGAGATGGAAAATCGTTGTAAGAAGTTCGCTCAACTTACATCATTCAAAAACTCGCAAGTCGCAATCCAAGTCAAACTTTTGGCCGGGTTCTATAACACCCTTACAGCCGTCAGCACTATCTTGAAGACTTTTTTCTTTTCCTAAAATTACTGTCCGCCCAGGAATCGTATAAGTAGGCAAAAGCATGGTGTGATTTAATTACAGTAGGATATGATGTCCTAAAGTTTCTCAGTTTTCTGTTGATATGTGCACTATATACACATAGGCAATGTCTTTCGTCACTTTGATTCCTATATGGGAGGTATTGTAAGGTAGTAAAAGATAAAAAAAAAACATGTTAGCCAACTTTCTAGGTATTTTAATATTTTCAGTTACGCGCTTCTCTAACTGATGGAACTTTTTATTATTATAAAAAACGCTTTACAATTGATAAATTTCTATAAATAAAAATGTATGCACTCAATGCTTTGCTTATACAGTACACCATATCCAAAATGGTGGATAAAAATATAGGCTACCTGTATAATATAGATTTGATGGTGTGTTATATGGTTGAATTTACATCTAAGAAGGAAAGCAGATGCCTACGTTTCCGGCAAAACGGGCATTCTTCTTACAAAAACCCAAACCACCTCGAGAGGGAACTGAAAATTGTATCACTTGAAACCAGTTTTAGAAGAACATTAAAAAATCATGATTCATAAAAAAAGATGTGTAGTCCTACTTGTTTTTTCACGAAATGAGCCATCCTTATGAACCTGGCAGTCGGCAAAATAAATAAGTTATGGATTTGTATTTTTGTTTACTTTCGTATCTTTTACGAGGGCTGCTACGTAGGAATCTTGACAAATAAAAAAAAAGGTTTTCTGTAAAAATTGGGTTCTTGTATTAAACATAACTCCCATCGCTGTCACTGTACGTTCAAAACCTGTGAACCCGGGTTTTATAATATAGTATTTCGGCCAATTTATTTGAGGCACCTCCAAAACATGCGTTTTGAACACCTCTAACGCATCTTCAGGGGTCAAAAGTGGCTGACGACGCAATTTTAATATTCCCTGTGGCACCAAAATTGAAGTCGATAGGGGTAACGTCGGGGCAAGATAATATGCACGGATTTTTTTTTGATCGATAAATAAATAAATATTGACTTTTTCTTTTCTATTGCTAACCTAACCTTGCGGAGTTAGGGCTATAAGCTCTCTCTTATACTCAACTAGGCAAGCCCGGGACCGCCTGCTTTACATGCCCTCCAAAGCATTGCCAGAAAATGTAGCAATTGAGGGACTCGAACCAACCACCATTGGGGTGAAAGTCGGAGACTGTACCACTACTCTACATGTCCTGGTGTAGGTACCTCTAATTATTGTTATATGATAACATACAATATTGAAAAATTGAAATACCTTACATGTAACTTTTTACACCAAACGTCCATGATCAACGCATATGCCTAATTCAAGAAATAATGCAGCACGAAAACAAGTGTACAGTAATTGGAAATTGGATATACTATATTAAAACTTAGTATACATTGTATTACATAGTAGAATATTGGGCAAATGTGAAATACTGTGCATGTAAAGAAATAATGCAACACGGCCAGTAATTAGAAATAGGATATATATACGCATTAGTTATATTGTAGTATTATTGGCCAAAGGAGAAACATTCAATATAAAATAGTAGAGACTCAAGGAAGTTACTGTATTTTACGCATAAATTATGTTGGAGAACAATTTTATATTGAAATACTGTACATGTAACTTTTTACACCCAACGCAAAATGCAAGAAATAGTGCAAAACGGCCTGTAATTAGAAATAGGATATATATACGCATTAGTTATATTGTAGTATTATTGGCCAAGGGAGAAACATTCAATATAAAATAGTAGAGATTCAAGGAAGTTACTGTATATTATATAGATTATGATGGAGAACAGTTTTATCGATGAAAAACAGTCCTCTGAGACTTGTAGCCAAGTTTGTAAGTTGTCTTGTAACTTGAAGCGGAGTATCTTTCTTTCCCCCAACTTAATAATTCCTCTTACCGAGTTTTTCACTTCAAGTTGAAAGTTTTTAGTACCTACCTACAGAGTCAATGTCATTGTCTTTACCTGAATTTTACGTCTTATTCTCAAGTCAATCTGCTATTTCTACGGGTTTAACGACAACAGCTCCCAATGTCGTTGGATTTTAAAACTGTTGTTAAAGTAGTATTTATATATATGGTAAACCAAAGTTTATTAATCTCAGAAAGTTGTTGGAGCCTTGGTTCTCAGGTAAAAGGGTGTGCTATCCTATAAACCAAATAATGAACTTAATTATATGAAATATGCAATGTAATAAACGACAGTTGTATAATTACCCAAATTACATCTTGGAGGTGCTCTCTCTCTTCTTTTCAATATTTTGCTTCGGCGGGGTTTCCATTGACCTCGCATTGCAGAATGTACATGACGTCGACGTGGTAGCAGACATTAAAGACTTATTAATGATGTCTTCTACCACGTCAACGTATGTGCATTCTGCAATGCGAGGTCAATGGAGACCCCGCCTTCGGAATTGCATGGGAATTGCCCTCTAAGTCACTGTTACAAGTATTTCATCACTTTAGGCGTCCATTCCATTGACCGGCTAGGGCTATTCCCAAAAACAGTGACGTGGTAGCAGACATTCAAGACTTAGGTTGCGTTTCCACCGATCTCGCATTGCAGAATGCAAATGACATTGACGGAAATTAGAATTTTTCTTTTTATAGAAATCTATTAAAATGTTGGTACTTAACATATCCCATGACGCCATTTTTTAATTTTAGTTTGTTTGTTTGTGATTTTACTGTATGATCATTGATCAATTTTAACTATGGCATAGAGGAAAATAAACATTTCCGTCAATTCTGCAATGCGAGGTCGGTGGAAACCCCGCCTTAGTCTTGAATGTCTGCTACCACGTCACCGTTTTTGGAAATAGCCCTAGCCGGTCAATGGAATGGGCACCTATGAAGAAAAAAAATCTCCTTCATCCGGGGCCTACTGATTCTATCTAAGGCCTGAACTTAGGGTAAGGTTACGGTATTGTAAAATTTATGCGAAGGACAATTGCTTCGACTCGAAAACGTCATAAGCTGCATCATAGAGGGAACAATAGAAGGCGTTGACAGACCTGGGCGCCCAAGAAACAAGTATCTGCAGCGAGTCATGGAGGATGATGTAGGGGCCAAGTCATATGTGGAGCTGAAGAGGGCGTGCCAGAATCGAGGGGAGTGGCGGCTTCGAAGTCACATGTTGCTGCCAACCAGCCATCCGGCTGTAACTTGAAGAAGATGCTTTTAATAGTTGGTCAAATAATGGGTGGGGGGTGCAAAGGAGGGCAACTGTCAGCACAACAGTTTTATCCAGTACTCGATTTTGCATTGGTCAAGCCATGCGAAGCAGCAACCTCCCCCACCCCCCCCCCTATGTGCTTTTTTGTACTTCTTAGCCTAATTCCTTCTTCTATTTGTATTAATATGCATGAGGTGAAACAGATAACAGTCTGAAAAATGCCTTATAATTATTATTATTATTATTTTTTTTTTTTAAATATCCTTGACTGATTCTATCTACGACCCTGCATATAGCAAGTTAAGGTAAGATTAACCGCCTGTCTTTTCCTGCTGTAACCATACCATTGGTCATGGCTTCATGGACATGGCAAAATCAAACCACATGAGAATTTTTCTCTGAATAATCCAAATTATGGCTACATTCAGAAGCCCGTATTCTCTAACATGATGCTTTACAGGGGCTATGTAATCCTGTCCCACTGCAGCAATGGAGATAGTACTGGACTTCCCACCCCTCCATGTTGCAGTGGGAACTTCAGCAGAAATGGCATTACTAGGAGTGGAAGGGCAATTAAGAGAGACTCAGCCTCTCTGACTGCGTCTGACCACTGCCTGGATATGCCAAGCGATAGAATCCATCCAAAATACTGTTTTAGGAGGGAATTCGAAACTATATTAGGGACAATGAAAGAATGCTGCGAATCAGCAGGAATTTTCAATAGTCACACAATCAAGTGGTTTACTGATGGCTCTAGGCTAGAAAGTACCAAACCAAGAACAGGCCTTGGCGTCTTTGGTCCTGGGGTTAAATATCTGGAGTCTCTCAACTATAGTCTTGCAGATTCTGCAATGAAGGTGCGGAGGACCTGCGATGCGATGCGATGCAATCGCACGAAGAAGAGCAGCATGCTCGGAAAGCTTGCAGTTACATGTAAAAGACCTACCACTTCTGAATCCCCTCAAGATCCTGGCTCTCGTGAGGGAGATAGGCCTCGAGAAAGTGATGTAGAAGTGATGTAGATACTTTGTTGTAGGGGGCACAATAGGCCAATAGGCTTAAGTGCACACAGGTAACACCTGTACCCCAATTTATAAAAAAAAAAAAAAAAAAAGGTAAGATTATGGTATTTGAAATTGATGCTAAGCTGGCGACAGCTGCAACTAAAGAACCGCTTTTACTAGTTGGTAAAATAATGGGCGGGGGAGCAAAGGGGGGCAAGTGAAGCGGAAGGAGAAGGGAGATAACACAGATGAATGAGCTAGTCAGGACTGGTCTCTTTCTTTCTAGCTATAAACCAACAGCACAGAAACCCCGGACATTGAACCAATTTTCAATATCGTTTCACTTACTCCTAGGCGCTAAGACCAGTGAAGGGTCTTGGCATGCTCTGCCACGACGCACCAGCCTGCGCGGTCCTTCGCTCTCCTTCGCCAGTCATCGACGTCAAGGGTCGCCGACGTCGTCTTATCATCGCAACTGTAGTCGTTCCACTCGTCTTCTTTTTCGGGGCACCTTGTGTATCAAGGCTGTTCTTGTAGCCCTATTGTCTGGCATTCGTTCCATGTGCCCTAGCCACCTGATGCGGGCTGTCTTGATTTCGGCTACTATCTTAGGTTCTTGGTATATCGCATAGAGCTCATTGTTGCTCCGGATACGCCACTGTCGATATCGTTTCAAGTCTGTCCTATTTTATTTTAGATAGCCGATAACAGTACATAATTGTAATTTCATGATTGCTTATACAAATTTATGTTTTACTTCAGCATTAAATAAATAAATAAATATTGACTTTTTTGTTCTATTACTAAGCCAACCTAGCGGAGTTAGGGCTATAATTTTACCTTGGTTTCCATACAGTTATGAATTATTTGTATAAAAGCATAAACCTCTCACGGACTAGTCCTGCAGTAAGTCACTCCAATTATTGTAAACACACTTGTAAAAATATACAGCTTTTGATTGATTGATTGATAAAGCCCTCATTTTACACTAAACTAGGATGGCCCGGGACCGCCTACTTTACATACCCTCCGAAGCATGGCCAGAAAATGTAGCAAGTGTGAGACTCGAACCAACAATCTTTCGGGTGATAGTTGGAATCTGTACCACAACTCTACTTGCCCTGACGCATTCTGACAGGTGAAAATATTAAAATCCTAAAAAGAAAGAAGACTTTTGAGCTAGCCTAAATGCTCAAAAAACAAGTAATTTCCCAAAGCCAGGAATACCCATTTTGAATCTATCAGGAGCCAGGTGACTAGACAATACACATCATAACTATGGCGAAACCTAATATTGAGGTTTTGACTTCATAAGATAAGATAATATTTATTTCACAAGTTATTCGACGAATACATAGAATAATGGTTGTAATAAGAAAATACCTCTTCATCTTTTAGTGGAAGCCATGGACAAAATGTTGCATGACCGACGCATAAATTATTTACCATGGACCTATGTGTGAACATCGGATTCTCCGGGGAGATATCTCGTACGTTGCGCCGGGGGGGGGGGGGTTGGATACTGGGAGTTGCAGCGACAACCTCCTCTGGGAGATAATTGTCTCCGCGCGGTAACCGCACCATCACATGCTCACTCGGTACATCACTGCCCCAAATTTTCCTCTCCGTTGCATTGGGGCCCACAAGGGAATGTACAACATCCCTTCCCCCCAAGAAGCACTGACCAATTAAAATGCCAGATGTACTAGAAATGAAGCTATTGTATCTATAATTATGTACAGTCACGAAATTCGCCAGCATCATTGAGAAGGTGCGGTGGTAGCGTACTTGTACTTGTGTGAGCCTCTACACGCCATGTGATCGAAGGAGTGTCGTAACTGAACACGGCTACTTACCTACAGAGGTGACTGAAGAGGTCAATCGGATGTATGCATCAAATTGTTTGCATGCGATTAACCTTAAAAATAAAATAAAAATAATAAAATAGGCTACCACTGCGGCCCTGACGGTGTAATGCGTGCTATCTGCATGCATTGCAGTGGGCAAGACACCGGACTTTTACTACTTGTAGTGCACAGGTAAATAAAAAATAAAATAAAATAAATAGTAAAAGAATTATAAAAATAAAATAAAAAGGCTCATTCTTTTACTTAAGATGGTATACCTAATTCCTTGGGGTAAAAGTAGCTGGAGTACAGCTTTTAAAGTTTTAAATGAATACTGTAGCTAGACCCAACAAAGAGTATTAACACAAAAGCACACTATATCGTATTATAAGACAATAAATAAGCACATCTATTGTTGAGACTATGCGCGTACGATAAGAGAGCTAGGAATAATCGCCACAGTCCATTGTTCTTTTTGAGAAATCCAGGTACAGGAGGTTGAGATAAGAGATGAGATTTATGGCCCTCCTAATTAAATGCTAAGTGCTCAGCGCTTTTATACCCCACCATATGGTAGACTTGCTACCTCATACTTCACGCTAAAAACCTTTTCTTATGCTAAAAGTCTCCGGGAAATGGGCTTCACGAATTATGGCTGGCTTTCAAAGTGCTGAAAACTGTGTGGCAAGTATTGTTACCTTAATTTTTAATTATACGCTTCGCCCATTTCTTAATATTACCTTTTGTTCCTACTTTTTGTTCAGGTGACTTACAGTAGCACGTTAGAAGTGGAAAATAGTACCTATTAAGGCTGTAATTGATTGTACCGTATTATTGCGTGACTCTGAAATTTAACCTACTTCTTGTTTTCAAGTTGTTAATGAAGTGGTGGCTTATACGAGCTACTCCCACGAGCAATCGGCCAATGCTAAAAAAAGTACTTTAATCAACTTCCAATGGATATAAAAAACTCACCAAACTATAATTTATTCAGAAAAACAATAGAATCCACAAATTGCTTATTGAAAGTATCGCAAACAAAATATGTAAAATACTAAAATAAATAACATTCCATCACGTACATACACCATGCCTACTCCATTCAATACATTACCATGTCATACAATATACGTTTACATTCATACATATTTACTTCCAATAAAGTTACGTAGATTTAGATCAGTTAATCTAGTCTACATGCAAGATAAGATAATATAGTTCTTTATTGCACCGATTTTCAATACAATAGCGTTAAAAATTTTAACTTAATAAAACAGAATAACAAATAAATAAATACATGTTAACATATTTCAAGTATCAACATAGAAATATACAAGAGCCATTTTTAAAACATTTTAGTTATTATACTCCATTATACTATGTCTGTTCAAAAAACTCTTGGATGTTGTAAAATGTCCCCTCAAAACGGCCCTAGCCCATAGGGCAAAACTGTTCTTTTAGGGAGATTCATCTACCTACCTATTGAGACGGCCACCAATGTTCAACTTTCAGAAAAAATCTTCATAACTTTTCTTTTCATGTCCTCCTGAGCCTAAAAAGGTACCAAGTAGGTTGTCCAAGTGACCGAGGTTGATTGAAGATTACGGTAAAGGACCTAACTGCCGGTATGTATTTGGAGCTTGTTGGGCTTCAAAAGGTATAATACTATATTAAAATATACTAGGTTCATAGCTATAGTCGTCAAAAATAATAAATTTAATGACAATTACCTTTCTAACGGTTCTTCTCAATGGTCACAAGGACAAAAGAATAAAAGATCGTTGTGCAATCTGCAATTATATACAATGTACGATAGTTCAAAGGAATCCCGCTATCAAATACAATACAATACGATACAATGATAAGCATTGTATTGGTCGTTCGTTCGTTTATTGCATTGTAGCATTGCATTGGTCTGTTATTATTTATTTCCCTGTACCTAGTGTGAGTCGAACCCATTCTAGAAGCAGGAGATATGGAACGACCAAGACCACAGGGAGGGGGGGGGGAGCTTATCCAAAGTGCAAATAAAGAAGCGAGGAGTATCGAGTGTGATAACGACAATGCTTTGTTGACACAACCCCAACTAAAATGAAGATGAAAATTTGCTTGGGGTAAATCGGAAAATTTATCTCTTGGTTAACCGAACCAATTTACTCACTAAAATAGCTTTTTTTTATGCTTAGCATTTTACTTTTAAAATATCTGTCACAGAAATCAAGAGCATTCTAAGATTGGCTTGTGAACACATTGTTATGACCCCTCAAGAGAACTGAGCGTATCATAAGAAAATTATAATATAAATAGCCTAGTATTGTGCAGCTTAATTCAGTCTACCTATTTAAGGCTATTTTCAAAAATTTTGGCTTCTTTTAATAAATTTAATACGAGTAGTGACTGAACCAGCCCCCATCTGAATTCCTGATTACGAATATCATAACTCAACATAACACAGCTTTATAATTATGGTAGTTCTTTTTTTGTAAATGTCTGCCGCCAGTGGAACTCCTTAGATAAGGAAATTAGATCCCAGCCAAAGATTCTTCTTCTTCTGCTTCCGGCTCTACAGCCCTTGGTGGGCTTTGGCCTGCTCGACAACACTCCTCCATTCTTCTCGGTTTTGCACATCGCTCCACCATCTGGAGACTCCCAACTCGCGAAGATCGTTCTCTAACTCGTCCTTCCAGCGGTTTCTTGGCCGTCCTGGCAGTCGTCTTCCCGTCATGCTTGCTTTGTACATTTTTCGTGGCATGCGTTCTTCAGACATCCTTACAACGTGTCCCAGCCACCTTAATCATTGTGCTTTAATGAACCTTACCAGCCAAAGATTCGTGGGTTCAAAAGCCAGTTACTGAAAAAATTGAACAGAACAACATTAGAATACGATTATTATCCATAGGTATTTAGGCTACTCTTTGTCTTTTTAAAACTATGGTTAGAATAAGTTCTTTTCATGCATTTTATAATAAGATTGTTTAAGTTGAGCGTATGCATTATGGAAATTGTATTGTTTTTGGACGTGGGTTAGGCAGAAAAAGACTTTCTAGTCTTAAGTATCGTAATATAGGACCCCGTAAATATAAGACGTTTATTATTATTACGGCCCCGTTCATTATGCCTATGAGTTCTGACTTCTTCAGTTCAACAATGGAATTCACAACAAAAATATTTCCAGGCGGACAAATCAACAGGACAGAAAGAGTTCAGGATTTGAGTTATCGAGACTGCGTTGCTCAATAAATAGCTGAACAGACTAATAAATAATATAAAGCAAGTAAGGAGGCTGTTTACAAACATGGCCAACTCCAAGTTGTAGAATTTTTCAAGAGAATGGATTTTCTGTTGAAAATTGCATTAAGTTTATAGCTAACCCTAGACTTCTCAGCGCTTCTGTGCGCAATCTGGCAGCATTTGTCACTTTATTTTACAACGTGCAGGTGGACATTAAAATTTTCTGCAAGGTCGGATCAAAACCCCATTTTGTAAAAAAATGGAGTTGGCCACGTATAGGATAGGATTACAAGTAAATTATGGTAAATTATTTTGTTCTACAAAAAGTTAAAATGCCATATCCTAATTTGAAAATACAAACAAAATGTTGTCTAATGGATAATAGGTTTTTAAAGTTACAAAAGGACATTTTGGGAGGTAATTGAGCACAGATGTAGGGGAAGGGGTCGAGGTTTTCGGACTGTTGGGAGTTCCGTTGCAAACGAACGGGGGTCGTGCTCAGAATTTGGAGCCACAAATCTCTTAAGGATGTTTTCCGCATCCCCCCTAAATCTTTATGAAAGCGATATTGGATTCTCCGGGTCTGTTATCTTAGGAAGACAGTTTTATTTCAAAGCCTTTATACTCTCTTTTGTCTCCTGTGTGCCTTGTATTGCTATATTGTTGACCAATTTTATGTTTGTCTATAGAAAGTTTGCATACGTCGGTTATATCATGGATCATGCATGGTCGTAGGTGATGAAAACTATCGTACATGTAATCCGTGGCCATGACCATGGCCCCAGGGCCCCCACAAAAAAGGGGCCCCCACATAAAGTCACAAAATACAAAATTACAAGAAATTAAAAATTAAAAACAAATAAATAAAGGAAATAAACTTGTCGAAATATTTTGCGGGAAATGGGAACGTGCATCACATTAATGATTAATCGTCTTATTCGATTATATAGATATTTTGCATCCTGTGTCTTCATTTTATAATTCATAGTGGAATAGGCCTATTCATTTCAGGTTGACTCTTCTGCCCCAAAAACGGCCCGCCCAAAATTCTGGCCCACGGGCCCCCGCAAACCCGGCACTGCATGTAATAATCAGAGGCGGACGCAGCGACCGGCACTGCGGGCAATTGCCCCCCACCCTTTGGACATCAGTTATATTCTTTGCCTCTAAAATCTAAGTGTTACTGCACTCAATGTCAAAATGCGTAAAACCTCACCATTTCAGCCCTATTTTTCAAACATTTTCTCCTGGGGGAGACCCCCGGTCCCCCTTGTCCGCCACAATATTGATTCTTTATATTATACAAGTATAAGCCTTATTGCTCTCAAAATGCGTAAAACCCCAATATTTCAGCCCTCTGGCTCCTGAGCAACTTTTATGAAAATGTGTGGAGAGGCGCCAAATTATACGCATTCGAAAACCTATCGTTACGCCACTGACAAGTGCCTCCCCCTTTTATGAGGTCTGGGACCGCCTCTGGTAATAATACAATAGTTAATGAATTTGTTAACACTACAAGTTGCCTAGTTATTGTAAGAGTTAATGGATTGATAATAATAAGTAACGTCGTGCCACTATAACCTCATGCTGAGGGTCTAGACCTGAGGACTGGCAAAGAATGATCTCCCTAGACAGACCAATGCTCTATGAATGGGATGTTGTAGCCAAGAACAGGCCACGGGGCCTCGGTGCAATACTAGGTATTATATCCTCTTCGATGGCAAGGTGGTAGCGTGCTTGTACTTGTGTGAGTCTCTACTCGCAATGCGTATGTCGTAACTCAACACTGGTACTAACCACAGAGGCGATTGATGAAGATACATTCATTAAATTGTTTGTATGCGATTAATCTTTTTTTTTTTTTAAAGAAAAGAGGGAGAGAGAACTATATTTTATACTTAGTCTGAATTTCTTAACTTGGTGCCAAGATTTCAGAGTCAGGCGTGAAGCCTACCGCTCACCGGTGCACCATTTTCCCATGGACACACCCAGAATACGACAGCTCATAGAAATCATCGGAAGTAGACACTAGTTTGGCACCAAACCAGTCACAACGCCCAATAGAGAAACTTCTCAGCGAGTCAACGGCGATTGTCGTCCCTTAGTCCAATCTTTCTAAACTGGGGCTAACCCCCGTGTTCTAATTTTCTAAATAAGCTATAATAAAAAAATCAATAAAAGGGACGCCTAATTACGTTTGTTGCTGATGGAAGAGAGCGTCGGCACTGCAAAGTGGCGCAGCTTCGTAGTGTGGGGAAGTTACGCGTCTCTTGGGAATTCCAGCTATGAATTTTTCAACGGCGGTAAATTGCATATTAACTATTGATGTGGCAACGCTCTTTTGCGACTTACCCAGCTTTCAAATTTTAAACCTCCGTCTCCTTGCCAACGCAGTTGACTACCATTTTGAGCTTTTTATGTCCAAATGACATTGGTGCAATAAACTCTTCAGTCTTCAGCATTAATCCGAATTATCACGGTTTCTTGAAAAATCTATGATTGATTTTGTTAACTTTAAAAGTAAATACCCGTTGGTATGTTTCACCATGTTTGTTAGTGTTACATACATAACAGGACATGTACAACTTACAATATAGCCTATTTCGTAAAATACACTTGATAATAAAATTATAGTATCTTCTTCTGCTTCTGACTCTACCGCCCTTGATGAGGTTTGGCCTGCACAACAACACTCCTCCAGTCATCTCAGGTTTGTACAACGATCCACCATCTACGGACTCCTAACTCGCAAAGGTCAGTTGCTAACTCATCCTTCCAGTGTTTTCGAGGACGTGCGGGCAGTCGTCTTCCTGTCATGCTTGCTTTGTACATCTATTTCGGCATGTTTGACATTCTTACAGCCATCTTATGTGTTGCGCTTTAATGAACCGGACTATGTCTTCTCCGTTGAGTATTGCGTCTATTACGGCGTTGTTTCTTATACGCCTCTCACCGTCTTCGCATATAACTTTATAAATTGGTTATACAATAATGTCTATGTTTTAGGTGCATGATGGTATGATCTCTGTAGTGTTGTACACCTATACAGTCTTGAATGCAGTCATTGTTTTTTAGGTACCAATCTAAATCATTAAAAATGTATGGTTTTTACTAGGCATGAAGATTGTTTTCACTACCGTACACGTTAAATCCATTCATTTAGAACATTTGATAATAGCGATAGCCAGTGCAGAATATTTTTTTCTTCTCTTTAGTCGAAATAAATAGAATGGTTTGCATCATATTTTTCCATCTTCTTCTCCATTCAACTCTCTCCTGGCCTTTCGTTTGAGTTCCAAGTAAGTTATGCATCTCGTACTTTACTTCAGGGCCTCTTGCGTAAGCCATCCTTGGTCCTATAGCGTTGGTGCCTTCCTTCTATTATGGTGAAGGAGCCCCTCTAATGTATGAATAATAGATTAACTAATAAATTAGTAATCGTCAGTGTTAGTGATGGCCATTGACCGACGTATTAATAATAACTATTGTTGAAAATTACTATTTAGTTGGTACTTTTTCAACATTAGATGTCCAAACTTCTGAAAATTATCAATGCATTACGGCACAATTTAAATTTTTTTTACGAATAATCTATTGAGCTGCTTCCATCGAAAGAGAATGAATTTATGAATGAAGGAGGACGAATAATAATAACTTTTTATCTCGAATTTTCTTGATAAGAAGAGTTTTTTTCAAAAAGCGATTGCACCGAAAGATAATTAGTTTCTTGTGCAACAGAGCGTATGAAAGTAATAGCCTTGTAACGTTTTCACGATAAATCGGTCTTCATCTTTCAGGGCCGTCTTAACAGGCAGTGGGAAGGGGAGAAGGTATAAAAATCAAATGTCCCATAACACATCAATTTATCGACTTCGATGGCATCAATTTATCGACTTCGATGGCAAGGCGTGCTTGGACTTGTGGGAGTCTTTACACGCCTTTTGTTCTGAGACGTGTCGTCACTGAACATATGTACTAACATTAATAAGGCGACTGAAGAGGTCAATCGGATGCATTCATTATTAAATTATTTGTGTACGATTAATCTTTTTTTTTTTTAAAGAGAAGAAATGCGATGAAATGAACTAAAATGCAATAAAATAAAATGCAATAAAATAAAATGTAATAAAATAAAATGCAATAAAATAAAATGCAAGAAAATAAAATGCAATAAAATAAAATGCAAGAAAATAAAATGCAATAAAATAAAATGCAATAAAATAAAATGCAATAAAATAAAATGCAATAAAATAAAATGCAATAAAATAAAATGCAATAAAATGCAAAACAATGCAATGAAATGCAATAAAATAAAATGCAATGCAATAAAATGCAATAAAATGCAATGAAAGGAAAAGATACCTTGCCCTATATATTTCCCCCATAATTACAATGGGACATGATCAATAAATAATAATTGACAAACACTCAGCCTCAATAATAGAGTGAGACGCCCATCCCGCGAGACAGTTTCACAAAAGGAGGAGGATTCGCGAGGCCTGCTGTGAATGGTTGTTACTTGTAATAACTTGTTATTATACAAATTATTAATATTAAAAATACAGAACCAAAAAAATGTAAATATTTATAAAGACGCCCAGCAATAGTGCTTTAAAAATTTGACTGCTTTCTTTATACACCCCCTGGCCCTATACACTGTATTCAATTTTGCTTTCTTATTGATACGTTAGTATAGGGAAAGCTTTGTGATGGTCCAAATTTTTGACTCCATGATTTCAAAGGATTTACACGTTTTAAGGTCCCAGAAACTAAGTTACTAATAATCAAAATAAGTTATTCGTGTCATCTAAAAGCCTATAATTGCCCTCACAGAAGTCCACTCAATTGCTCTAATCTTAGAAGGTCCCCTATTAGTATAGGAATACGAATGTTGCTATTGAATCATAAATAAAGTCATAAGCGCGTAACTACGCAA
Organism: Psococerastis gibbosa; assembly: GCA_963971405.1. Taxonomy (NCBI): domain Eukaryota; kingdom Metazoa; phylum Arthropoda; class Insecta; order Psocodea; family Psocidae; genus Psococerastis; species Psococerastis gibbosa. The sequence goes on from OZ020485.1 coordinate 43,384,860, forward strand.
GAATAATCTTTTGATCAATTCCCTTGTGATGGCAATTTAAAACTTATCTATGGTTAAGTTTTACATTCAAAATGTGTCACGAATTAAAATTATGTTCCTCGCTCGGAATTTTTCTCGGAAGCAACTTAGAGACAAACTTTCCGAGATGGAATTAAAAAGAGAATTAGATACCAAGAGTTTGCGGGTTGTTTCTGCTACATTTGAGCTTCCAGGTATGGCTTTCACAAAGGAAAAAAAGTTTCCTACTGCATGTGCCTTAAGTTATTATTCGTTGCGTAAGAGACATTTGCAATATGCTGTAGTCTATTTATGTGTGGGGAGAATATTGAGCACAAAAAGCTTTAACATGCTTAAAAGTTGTAAAAAAAAGGATGAGAGGATGGGAAAAGATTTGAAATTAAAATTGCCAGTTGAAATTCAAAATATCCTTGTGAGTAAAATTTCAGCTACGTTCTGTAGGGGTTTTAACTAAAGTAAAGTAAATGTTTATTTCCTTCAAAATATAGATTTAAAATTATTTTATAAGTATAATATCAGTAGGAGGGGACCCTTTAGGACGAGCCTGTGCTGGGCCCCCTTTTAATATAGCTAATAGCTAAAACTAAAAACTAAAAACTAAAAACTAAAAACTAAAAACTAAAAACTAAAAACTAAAAACTAAAAACTAAAAACTAAAAACTAAAAACTAAAAACTAAAAACTAAAAACTAAAAACTAAAAACTAAAAACTAAAAACTAAAAACTAAAAACTAAAAACTAAAAACTAAAAACTAAAAACTAAAAACTAAAAACTAAGATAAGCGAATTATAATAATTATTAAATTTTAGTTGCAATAACTAAACATGCAATGCAATAAAAAACATGCTAACTTACTTACTTATCGTGTCCGGGCCTAGGATACGTTGCGTTGATCCAAAATATTGCGGCCTGGAATGCCTCGTCATCGGCATCTGGAAGATCTGTCTATGACACAGCCTCTTCTATAGTCTCGGACAAACCAAAAGGAGGCCGTCGTCTTGTTTTTGCCCGCATTCGCAAGTCGGGTCCTCCGCCATTCCCCACCTACACAGGTTCGCGCAGCATCTTGTAACCCTGTTTCAAGCCTATAGAGGCTCCGCCATGTAGGGTACTTACGAGTTACGGTAGTTAAGTTCCCGGCATTATTTCATCCTGGTTGTTTGCAGTTAGGTATAGGTGCAGTAAGTGCAACTTAGGCCAAACATGACGTCACCATACACATTAACAATAGCCCTAATTGCCTGTTTACTCATAGATGGCTGGACTGTATCTATCAACCCAAACTAAATCGATCATGAAAATCAAACAATCATGGACAGATGAGGTGCGCTCCAGGCTGTATATCGGGTCATTGACAGGTGATTGCATGTGCAATTGTCTTGTGTCCAGGCCACCCCCGGAGCTTCTAGTCATCTCACCACAATTCACACATCCTACACAGTTCGTGGTGAACAAAAGACAGCTTATAGGGGCAATTAACGCAACCGCGTCACCTCCATGATCAAAAACAAAGGTAACAATGGTGCAAGTCATGCATTGTTGAGTGAACAATGTATCAGCCTGCCTTCTGATGCTGCCCGTGTGATAATGATGTAGAGGGTAGTCATAATTTTTGAATTGAGCTGTATTGCATGGGTCAGCAACCTTTTCTGTTTTTTAGCAGTTGAGTGAAATGTCGAAATAACCAGATTGAGACATAAATGGATGAGCCACACATCCCAAACCAAAAAATACAATAACAAAATTGATTTAAAAATTATTTTATGTTGTATTTTATATTTTTTTAATTTTTGTATGTTGTATGTTTTTATGTAAATTCGTCACCGTTGACTTGAAATAGGCTTGACAATTTTAAAGCGTATTTTAATGCAATTATAAGTAGATTTATTTTAACCCCTTAAAACTATCTGCAACATAGATTTGAAAGCTTCTGGACGCAGGTGCCGAGGCAGACCCACTCCAAAGAAAATATTGCTAGACCCTCGGAACACTCATCTAAAGTGCTAATTTCTATGAGTAGGTCTACCATAAAAACATTAGTCGCGCTTATGACAGGCCACGGACTGTTCCGAGAGCACCTATCAAAAACAGGAGTCCTGCACGCAGCCATTGGAGAGCAGACTTTGTCGCCGTTGCTGCTTGGAGGAAGAAACAGCCACGCACATCCTTAAGCACTGCGCAGCTCTGTGTCAACTTTATATTAAATTCGACCTATCCCACGTCCGCGAGGTGCATGGGTTCGCAAAAGAAGCCCGTCTGATAGGACTTTTCTAAAACCTTTTTTTAATTAAGTGTTAAATGGAGCTCTATGCACTTTATGTGGTCTGCGGTCACCTATTTATCGAAATAATAACCCCTTAAAATTATTATCATTTTCGATAAAAAAAAAAATTGTTATTTATTTGGGGAAAAAATAAGTTTTCCCATAATTTATGCATGATGATTAAAAAGTGCTTCACGTGGGATGGGACTGTGACGTCATTTTCATGTTACTTATGTCTGTTTACGTTTTGTTTCTTGTAATCCACAGCTAAAAACACTCACATTTATTTATGATTTTAACATTGATTTACTTTTCATGCAATTGTATTATTGCACATGCATAATTATTGTTAACCTATAAGCTACGTTATCTAGGATATTTTATATTTTATTGTTACTACTGTCAAGTACCTATTTAATTTCGGGATGTCACCAGTGCCTTTCCTTGCAGTACCTATATAATATGGAGGCTTTTAATGGGTACGTATACTACCAGACCACGATAAGATGGCACTTGGAACACTTTGTTTACACTTTACATTGTAGTATTATATGGTATATATGAGGAGGCTGTTTACAAACATGGCCAACTCCAAGTTGTAGAATTTTTCCGGAGAGTGGATTTTCTGTTGAAAATTGCATTAAGTTTATAGCTAACCCTAGACTTCTCAGCGCTTCTGTGCGCAATCTGGCTGCATTTGTCACTTTATTTTACAACGTGCAGGTGGACATTAAAATTTTCTGCAAGGTCGGGTCAAAACCCCATTTTGTAAAAAAAATGGAGTTGGCCACGTTTGTAACCAAGCTCCTCATATAACACTGACATTAAATTAACTTTGGCTGAAGAGGTAACCTCCTTTGTTTACACTTGCATAAGCGGAACACCGAGTTCATTCGATTTTTATAAGTGTTCCAAGTGCCATCCTATCGTGGTCGGGTAGTATGTTGATCTACCATACTTTAATATTTTTAACTTCAGTCGAGTCAAGGGGATGGTCAGGTGTAGGGAGCATACTTTTTGTGTAGCATGTAGCATGCTTTTTAACACAGTGACAGTTCAAAATGAATTTTCCAAAAGCCTTTCACAACTATTATTGAGGCTTTAACCCCTTCAGTCGAATTTTAATCAGTATTAAAAGTTTTAAGACGATAAGAATAAGAAAGCAGGCAATGAGAGGCAAAGTTTCAGAATGAAAGGTGGTAAAATATGATAGTGGGGTGATGCTTTTGCTGTGGGAAAATGATGATAAATATTTCCCATACTTGGGTTCCCTATAATATTTTATTTCATATTGTAACTACACACCTATACCGCACCATATATTTTTATTTAGAGTTGAGCTGGCACAGCTCTTGGGACCCTTTGAACAACATAAGTATTGGAATCACATCTCAATTGATCATACTATGACCATTGCCAATTAATTGACCTGAACGACTATAACCTCAAGTTATTAAGGCGCAGTTTCCACCGACCTCTAAGTGCTAAATACACATACGCGGTGACGTAATAGCAGATATTCAAGACATAGGCGGGGTTTCCGACGACCTCTCATTGCAGAAGGCACATGAAATTGACGGAAATTTGAATTTTTCTTTTTATAGAAATCTATTAAATTGTTTGTACTTATCATTATATACATATACTTAACATATATACATATGAACAAACCCAGCACAACTAGAATTATTAAATCGGCAAAATATACTGCTCTTAATATTTACAATAACCTACCAATAAGTATAAGAAACAGCCCTACCTTAAAAATATTTATGAAAAAAATAAAAAAACATCTAAGCAAGTAAACATAAAGGATATAAAAACTAAAACTAAAAACGCGCAACCTAAAACACATCATCACCAACCTTGACCGTACCCTATATCCTAACTAACATTAACCTGTCACTTACTGACTAACTTAATTATACTAATAACGATTCCCTGTGATTAAGCCACACACGGCACTGCCTGTGGCTAAAGGAAAATAAAATGTTTAAAGAAAAATGTAAACTGTAAAAATTGGGAAATAAATATATTACTTATACTTATATATTACTTAACATATCCCATGACGCCATTTTTTAATTTTAGTTTGTTTGTTTGTGCTTTTACACTATGATCATTGATCAATTTTAACTATGGCTTAGAGTAAAACAAAAATTTCCGTCAATGTCATTTGCATTCTGCAATGAGAGGTCGGTGGAAACCCCGCCTTTATTAATGATATCTGCTGCCACGTCACCGTATGTGTATTTTGCACATTCACATCTTCCTTCGTTTCTTATTAGGTGTTAAATATTATGTAGTAAAAACTAATGTAGCCGTTCATTACGTTATTGGAGCCTTCATTGATCTACTTCCTACACCACCAAGTCCACCTGTCCCAGTCAGCGATTCAATGGGGGATCCACAGGGGGGGGGGGCATGACCCCCCTGAATTAGTAAATTCATAGTTAATTCATAATGTTAGCATGTTAGCAAAGACAATTATGTCCTTCAATGGCAAGCCAATCAGATCGCCCGCCACAGGGCTGGACATTGGCCAACCACTTGTTCCGCGGTTTCATTGGACTCAGTGCAGTGCCGGCAGACGGTAGAACCTCCGTGACCCAGTGTGGCCATGTGGGCTCTAAATAGACCACGACCAGTAGCAACGATTGGGTTTTGTAAAAAAAAAAAATATTGATGATTCATGCCTAAATGCATTACATACCCTGCCACTATTACTGTGTTGTAATGTATTGAGTTCTAGGCTATGCAACCGTTCCATCAGGCCCGTAACCAGACGTGGTCTGTAAGCCCCCCCCCCCCCCCAAATCATTTGACTTTAAACTAGAACTTTCCAGATGTGTGACATTTCATTACATACTATAGAATCTCAGCTCTCCCCGGAATAAAATCCAACGTCCCATCGATCAATTATTGCTTTGGTTGGGATAGGGAATTTTGGGCAACCGAAATTTAACCATATACAAAAATGATTTACTGTGGTACCTATACTAATTTGATAAATAGGAAACTTGCCGTACTTGTTGATTAGTTGATTGTATAATTGTACAGAAATCATAGAAATACATTAACTGGAGCGGCGGGAGCCATAATGTGCCTTACGAGGCACCCGTTAACCATAAGCCAACTATCAGAGATAAGTACCAACGCAAAAAATATCGAAGTCTTACACATTGCAGCATAGCAGAACGGATACCTGGACCCGGTCAAAAACTCTGTACTTAGCTCTAGCAGGCTACACTTATCACTGGGGTTCCCCGCGAAATTGCGTACTTCTCTTGTGCAGGCTACACTAGCAGCCATATTGATAACGGCCTCCAGCCCCGGGATGACAGAAATATATATTTATTAATTTATTTATTTACCCGTATTTATGTATAAGATACAGTCAGTGGTGGATTTACCAGTAGGCAACTGAGGCAAATGCCTTTATCCGCGAGTGTCCGTGCTACTCGCGTACGGTACATTAAAGATGTTTTTATATGCATATTATGTAAAAAAAAAAAAAAAAATCAGATATTAAGGAATAATTTCAAAAAATAGTGGTTTTATTAGTGATCACCCCCCCCCCCCCCCACTAAACAATACATACGAACATTATTAATGTCCACGACAAAAGGAAGGGCCGATATCAGCACAAAGCCATATCCGCCCCTGCATACATTGAAACTTACGGTACGGTACATAAAATTCCTAACTATTACACATCATATGACGACAACGTGAACTGAAACCGGTTGCGAATTTTTTAATCACAAACAAAATTTACTGTGCTAAGAATTTTTATTTTTACCGTGAATCCATGATGCACTTAAACTACATAAATTAAATTCACTCCATAGCTTTCATGCATAACATTACAGCATGTGAATTTCCTGAGACCCTGTAAACGGATTATAAATTAAGGGCCTGACAGGTTTAAAATGCAGACATAGGAAGTATTTTGAGGCTAGACGCTTGATTTTAATGCAACGTCAAGGGGTTGTAAACAAACATCAGGTCACGAGGGAGGGGGGACTACATATACTGTATATATTGCGATATAAGCGACATTAAGCAAAGGCAATTTGGTAATTGTCCAACTTGAAATTGTGCGAAAGAAACAAGCCACTTGGCAGGGGTTGTGACGTGTAGCCCAAGCCAAACAGTGCTATCTCAAGATACACTCTTCTCTTTAATGAAACATGGAACATTCTAAATATTTCCCACCCTCCTTTCAAATTCAATTCCGTATTCAGCTCTATGTCTTGTGAGATACTGCTTCTCGGTATATATATATCGCATAATACACAAGCAGTTGGTTTACTTGCTATTTTCATGAATCAGTTAGCGAGTTTTGTTGCGCTGTACACGGGCTCAATATTAACTTACTAAATCTCAGCCTGTGCAAAATTCATGAGAAGGCATGGCTCTGTATGGTAATCTCGGGGTCCAATAAAAATGATTAGTTTATTGTTGCATGGAAATTGAAAAAATAGGCGCGAAAGAGCGGGTTTCTTGGTGTCGTATAAAACATTAGTTTGCGGAAGTGTCACAAAGTGGTATCATAATCAACAACTTCAACAATGGATTTCTTTTTTGTTCATTTCTGTCAAATTCAACATTTTGATTTTTGGTGCTCTCTTCTGTAGCTGTCGTATAACATATTTTATTATTACTTTCCTATTTATACGTTATTACCAACAAGGAAAGCTTAGTGGTGGTCGAAATTGTCGATTTCGAAAATTCAGTCGATTTACACGTTTTGAGGTCCCAGAAACCTAGAACAATGGTTTTTACGAAATGTCTGTATGTCGGTCTGTCTGTCTGTCTGTTCGTCGATTTGTGGACAAACAATACGGCGGATTTGGATGAGATTCAGCATGAAGGTTCACAAAAATTATAATCTTGAGAATATATTTTTTTTTTTGTAATTTTGGGCTAACGCAGTTTGGGGGGGGGGGAGAGGGTCCTTCAAAAACAAAACAAAAACGTTTTCTCAAAAACGGCACCCACGATTTTATTTCAATTTACATATTACTAGTTTATTGTAGTTTATTTATTATTTATTATTTATTTATTAATGTAAACAAAACCCATTAGGTCAATGCCCATTGATAGTTTGTTTCTGGGTTGCAAAAAAATAAAAAAATAAAAAAAGACTCAACTTTCATGAAAATGACTAAAAATACATTTTTAGCGGAACCTTTGGATTGACACTTTCTGACTCTGACTTCAGGTATGATTTAGGTGTTAAATAGAGTAACAAAATTAAACAGATAATTTTGTTTTGGTTTTGAACAAACAATTATTATTTTTTGAAGACATTATTATTGATTCATGCCCCAATATTATTACTGTATTACCGAGTTAGGCCTACTGTAATATATTGCTCAGGCCGTTCTAGACTATGCAATCGTCCAATCGACGAATTCTGTGCTTTGGGATAGGGAAAGTTGAGGCAACCGAAATTTAACCACAGGGCAATCATTTGCCATGCCATTTCTCATTTATTATCTTTAGTGGTATCTATAATAATATTAAATGAATGTGATTGTCATTATAATAAGTGTTTACACAATGTTTTCTGTATTCACATACTCTGCTGGAGCTAAGATTCAGCAGCACCACTGGCGCCACTGAACATTAACAGGGAAATATAAAGAGACTATGATAGTGAGCTGATACTGGTGTCTGACCTACAATAATAAAGATAAATTAGTATGGTTGGTACCTATCCGGCGATAATTGCATGTGATAAATAGAGACTTTGTCGGCGATTGCAGCAGGTGTAATTGCGAATTTTCAGTAGCTAATGCTCATACCATTGTCGGCTCCATGTGTTGCCATTGCTAATAGAGCAACTTGTGAAGTGTATTCGACCCTTTCTCTCCTCTGAATTTGTAGTAATTATCGTTTAATTACAGAGAGCATCACCCTGTTTATAATTAACCAAATGTCCAACTAGCATATCAAACTGAGTTATTTTTGTAATTTTGGAATTTGAGTCAAAGGAGAGACCGCTTGCGAGAGCGTCAATAATATGTATATCTTTACTTCTTTTCTGGGTTTCCATGTGTCAAAGGATAGTGTTAACAACATTCATTTTTTCCATCCGGATCCACGGGGGGAGGGGGGAGCCAGGGGTATTGACCCCCTCCCCTAAATAAGTAAATAATATGATGGTAAAAACAATTGAATAAAACACTCAACTTTTTAACATCAAAAAATACTTTTTAAACGCACATATAACTTATGACCCCCCCCCAAATTTTCCGCTGAATCCGCACTTGTGTCCGACCATATCCTCATTATTATGTTTTACAATAATGGAGCAGTTGGTGGAAAGAGTGGTGTACCGAACCTCTTAACCAGAGACAATTATTCTACTGTGGGTCCGCTATTATATACAGTATATACTGGGCCTGGTAAATATATTTTAGGTGGTAGATATGAAGATGAACTTATATATATATATATATACAATAATATGTGTATGCAATAAAATTATGATAATGGCTTCCTTGTCAATAATTATGAAATGTGAACCAATTGTAGGCAATTATTGAAATGAAGAATTCAGGAATGAAATTTCTTTCAGATGTCTTTTCAGATGAATATTTAATAATTATAACGGCTTTCTTATCAATTTTAACATGTGAATATGCCCTGTTAATATGTCATGTGGATATGACATGTGGATATAACATTTGGATGCGACACGTGAATATGACATGTGGATATGAAATGTGGACCAATATGGACACAATCATAGGGAAATCATTGAAATGAAGAACTCAGGAATGAAAGTTCTTTCAGATGTCTCTCATATGAATATTCAATAATTATAACGGCTTTCTTATCAATTATAACATGTGAATATGCCCTGTTAATTTGTCATGTGGATATGACATGTGGATATAACATTTGGATGTGACACGTGAGTATGACATGTGGATATGAAATGTGGACCAATATGGACACAATCATAGGGAAATCATTGAAATGAAGAACTCACGAATGAAAGTTCTTTCAGATGTCTCTCATATGAATATTCAATGATTATAACGGTTTTCTTAAGAATTCTAACATCTTAATATGCCATGTGAATATGTCATGTGAATATGCCATGTTAATATGCCATGTGAATGTGCCATGTTAATATGTCATGTGAATATGCCATGTTAATAAGTTATGTGGATATAATATTTGGATGTGACATGTGAGTATGACATGTATGACATGTGGATATGAAATCTATGACACGTGAATATGAAATCCACAATCGTAGGGGAGCATTAATGCATGCCTCGTTTTTTCAGACGTCTCTCATTGCCTTTCTATTTCATATTTTATACACAACAAATTAAGGTGCCTACGCTGCGCATCTAATTTTCTGGGAAAACGCAGGGAAAACTGTAAACAAGTTAAATGAATAATGCAAGAGGTGAGAAAGAAAGGAGGTGTTCAAAGCGCTGGTGTAAGCCTCTGAGCTTTTAAAGTCGTGAAATTAGCAATTCGCCTGCTATGTCACCAAGCCCTCTAAATTCTTAAAAACCAGTCAACCTTTCTCATTACCGTACCTACTTCATCTTCATTTCCTTATTGTATTCTCGATTAGTATTTGACCTAGTATTCTGCAAAACTTAAATAACCGCAGCCTGCTCCAAGGTTATTGTTGTGTTATTGTTGTGTTTCTATGTAAAGTGTAGTGTCGGCGACTGTGTCGCTTTCCCTAAACGCTGGGTGAACAACTGCTGCCGTTATTGAGTTTACTCGAGCATGCCTTCCAATTTATCAATTAGTAGATAGAGATAATGAGTTATTTCATAGTAAATAATTTAATAATAACGGCACAGCACGCAATGTATTGGAGTATTGGAGAGAATTTTATATGATTTCAACAAAAAATAATTTTTTGCACAAAACCAAATGCTTTTTTGGGAAAGCTACCTGTTCGGTTTTGTTACTCTTTTTAACACCTAAAAAATACATGAAGGTAGAAATCGTCAATATCGTAGATAGGTTCCGCAGAAGAATTAGTTTTTAGTCATTTTACATGAAAATGGACTTATTTTTATTTTTTTACCCCCAGAAGCAAACTATCAAGGGGCAAGCAAGCGACCCACCACATTTTTTAACATTAATAATGATTACAAAAAAAGTGAATTTAAAATAAATCGTTGGAGCCGTTTTTAAGTAATAATTTTTTTGACGATTTTTTTTGGAGTTTTTTTGAGAAAAAACCCCCCAAAATTTAGTGACCCCAAAATAAAATAAAAAATCTCGAGGTATGATTTTTGTGAACCTACATGCTAAATTTCATCAAAATCAACAGAGCAGTTTGTCCGGAAATCGATGAACAGACAGAGCGACAGAGAGACAGAGCGGTTCCTGGGACAACATCCGCTGAAATTTCGGAGACGAAAATTTTGAACATCACACAGCGTTCCTTATACTAAGTATAAACTGGAAGCAAAAAATCGACAGAGTATAGTTTGCAAATAGAAATGGGGGCACATTTGTTAACTCGCAGAAGACCCAAGTGATGGCTGTCAGTAAAAGGGCAGAGATACGGTAAATCGTAATCATGTTCTGGATGGTGCGCCTATAGTACAATGTAAACAATACCGGTTTGCCCCGGATGCGCTGTAGTGATTGGCGGGTAACCTGGAAATACGCAGCCGCATTGAACAAACTCAAAATATTTTCATCTTCATCACATGCAGAAAATAGTCAGGCCATGTAGAGTAGTGGCACAGACTCCAACTTTCACCCGAAAGGTTGTTGGTTCAAGTCCCACACTTGCTGCATTTTCTGACCATGCTTTGGAGGGTATATAAAGCAGGTGGTCCCGGGTCTACCTAGTTGAATGTAAGAGAAGGCTTTATAGCCCTAACTCCGCTGGATTGGCTTAGTAATGGAACAAAAAAGTCAATATTTATTTATTTATTCTGGTGCCGGTATCTGCGGTTGTACCTTCGATTGAAAATGGTGAAAATATGTGTTATTATTATTTTTTTTTTTTATATTTTTTAAAGCGCCAGACCCGTGTGGTTTGTAGTTGCCGGTGTTGTTGTCTGTGTTGTGTGTGTATGGTATTAGTTGGTGGTGTGTGGCAAACTGCGATCAGGAGGGCATTGGACAACGGGTTGCCCAGTGACCGTCTAAGGGCAGTTTGCGAATGCTTGTATTAAAGCAGTGTGTTGTTTGCTAGATGGGGCTTGCCAGAGCTGCTGAGTGAAGAAAAGGAATGGTGTGCTGGAGAAGAATTGTATTGTGCGAGACTGCTCTCTGGAAATCTGTATCAGGAGGGAAGGTTCTGTATCTTGAGTAGACAGGGTATCTATGACAATGTGAGGAATAGTTAGTCGTACCTGACAATTGTGGCATATGGGTGGTGGGGTGCCTGCCATTAGGTGTCCATGTGTTAACCTTGTATGGCCTATTCTCAAACGAACCACCTTGACTTGGTCTCTTCTACTCATCTGGTGCTCGAACAAGTTCCAGCCCCCCACCCTTGGTTGTATTGTTCTTAGTTTATTTTCCTTCGCAGTACTCCACTCTGTCTGCCAACATTCTGTTAAGAGGTTGTGTGCTGTATTTTTAAAGTCTGACGGGGGAAAGTAAGGGAAGGGGGGAGAATGAAGACTTGTTGCAGAATTGGCTGCGTTGTCGGCCCTGTCAATACCCTCTATCCCTATGTGGGATGGGGCCCAGAGAAACTCAATACATTGGGTCGGTGGCAGGCATGCGATTAAATTAATAATTAGGTGTATTAGGGGATTTTTAGGATATAATTGCTGAATAGCTGTAAGTGCGGCTAAGCTGTCGGAGATGATAAGTGCTCTGTCTATGGAATGTATTATAATATGCAATATTGCTTGATGTTCAGCTGTATGGACGGACGCTTGCGGCAATAAAGGTATGAGGAGAAGATCTGAATTGTATGACACACCGGCCCCTGCGCCGTACTTGGTTTTGGAGCCATCCGTATAGAAATGTGTTATGTGTTACCAATTGTTCCATATGGTGTGGAGTGATGGATTTTGACCCAAGCTATTTAGCTACATAGAGAACTGAGTCAGTGCCTTTGAAATGCGGATATACAGACAAATGCTGCGCATATCCTGGAGAGATCGCGTTCCTATTGCTGAGGTCCAGAGGATACAGAACCCAATTGCTGCTGACGGTTAAGAAACGATAACTTACATACCTCGGCCATTTCTGGTTCCATCTGGAATCAACATATTAACCCTGCATTTTAATTTGTGTTACAACCCCAGTTTGTACAGTATGCTGTGGGATACAATATGCAACTGACAGCTACAATTGCTGGATAGCTACAATACATTCCAACTTGTATCGCACCTATTGTACGTACACCTACTGTATACAATGGGAAAACTGAAAAATCTTATAAACCATAGTCCCAGCGAAAACACAAAATATTGACATTGCTGAAAAAATGGTTAAAAAGTATGAAAGCAGCGTTAATTAGTCATCAAATAGGGAAAAAGGCGTGCTGTTGGTGATAAAAGGTTTGTTGATTATAAGAAGGCAAGGGTGACCTGTTATGTGTGTAGGGATGAGAGGAAAGACCCATCCGCAATGCATATGACATGAAGATATAATAAATAATGCATAGCCTTTAGACGTGGACGCAGTGGATCCCCAAAGCGCGAACCTGGAGCTTTAGAGATGCTTCACTTGAGAGATGAGTCGTCTGAGTTTAGCCCTGATGTGTTTCAAAAAAATGTCAATGTGAAATATTCTGATATTGGCACAAGACTGACACGCCATGTAAAAGATGTTACTTTTTCTACGTAAGAACTTAAACCTTTATTTTTACTTTTTCCTCGCTTTTATCCCTAACACGGGTCAGCGATACGGCACGTTCTCTTCCACTTCTTGCGATTCTGTGCTTCGACAGCGGTTGCTCCTACAATCTTGAGGTCTTGGCGGGCTTTTGCTTCTACCGTCGGCCTGGGTCGTCCTCGTCATCTTCTTCTTCTTCTTCTTCTGGATTACAGCCGATCGACAACACTCCTCCAGTTGTCTGGGTTTTGTATAACGCTCCACCATCTACAGACTCCCAACTCGAGAAGGTCAGTTTCCAACTCATCTGGTTTTCGAAGACGTCCGGCCAGTCGTCAGCCTGCCATGCTTGCTTTGTACATCTATTTCAGCATGTGGTCGTCTGACATTCTTACGACATGTCCGGCCATCTTATGCGTTGCGCTTTTATGAACCGGACTACGTCTTCTCCATTGAGCACTGCGTCTATTTCGACGTTGTTTCTTATACGCCACTCTTCGTCTTCCGATAGGGGTCCACAGATCCTCTTTATTATCTTCGTTTCCAATACTAGCAGTTTGTTTGCGTCATTGGCAGTAACGAATGGCTAAAAGTAAAAGAAAGAAGTTCTGTTGGAAAACCAGGGGCGATTGATCTCTTCAGTCGCCCCTGTAGGTTAGTACCCGTGTTGAGTTACGATACTTCTCCGATCGCAAGGCGTGTAAAGACTCGCTCATGTGCAAGCACGTTACCACCTGGCCATCGAAGTCAATCGAGTAGTACGATAGAAACGTAAGTATGTGTATGGCGCTGTTGAAATTGTCTTGTCTCCCCGCTAGAGCATCCCTGTCGGGGGTAGATGGCGGCGCTGCAGCGGAGCAGCTCGCACTCGCGAGTCAGTGTTGGCTGCGCTGCCGACATGCACGCACCTCGGGTTGCACGAGTGGTTTCCATCAGCGTGGGTTCCGCACGTTGGTAAACATGCGGGACGCCAAGGACCCCTCGCGAGGAATCGCCATTTGCGTTCTGCATCTTCTCACCATTCTTTCTCATGGTGAGTAAGCACCAGGTCCGGGTTTGGCCTTGTGGGGCCCCTTGGGCCGGAATTGTGTGGGGGCCTTTCCCGGGCAGAAATGTCTTATACCCTTACACTAATATTCCACTATCATTTATAGACTCAGGATGCAAAATAGAATGGAGTAAAGCGATTAATAATTAGTGCCACAGCACGTTCCAATTTCCCGCCAAATATTTCGACTAGTTTATTTATTTGTTTCAGTTTTTTTTTTTAAATATTGCGAGTTTTTCGGTTTATTGTGGGGGCCCTTTTTTGTGGGGACCCTGTTCCTATAGCCAAACCCGGCACTGGTAAGCACAGTGGGTAGTTATTTAGCATAGTTTTTTCTTTTTCCTATACCGCGACAATTTCCAGGCTGGCAACTCTTAATTACCGTACTATCCTAAGCCAATTGCTGGTACGGCCGTATTACCGGCAACACAAACACAGAAGAATAGGCTATCAATCAAAATGCTGTAGTAGGTATTGTGTACAAATAAATTCTAAACATGTATGTATGTATTGTAATGTATATTGTATATGTTCTGTACATTTCGGATTTCCAGATTATGTAGGGTTTCTTTGTTTTTTCTATATTCCACAGTTGATACATTGCGAGTAGCGTACGGTACATGAGAAACTCCATTTATTTTTTCATGGCTATATTAATTTCCAACGTTGACGTTTTTACATGTACTGCTGTGGTTACATTAAATGTCCTGTCTTACTTATTAATCATGGAATAACAGCCAGATAAAAATATTTTATTTGCAACAATTTAGAATCATCGAATTTGAGGTTATAATAAGAGAAGTGACATATAACAATAGAACCCCTACTGATGGTCTCACTTGGCGATATTCCTGGAATAAAATGAAATTAATGTTTGTTTGTATTTTAAATTTACAATTTTGAAAACACCATGTCAGTAAAATTAATGTTAATAGTATACGTATTACATGAAGAGATTTAAGTTAATTAGATTGTTAGGAATTTCTCTCACTTTTGTGGACAATGTATATAATGTCGTGCAACCAAATTCAAAGATATCGGAAGCATAGATGTACAGTACCGTTCTATTGTATAAATCTTTAATAATTTAATTAATCAAATTATTAAGTCAATATACAATAAGAACTGTAAAATGTAAATGACTAGAGGAAAATATTGTATCTCCCATTTACAGTGGACCATATACTGTATATACCTACTCGCACTTGTAAGCAAATAATGAAATCTTATAAACTGTGGAATGAAATGAAATTTCTCAGGAGACGAATAACTTCACCTTTTTCTATATAACTGCAGACAAGAGACTCATAACTGCACCTCAGGATGACAATAAAAGTTTTTTAATAATTTTTTCTGCTTTATTACTTTTCTCTATTTAATCAAACACGAAGCCCTAGATTTAACCTTACTATCGTAGCCTACATCTTTCTGCAAACACTATTGTACAGTTGAGAATCAATTTTTTTAAAGTATTTTTAAGAGGGAATTAATCGCATAAATATTATAATGAATGTATCCAATTAACCTCTTCAGTCAGCCGGCCGCCATACCAAGTTGAATCCAGCGGACCAGAGCAGGTTCAAAGCTGCAGATAAATTGGTCGTGTACACAGTGCCGGTAGGGAAACATGGTAGGACTTGTCCTGGTCACCTCCGAACTAATCGTGTGACTTCACTGTGTTTCCCAAGTGGTTCGTAATCCACTATAATCAGGAGGTCCACTGGAGTCTTATGGGCCCACACCGTGGCCTGGGACTGTGTAAAACCATACTACTACTACTAACCTCTTTAGTTACCCCACTAAATAACTTAATAGTACTTGTGCACTCCCTACATTTTCTGGCCATGCTTCGGTAAGCATGTAAAGCAGGTGGTCCCGGGCCTTCCTAGTTGGGTGTAAGGGAGGGTTTTATAGCCCTAACTCAGCTAGGCTGGCTTAGTAATAGAACAAAAAGTCCTTATTTATATTTATTTATTGTGTTGAGTTATGACACGTCTCCGATCGCATGGAGTGCACGCTACACTCATGCCACCGAAGCCGATCAAAATTATAGATTTACTTTTATGTTGAAAATAGGACACTCAACATATTTCAAAATTTCAATTTTAGTTCAAACTTCGGATCCATATTTCCTACTTTGTTTACGAGCAATTTGGTGTACCCCGACTACGCACTTTTTGTGCAGAGCCGATTTTCACAGGAAATACCGATCAAAAATAGCCTTTAAATTCGAAGAGACCATTTTTTTTATTTTGGGCTAACTCAATTGGGGGTGGGGTTTTATTCTCAAAAAACTCGAAAAAACGTCTAAAAAAATGATTTCCCAAAAACGGTTCCAACGATTTCTTTTAAATTCACATATATTGTAGCTGTTATTAATGTTGATAAAATGCGGGGGGTCGCTTGCCCCTTCATAGTTTGCTTCTGGGGGTAAAAAAATAAAAGTAACTAAATTTTAATGAAAAATGACAAAAAAATAATTTTTCTGTGAAACCTTTCTATCGGTGATTTCTACCTTCAGGCATGTTTTAGGTGTTAAATTGAGTAACGAAACGAAACAGGTTACTTTCTCAAAAAAGTATTTGGTTTCGTGCAAAAAAATGGTTTTTTGAAAAAATGATAAAAAATTCACGCTCAAATGCATTGCGTGCTCTGCCATTATTGCTGTGTGGTAATGTGTTGGTCTGACCTATCTAGAATTTACCTCACCTCCAGTGACGTCAGGTGGACACCCCCCCCCCCCCGGGATGCTCGAAATTTAACTATAGGAAAATTATTTACCATGAAATTACTCATTTTCTCTAGGTACTACTTGATAAATTGGAAAGCATGTTCGAGTAAACTCGGACCGGTTCTTTTAAATTTGTCTACAAATCGCATTATTGTACTTTAATTTTCTTTTTCACAAGTAAATAATTCTATATTATTGAATTAGTTAAGTTGGGACTCAATCGTCCCACAGCCCTATTTACTGTTTACATGTACCTAGACAGCTCGTACTTAGGCTGGCTTTCCACCGACCGGCTAGGGCTAATTACAAAAACGGTGACGTGGTAGCAGACATTCAAGACTTAGGTGGCGTTTCCACCGATCTCGCATTGCAGAATGCAAATGACATACAACAATTCGTTATTTTTATAAAAATCAATCAATATGTTGGTGCTCAACATATCCCATGACGCCATTTCTTAATTTTATTTTAGTTTGTTTGTGATTTGATCAATTTTAACAATGGCATAGAGTAAAACAAACATTTCCGTCAGTGTCATTTGCATTCTGCAATGCGAGATCGGTGGAAATGCCACCTAAGTCTTGAATGTCTACTACCACGTCACCGTTTTTGTAATTAGCCCTAGCCGGTCGGTGGATACCCCACCTTACGTGACCTTTTCCACCAGGGACTCATCTTATATCTAATAGGCCTGTGTGGTTTTAGCCTCAACTCACCAATACCGCACTCTTGAGTCAACAATATGAATAAATTTAGATAAAAAATCAAAATTATAATACTATTATAAAATGGCGTCGCAACTTACTATACAATATTGAAGACGCTATGTGAATACCAAAGTAGCCTACATCATATGCTATATCATAGCATCCTTAATTTTTGAAACATTCAAACAGAAGAATTGGTTAGAAATGTTTTTGTGGAGCTGATCCTTTCGAAAACTGTTAGTTAATTTGAATAATTTTTGAATATTTAATAATCATCCCTTTGTGGTGTCAAAGGGCTAATACAGGATTTTCTTCTTCTAAATTTAATCCTGCCCTATAAACAGAGCATTACTAGTTACTATATAGTATCGGAATTGGGAATAAGTAGATCACAAGCCCATTTAGATAAAATGAATGCCTACAGTACTTCTACATTGCTATAATACAGAGGTTTACAATACATTCATATTGTATTTTGAACCTCCTATGCAATATTGATTGACAAATAGCGGCTGTGATGCTTCACGAATAAATTATTTACTCGAATTGCGATTAGTAGCTCATCATCAGTCAAATATTTGCTATTTTGCCTAGGAAAACAATGAAATCTACCTGCCAACTACAAATGATCACTTTTTCACTGTACTTGTATACTCCACAAAAGCCTTGCTTCAAGTGTCGTTAGAAGCCAGGAGCAACCACAAATATTGTAAGAATGTTCCTCTGTTTAAAGAATTATGAAAGCAGGGAGAATTAAAAGCTTATTATGTATCTGTAAGGCGGGGTTTCCACCGACCTCGCATTGCAGAATGCAAATGACATTGACGGAAAGGTTTGTTTTCCTCTATGCCATAGTTTAAATTGATCAATGATCATACAGTAAAATCGCAAACAAACTAACTAAAATTAAAAAATGGCGTCATGGGATATGTTAATTACAAGCATTTTAATAGCTTTCTATAAAAAGAAAAACAAACATTTCCGTCAATATCATTTGCATTCTGCAATGCGAGGTCGGTGGAAACCCCGCCTAAGTCTTGAATGTCTGTTACCACGTCACCGTATTTGTATTTAGCCCCAGCCGGTCGGTGGAAACCGCGCCTTACTAAGATGAACCCGCAAGCTTAATTTAGTTCATCGGCCTAATGTAAGTTTACAAACGAAAAACTAAATTAACACCTGAACCAGCATAGAGTTATTGATACTTGACATATGGACTCTTATCTTTATGTATAATGTCTGAGAATGGGACAGAGTAAGATTACATGTTGCAGTGGGTTGAGAACTGGTTTTTGACCATGCCTGGATGGGGTGTGGTTTCTAAAGGCATCAAGCAAGGCTATAGTGGAGTATAGTATTGTACTAACAGCTATCTTATATTGTTGCTTTCCCATTTATACGTAGTATAAGGAAAGCTTTGTGATGGTCGAAATTTTCGATTCCGAGATTTCAACGGAATTACACGTTTTGAGGTCCCAGGAACCAAAAAAAGTGTTTTTTACGAAACGTCTGTCTGTCTGTCGCTCTGTCGCTGTCTGTCTATCTGTTCGTCGATTTCCGGGCAAACTACTCAGTCGATTTTGATGAAATTCGGCATGTTGGTTCACAAAAATCATGCCTTGGGCTTGGGAATATTTATTTTTATTTTGGGCTATTTCAATTTGGGGGGGTTTTATTTTCAAAAAACTCCAAAAAAACGTCTAAAAAAATTATCTATCCAAAACGGCTCCAACTATTTCTTTTAAATTCACATGTATTGTAGTCCTTATTATTGTTGACAAAATGCGGGGGGTCGCTTGCCCATTGATAGTTTGCTTCCGGGGGTAAAAAAATAAAAATAGCTAAATTTTAATGAAAAATGACTAAAAAATAATTTTTCTGTGAAACCTTTACATCGATGATTTCTACCTTCAGGCATGTTTTAGGTGTTAAATTGAGTAGCGAAACCGGACAGATTGCTTTCGCAAAAAAATTTTTGGTTTTGTGCAAAAAATAACGTTTTTGAAAAAATGATAGAAAATTCAGGGTCAAATGCATTGCTTGCCCTGCCATTATTGTTGTGTGGTAATTTGTTGGTCTGACCTATCTAGAATTTACCTCACCTCCAGTGACGTCAGGTGGACAACCCCCCCCCCCCCCCCCCCCCGAGATATCGGAAATTTAACTATAGGAAAATTATTTACCATGAAATTACTCATTTTCTCTGGCTACTACTTGATAAATTGTAAAGCATGTTCGAGTAAACTCGGACCGGTTCTATAACAAAGGGTTAGTTGGGTTTGCATTGCCTGTTGTGTTAATAGTCATTAGATAATAATAATAATAATGTATATATTTGGACAAGCAACAGAGGATAGATACTCAATGTAACAAAATTTCTCCAACCCCTTACTGTCTAAGTCAAACAATCTTATGGAATATGAATATATGTATATACAGTATATATATGTAGTCAAAAGCTAAAACCTAAAAACCAACGATATTGCACAGTGTATATATTAAATAATTTCATTTTAAAAATATAAGAGATTCACTGTTCAAAGGAGAAACGCACATCATATGGGCTCAATTTTAATAATAATTCCCTAACTGAAACTCTGAAGATCTTGACACTAGGCTCGTCCCTCAAATGCCGAGGAAGACTGTTAAAGAGCGCTATTCCCCGGTACTGCGGGGAAAAGCGAAAGCTCTCAAAATGCACTCTCAACCCCCGCAACACTCTACCGTTCCTTCCATCTCTAGTATCAAAAATTGATAGGTCCTTTCTCACGAACATAAGTAGGTTTAACGCATAGAGTGCTGGCAGTGTCAAAATCCCCAGATCCCTAAAGTATGGCTTGCAATGGGTGCGAGGATGGAGGCGGCACATGGTACGAATGGCTCGTTTCTGTAACACTAAGAGTCGATTTAAAACATTTTGAGGCGAGCCATACCAAAAAATTATTCCATAGTTGAGATGGGACTCAAAACAGGCATGGTATACTAGCTTAAGAGCCTCTCTGCTGACCTGACTGGCAAGCGTACGGAGAAGATACAGCCCTGATAACAACTTAGCACTAAGTGCGTCAATATGATCAGTCCAGCTTAGACCACTGTTAATAATTAAGCCCAGAAATTTAGTTTTTGCACTAAGCGCGAGAACCTGACCATTTACTGACAATGACGACGAAATATCATTTTTTGTGAAGTTCACAAGCACCGTTTTATTAGTATTAAGCACCAATTGGTTAGCGTCAAACCATTCTTGTGCCTTCAGTAGCGAAACTTCAGTTAACTGACTTAAATTTGCGTTCCTATTACCTGACACTAACAGGCTGGTGTCGTCGGCAAATAAGGTGCACTGTGTACAGTGGGGGCGCATGGACGCAGGCAAGTCATTTACGAATAAGATAAACAGGATTGGACCGAAAACTGAACCAGCCGGGACGCCCCTTTCTACTGGTACCCATTCCGACTGAACTGTGTCTCCACTGTCCTGATTCAAACGAACCCTCTGTACCCGACCTTCGAGGTATGAAGATAAAAATTGAAGAGGTAGTCCACGAAGACCGTAATGACTTAATTTATCAAGGTCTGCTGTCTGCAGCAGACCTCAGACAGAGGCACGGGCATCATGGTCATTGAACAATTCTCAGAACTATGCCTGATGATGGGAGTAGCAACCACTCCCGAAACGTCGCCCCGTTCCCCTGACAATGGGCTCCGGCAATAGACCCATGCCTCTAATGACTACTAACACAACAGGCAATGTAAATCCAACTAATCCTTTGTTAAATAGTATTACACCATTGCCATTTACATTTACACATACACCTTTACATTGCATATTGATTTTTTTTCGTTATATCTACAGCTACAGCATGCCATTTTAATTAAATATCACGAATGTCGAATTCTGTAAACTATTTGAAAACTTTAGGAGTTTCAATATTCAATATTTCAGAAGTACAGCACAATGTTAATATATTTGAAACCATTATTATGAAATGTCGGATGCTCAGCTGCAGTGAGAATTTGAAAATCAAATGTGCGGTTTTATCCTGGTATAGTGGATTAGTTAAAGTGGTACAAGATCTGTGTCATTTTTCAATGTGATGAATGCCGTTCCTTCACAAACAGCAATTTGTTGACGACTGCCAGCAATGAACCGCGCTCATTTTGAAAACAGAGAACTGCCAGCTCCCCCCCCGCCCCTCGCACCCAAGACACCTGACTTTCTTTAACTAAACATACAATATATTATAGATATGTTTCGACCTCTGACCTAGGCTATGTTTGATATTTTACGACTTTGAAATGTTGTGAGTAGAGTTAATAAATTAATAAATAAATCAGAACTTTTTTGCTCTGTAACTTAGGCAACCTAGCAGAGTTAGGGCTATAATACCCTTTCTTACACCCAACTAGGAAGTCCCGGGACCGCCTGCTTTACATGCCCTCCGAAGCATGGCCAGAAAATGTAGCCAGTGTGGGGTTCGAACCAACAACCTTTCGGGTTAAAGTCTGAGTCCGTATTACAACTCTGCTTGTCCTGACTGAGTACAGCAGATTCAAAGGTAGCATACGTATATTTTTTTAATAATTTTTATAACTAGGCCTACGCCATAGCACTAGGCTTCCGCCATCAGCATTCTTGCAGCAAAATACAACACAAAATCTTGTGAACCTCTGCTATTGACGACAGCAGAGCACGTGTTTATGATTGATTTTAACATAAAAGAACTGGTCCGAGTTTACTCGAACATGCATTCCAATTTATCAACATTAGTAGATCTTCTTCTTCTTCTTCAGCCAACGCCCGTCCTTGGCTGGTAGGCCATTTGACGCACATTAGTAGATAGAGAATATGAGTAATTTAATGGTAAATAATTTTCCAATGGTTAAATTTCCAATATTTCGGGGGGGGGGGGGTTGTCCACCTGACTTCACTGGAAGTGAGATAAATTCTAGAAAGGTCAGACCAAGACATTGATTACCACACAGCAATAATTGCGGGGCACACAATGCATTTGAGCGCGAATTTTCTATCATTTTTTCAAAAACGTTATTTTTTGCACAAAACCAAATTTTTTTTTGCGAAAGCAACCAATGCGGTTTCGTTACTCAATTTAACACCTAAAACATACCTGAAGGTAGAAATCATCGATAGAAAGCTTTCGCAGAAAAATTATTTTTTAGTCATTTTTCAGTAAAATTTACATATATTTATTTTTTTACCCCTCGAAGCAAACTATCAAGGGGCAAGCGATCAACATTAATAATAACTACTATATATGTGAATTTAAAAGAAATCGTTGGAGCCGTTTTCGGGAAATAATGTTTTTAGACGTTTTTTTTTTTTAGTTTTTTGAGAATAAAACCCTCCCGAATTGAGTTAGCCCAAAAAAAAAAAAAAAATTGGTTCGGAAGTATGATTTTTGTGAACCTACACGCCGAATTTCATCAAAACCGACATAGTAGTTTGCCCGGAAATCAACGAACCGACAGACAGACAGACAGACAGACAGACAGACAGACATTTCGTAAAAACCACTTTTTTTGGTTCCTGGGACCTTAAAACGTGTAAATCCATTGAAATCTCGGAATCGAAAATTTCGACCGTCACAAAGCTTTCCTTATACTACGTATAAATTGGAAAGCAACATTCAATGGTGTACTGATGGGCTATCTACTTCTATTTGATTATTTTTAAAGAAATGATTAAAGCGACTTGTCGGTTAATTGAAGATTCCTAGTGTTTCTGGGTTCACTTTAAATTTCTATGCATTGTATCGTAAATTGGCGCGGTTGGTGCGGTATTTCTGGAGCACGTTCTTCATATATACAAATATTGTACGTGAAATCTTTATTAACAACACCTAGTTGTCAAGATATATTGCTGCAATATATTGAATGCAGCATCGCCTTTATGCAATAAAGTAAGCATACAGAACTGATCGGGAAGATCAGTGGTTCCCAAACAGTGACGGTCAATGTGTCGCTGCGGACCACCCCTTACATCTATTATTATTATTATTATTATTATTTTTAAGAATCAGAAGGCTTTCAAGGATATCCCTGTATTTAGCTTACAGTATGATTTTAATGTACGACAATGTTAATGTGAAACTTGGGCACGCATGTTTTTTACAATTCGCTGTATTCTCGGCTTAATGTTCTTGTTAATATTTAGCAACTATTAATTAAGTCACTGCAGGCATTCTCGCGGACCATTTGCCAGGGTCTCGTGGACTGGTGGAGAACCACTGGGTTGGATATTAGTGTAGCTGGTGCCGACTTGTCTAGCAAATACGAATCTTGTGGAAAAGCAGATAAATAGAGGGTTTAGCGAATTCTGTTATTGAAGGCTTGTAATCCAGCGGTTAAGACGATGCCTCGGATGTGGGTAGATCGTGGGTTCGAATCACGCAAGATTTTTCTAAACCCTCTAATTTCGGTCACCTAGTTATCAACTATAACGCTAAATTGACTTTAGGTTGAAGAAACATTCTCCGTAGGCCATAATGTTTCTTCGTTTTTCCAAAGGAGCTGCTCTCTCAGTATTTCTGCTTTAAGCAACTCTGTCAGCCTGGCGGCGGGAGTGAGTTTGTTTATTAACTTGAGACACCCTAGAGGCGGACTCCTTCACCTCAGGGAGAATTGGAGTTGACTGACAGGTGGATCTCTTGTTTATAGTGGATTCCGAACCACTTGGGGAACATAGTAAAGTCATAGGATTAATTCGGAGTTGATCAGAACTAGACACGCACTTAGACTAACTGGTAGCATCAGCACGTTATCATATCTTACGATGTTCCCTTGCCAACGCTGTGCACACTACCAAATTTGTAAGAGACTCTGTTTTCGTTGATTCAACATGGTATTAGCGTTGGCAGCTGTGAACATGGACTTAATTTTTATGACGCATAGTCTATGTATCTGATATTGTATGATTCATAATACTGTTCAGGGTACTTAAGTAGACGCATTTTTATTATTGTTATTCTATTAAAATAAAAAGAGATATGGAATTTACCGTTGGTGCAAAATTTCCATGAAATATATCTGAACTACGAAATAGGATACGGTACGAACTGCAATATCGATTCAGAAGAGCAGATGTGGAATCAATCTCCCTGAAAATTCATTACGAATGGAAACGAATGATGAAACAAACGACTTGCCGTATGTTTTGGCGCGTTAAAAAAAAGTTACGTGAGACGAATGTGATTGAGATGATCTTGGGGAAGCAGTGCGCAGGTGCCTTATTATTTTTTCACCATCTTTGAACCTTGTGAGCGAGGGCAATGAGGGTGGTTTCCCGGTTTTTTTAACCGGTTAGACGTTCCTTTGTTCAACATCGTCTTTGAAAGGCGGCAAGTTTGGCGTTGCTTAATGATAATACACTAATATTACTATCTAAAGTTAGTAGGCATTTGCCAGGTCAATTTTAACCCTCTGGGTATAGTATAGTATCCAATAGTAGGGCGCTGGCGGTGGCGTGCCCCCCCCATTTCCCCCCCTTGACAGTTCACAGGAGCATTTTAGTATACTCATTTTGAAAAAATAAAGTGAAAAGTGTTTGGAAGTGGAACAAATTAAAAACTTGCTGACTTAATGGTTCAGTGGCACTAGACCGGTTTCGGCGGTCACCAAGCACTCCAAGCAGAGCATGCAAGTGTAATGTTTAATTAATTTACTTTATTTATTTAGCTTACGGTAGAGCTCAAGAAGGCCGGAAGTCAAAGCACAGGCTAAATTTTGGATTTTATGCTAAGTATTAAAATTGTTCAGTCTCTATTTTAGCTTATTCATTCTTTTCAACATTATTTATTATGTAGACCTTAATATTGTCAAACCCCCAGCATTAAACTAGTCGGGTCTGATCTCTTGTCAATACCCCCTCCCCCCTTTTGAATATTCAAAAATCGCCGCTGTAGTCGTATTATTTCACTTTTCATCAGAAAAATTTCTTAAGTGTTTGAATTAGGTAGAATTGTTAAATGAGGCTTTCGTTGATCAAATTTATTTATTGTTCTATACATAACCAATGAAAAATAATCAGAAGCCGAGTTAAATAGTCTCTAAATTTATTGCTTTTACACAGGTGACTATTTCAATTCCATTATAATTGCCATAATATTAATTGTACTATATACCTATGTAGAATATATTATGCTATAGTATACTGTGTTCTTCAACTAGACCAATAACTTTAATTTAATTTTTTAGTTTAATAATGATATTTTAATACATTATTTCGCTTTTTTTTAATGCCTCTTCTTATATAAGATTGGCGACCATTGTGGCAATTTAAACTTTGGAGAAGTGCCCTTGAGAAACCAATGCAGCAGGTTTTTTAAGCAGGATGATTTTCTCCTGCCGGGAGCCCTGAGACCTTCTATCTTCCTTTAGATTATCACATGTGGAAGTCGGTATTTTTTGCTAATTATGACATGACTGAAGTATGTTATTTTCCATATCAGAGCCTCATCATTTGGGACACAATCTCTCCATTCGTCGGTATATCCACATTTCAAATGAACTGATTTTGTTCTCCATAATAGCTTGTGTCAAAGTTCATCCCTCATCCATACCATATTTAGAACAATTGGGAGCACATAACACTTCATCATTCGCAATCGAAGGTCCAACCGCCGCAGATTCCGTCACAGAAGTACTTTCTGCATTTTGATGAAGACATTTCGAGCTTGTTCAATGCGGCTGCGACTTTCCAGATTCACCTCCCACTCACTGATTACAATGCGTCTGTTTGCAATGCATCCGAGGTACCGGTATTGTTTACATTGCACTACAAGCCCACGATATACTTCTTCACTAATTAAGATGCCTGCTTACTTAATAACGACTTCAGCAGTTGTTCTTCTGAAGAGGCAGCCATAACAGTGTCATAAGCATTTCTGTTATATCGCAGATTGTTGACAATCTCTCAATTGATAACAATGCTGATAACTCTGCTTCATTTCATCTCAAATCGATATTTCTACTTGTCAAAATTGGTTGAACTAAACTGTACCTTAGGCCTAAATAACAGTTCACTTATCAGTGTTCTTAATGTAATATTGAAAGTACTTAGTGGCATAATTAGTTGAAATTATAGAGCTGAGGAAAGTCTGTATAGTGCAATTATATAGTTTAAATGTAGTCTAACGGCCTGCGAATATACGAGTGGGTATCGTGAGCAGTCAACAGTTAGAAATAGGGTCTTTTACAAAGTTAAATGGGGCCGGGTTGCTTCTTCCTTTGGGAACGCGGCTTCAAATTAAAGCTTTAAAGGGTCATGGTCATTTAAATTTAAATTAGTAACAATTTTTCAAGTATGAACGAGAGGATCCAAAGCAGCTCAAGCTAATGGAGCTGCTGCCATACAACCGATATTTTTTTACCAATTATAACATTTTTCCAATCGTGTGCCAATTCGAGACTCGTTGGCTGACTGGATATTTCTGTAGTGTTGGCTTTGTTTGTTCTGTTTTCCAACGCCTACTTTCATATATAAACAACCCTGTCCGTCTAGTGGGGGGAGCCTTCTTCGAGCTACAGCCGGCTGGCTGGTTGGTAGCAACGCATGTGGCATCAATGCCTCCACTCCCTTCGATTAGAGCACGCCGGGCTCCACGTATGTATTGGTCATCCTCCACATCCTCCATGACTTGCTCGGCTCACGCCATCTATAGTTCCTTCTACGATGAAGCTGACGAAGTTCTATTTTCGTAGCATATGTCCGATCCAGCAAGCTCTTCTAGTACATATGGATGCAACCAGAGTTTTGTTTTCGCTTTTTCTGGTTAGAACCTCCTCATTGGTAACTTGGGCTTGCCAAGGTATTCGTAGAATGCGACGGGGGAAGTGAGTCAGTTTATTAACTTGAGACACCCAAAAAGCAAACTCCTTCACCTCAGGGAGAAGAGGAGTTGACTGATAGGGTGGATCTCCTATGATTATAGTGGATTCCGAACCACATGGGGAACATAGTAAACATAGACTGCCTAAGCGCGTTATCATGTCCAACCATGTTCCCCTACCAACGCTGTGCACACTACTATTAAGCTTGCTGCAGTTTTTACGGGCTCAGTTCTGGTGGATATTTCTAAGTACCTGCTGGAGCTAAAAGTGAAATAGTGCAAAACACTTTTTTTTTTACATTACTCATACAGTGGTACTGTTTCAAACAGTATCAAACTAGGGCACACGATGATATTAAAATTCGAGTGGAAAGAATGCGAGAACGTGTACACATAATGCTATACCGTATTGTAGCAATAAGTAATCACAAAGTATGTATCGCAATACAGTTTTATAATGTAAACAACGTACGGTATATGGGGGTTATGAACGAAAAAGTAATCCGAGTGGAGCAGCGGGGACTCTGTCTCACTTTTAATGCTGGAAAGGGCTGAGAACTTTTCCTTCTGCCAAGTACAAGTTTCGCCATTTAAATTTATATGACTTCGCGGATATGGAAAATTTAACGAACCTCTCCTTGTATATTTGACAAAAGACTTTGAGTTTAGCATCCTTGAGGGACTGGTATTGACAAGTTAGGTTCGTTAATCAAAGGGGCAATTCAGAGAGCAGCTCAAACGATACCGAGAAGAAATTCCTGTTAAACCCAGCAGTTGTATGGAAGTCAGTACAGCTCATTAGTCTCATCGTTACAATTATTGCATAGGTACTCGTACAATAGGAATGTACAGAAAATGGAATTGCGGGATATTGAATTTAAAAATAAGCAAATAAATGAAATTAAAAAGTGAAGTGAATTGTGAAGAAGATAATGAATGGTATATGCGTCGTTCAAGTAATAATTACATTGAAATTAAAATAAATAATAATAATCAATAAAAACAATTAAAGTGGAAGAAGACGCTAAGTATAAGTAATAATAGAGTATTCTCGTGGAAGGTGTCAGTGGCGGGACTTAGGGGTGTCGTCGTGTCGGGCCCCAGGCGGAATAAAATAATTAGGCGCTTATTCCACCTACGTCAATAGTGAATAGTAAATGGGACGGACATGTCAATTTTACTCTATGCCATAGTTAAAATTGATCAATGATCATAGTGTCCGTGAATGCCTCGCATTGCACAAGCTAAATATAGTTGCGGGTTGTTGTCGCAGGTACCTTACCCTAAATCGGGTAGGTACACAAGTACTCATCCCCGCATTTTACAGTTAGTGAATTCAGTCTCAATATTGTATCGGCTCCAATAGGTTGTATATTTATTTAATTATATAGCTATTGTTATTTACATTAATTTATTATAGTTGTGGTTGTAGTGTTTTCTTGTTTGTGTTATTATTCTTTATATTAAACAGTGTTTATTGTGCTCGCCCCTGCCGAGATTCCTGCGGATACTTTGCAAGCCACGGACTCCGGTAGTAGATAAGTAGCGTAGCCTATTCACTCAAAACACATACACCCAGACACTTTACAGCACCACACTATACATTACATTTTATAATAGGTCTACCTACTGTACTACACCTTCACCACCGAGTAAGCAGAGTACGGTAGGCTTATTCTCTTCCTTTCTTACCAATTCATAATTATTTTCATACAGTCCACTCTCATTTCATAGGTACCTAAACCTTCAGGAGCGTAATTTGGAGTTCTTAGTTATTAGCTTATTAGGATACGCCCCTGTTGTGAGTTAGGTACTTATTTTATTGTACTGAGCTATCGCAGAAAACCACATTGGTCCTTCGAGCCGGATCGGTCCTACGATCTGAATAGTTCTTTCTTTTGTCTTTTTACACCTTACTTCTAGCCCCGATTGTTTTATGCTATTGTCCAGTTCTGCATTTACATACCTGGCGCAACAATTCGCAACTATCAGCTCTTAGATAAGGTTGATATATTATTATTTTCGTAGGCATTACGATATAATACAATATTATATTTTATTATAATTTTATATTTAATTATTGGCATTGAGCCTATTAGAATCTGTAGTAGCCTATGTTATAGAGCATGGTATAACGGTAACCGTTATATTGGTCGTGGGGATATTACTACCCAAGGACTGGTACCTGGATCTGACCTTCTCGTCACCCTCTTTCAATAGATACTTTTAGGGGGATTTTTTTGGAATTGGCAGGTTTTAGGGTCTTTATTGTTAAGACACCATTACATGGTACCGATACTATACGGTTTCTATTATTGAACTGACATTTGGGTCAATTTATGGTGTCATAGTCATTGTGTTGTGCAAATAGGGGATTGAGTATAGCCTGTCCCGTTAGGTTCCCTTTTGTGAATTGTGGGTTCATTTATTGCGGAAATGGCACCGACAAGAAGGCGAACCGTTAGAAGTGACCCTGATGCGTCTAATTGTAGTAGGCTACAAATTTTGCTTCACAAACGGTCAATGATTATTAATGACGTTAAGTCAATTTTAGCATATTTAAAATGCACCACATCTCTCACGCCCGGAGCTCTAAAGATCAAATCTCAGCGTGCTGAAGGATTGGTCACTCAATTCGAATCTATAGAGTCTGAACTGATGGATATCAATTCCGGAAGTTCCACCTCCAGCCGCATATCGGTTGAAGCGGAGCGTGAGGAATTTTATAATCTTTGTGATGAAGTGCACATTTTGGCCATTGATGGCATGGATAAGGGAACTGTGTCAAATTATTCCAGCCCAGCTTGTGGCTTAGGGCCAAACTTATTAAAGCCAATTGAAATCCCTACTCTTGAAAGCCACAATTTTGACATGTGGTATGCAGTTTTTGACAGCTTAGTCAACAGTAGTGCGTCTTGGACACCTACCGTTAAATTCCATTACCTTATAAGCAGCTTAGGGCATGACGCCAAAGCCTTAATTAGTGAGTTCTTGCCAATATGCGATGCGAATTACGCGTTGGCATTGAATTGTTTAAAATCGCATTTTGAAAATAAAAGGCTTAAGGCATCGACCATGGTCAGCAACATGCTCAATTGCTCTCCCCTTGCGTCTGGGCGGAGCAGCGCTGATTTAAGCAATTTAATTCAGACTTTTCGGAATTCAATTAGCGCATTAGATAAAATGCAAATTAAAGATTTAACGGAATTTGTCTTCTTTCAAGCGCTCTACGCTAAAATTGATGTTCAAACCCGTAGGGCATTTGACCATCAACTTAAAGACATTAAGGCGTTATGCAACGTACATGACCTAATAAAATTTTTACAGGCAAAGGTACAAGCTTCCGACCTAGATAAGGTTATAGCCAAACCTTTGAAAGCTAGCCTAAGCACTTTCAAGCCTAAATCGGCTCTTTTGGTGGACCCTGCGGACTCTGCCAATGCTCGTAAAGCAGTGCGTCCAATCAGCAAGAAATGCCCGGTTTGCAATGGGTCCCACCCTGCATACCGGTGTCAGCAACTTTTGAAGCTGACTGTTCCCAAACGATGGGAAAAAGCTTTAGAAATAAAATTGTGTGCAAAATGCCTCAACAGCACTCAGCATTCGGCCGCTGAATGCCCTGTTGAATTTTTGTGTCGAAATTGCTCTGATGGAGATAATCAGCACAATAGTCTATTGTGCCGCAAAGGCGGTTCTTCTACTTTGGACCGAAAGCAAAGGCCTACTAACAATAGTACCTCTTTAGGGCACCGCCAGACTCCTACAACTTATGAGGAGCCAGCTAGTGCATTGGTGGCATCCGGTCCACAGGCTCTATTGGCTACGGCTGTAGTCACTATTCATGGGTTTTCAATGCGTACTGTAATTGACAATGGAAGCCATCTTAGTTTTATAACAGAAAAGGCTGCTTCACAACTTGGTTGCAAGCGGTTTTACGACAAAACTCTCATTCGAGGTATTGCCGGAACAACTAAGACCAAAGGAAGGGTTATCTTTACCATTGAATCAACTGTTAATCCCCATTTTAAGCAAAAGATTGAGGCTTTGGTTCTTCCCCAAATCTGCGGGAATCTTCCTTCTCGACCCGTCACTTCTGATATAAGTGGCCATTTAGGTGATATAGCCTTGGCTGATCCCCTTTTTTATAAACCTGCTAACGTAGACATTCTACTGGGAGCCAGAGTCTACTCCTCTATTTTAAGCGATTCCAAGCCTCTACTCAGGTTGGGTGGGCTAACGGCGCAGTGGACTCAGTTGGGTTACGTGCTACTGGGAAGTACGACTGCTGACGAAGCTTCCGTGTCACTTTTAGGTCTAAGTGTAGACCAGGATTTAACTGAGGATGTTGAGCGGTTATGTGAGATTGGAGAAGGTCCTAAGTCCATACCACTTTCTGCTGATGAACAGCTGGCTGAGGATATTTACTCACAAACTACAGTATGTAGAGCTGACGGCAGAAATGAGGTACGACTACCCTTTAAGCCAAATGCTGTCCCATTAGTGAAAAATAACTTTTCACCCCTTAAGAGTCTGCTTTCATTAGAAAGTAGGCTATGCAAGGAGCCCGAGAAATTTAAATTGTATCGGAATTTTTTTGCTGACTATCTTGAAAGCGGTATTCTAGAAAAGGCTAGAACCGTTTCAAAGTATATGTTACCTCATCATTCGGTTATCAAACGGTCCAGTAGTTGTACTCGTTTGCGGCCCGTTATGAATGCCAGTTGCCTCGACAAGAATGGCAACTCTCTGAATCCTCAATTGCTGACGGGACCAGCATTGCAAACTGATATTTGCGATGAGTTATTGTCTTTCAAAGAAAGAAGTGTTGGTTTGATACCCGACATTAGAAAAATGTACAATCAGGTTGTGATTGCTCCTGCTGATAGGTGTTATCAGCATATTTTGTGGAGGCCTGCACCTGATGGTGGTTCTGAGGAACTTGAGTTCACTCGTGTGCTATTCAGCATGGCACCTAGTGCATTTTTAGCACAGCGAACTATAAAGCAGTTCATTGCTGACGAGAGCGTTAATTTCCGAAGAGGTACCAACATTTCGCTGACTCAGCTATATGTTGAAGATTTAATTACCAGTTTAGACGGCAGCGATGACGAAATCCGATTTGCTGTCAACGATTTGCTGCGCAAAGGTGGCTTTGAACTCCAAAAATTTGGAAGTTCACACCACAGCCTTTTGTTCAATCTACCGCGTGATCAATGTGAAGACACTGACAGTGCCGGGTTTGGCTATGGGGCACTGTGGGCCCGGGCCCCAGGGCCCCCACAAAAATGGGGCCCCCACAAAACGAAAAAATACAAATAAAAAATTGAAAAAATTAAAAAAAATCAAAACAGATAACTTTTTAAATTTTCGCGGGAAATTCGAACGCATCGTGGCATTAATGACTCATTTTTGATAAAAATTTAACAAAAAATGAAGTATGTCCACTCCTGCTCTGAAACCACGATTGTTTTGCTTCATTAAATACAAATTGAAAATTTGAAATCAAATTTCTAAATTGAAACTACTTTTATCAGCACTTTCTGGTTGGTATATTGTTAAGGTAAGTAGCATAAGTTAATTCTTATATTAGAGGCGGAAGTACCTAATAGTTGTTCTTTATAAGATAAGGTCCTTATTTTTCGTATTCTGCGCCCATTTACCACAATTCACAGAACGCATCAAAACTTTGTAAGCCTATTAATTTTAATACGAAATGTGCCCAGCCACGTGGTCGCCACAAAATCGAGCACGTTATAAATATAAAATTCATTGGTCTAAAATGTTATATGTCATAAAATGTTATATTATAAGACGCATGATTCGGAATTTTGAGATGTTTTATACAAAAGGGGATAAAAAATAAAATGTATTCGATTTTGTGGTGACCACGTGGCTGCACATTTCATCTTAAGTAGGGCAATAGGAACAAGTGGACTAGATAATTAGGCTCTGGCTAGTGAGTTCTGAAAAAACTAATTTATTACAATTTTTATTTTTGATTCCGTAGTGAAATAATGGATCGTCACAAGGGAAAACGCGAATATGCAAGCGGCAGTGAAAAGCGGAAAATCGCAGCAGATAAAGAAAACAAAATTCAAGATGTTTTATCTAAAACGCGCCGTATAACGGATTTTGTAACAAAAATAGAGACGGGTCCATCTACTCCTAGTTCTACTTCTAATTTTGTTGAAATGATGAGTGGTGATTCTGATTTTCCTGCATCTTCTCAAGTTATTGCTAGCCCTACCCAAGAGGTAAGAGTTTGACTTTAATTACTTAATTAAGGTGACCGCAATCAAAAATTACCGACCCCACTCACCCCAGTAATTCTTATGGAATTAAAAATGGGGGACTCCTGTTAATTTACTGTATGAATTAAACCTACCTAAACTTGAGTCGGCCATGCCGAAAGGATTGTTTACAAAATTAATTACAACTGTAATTGTTTTACTTGTAGGCAGTAATTGATAACAATGACGAATCCGAAAATACTGCTGATGATGGATTTTGCAAAGAAAATGACGTGGGATTGTGGCCAGCAGTTCTTAGTCAACAACACATCGACTATTGGATCAAGAAAGGAAATTTGGAAACTCAGCATTGTAATGAAGATATTTTGAAAGAAAAAAGCTTGGGACAAGTAGATGCAGTGAAAAGAAGAAAATGCCATGCAAGTTTATTCCTTCGTCAAACTCAGGCAGGCAAGTCTATAAGCCGCTCTTGGTTATGTTTTTCACCTAGTACGGGGAAGCTATACTGCTTTTATTGTAAATTGCTCTGCAAATCAGCAAATCAGTTTTCAACTGAAGGGTTTGCTGACTGGAAGCATGCGTCTGAGCGTTTGAAAAGACATGAAACTACCGTAACGCATTTGCAAATAGTTTGCCAATTTAAGCATCTCTCAAACGAGGCAATGCGTATTGATCGTGAGTTGGCCACACAAGTGAAGGAGAGCATTGCTTATTGGCGAAACGTTCTAAACAGATTGATTTCCGTCATAATATTTCTTTCTGGACGAGGACTTGCCTTTCGAGGGGACAACGAAATTTTGGGATCAACCAAAAATGGCAATTATTTGGGAGTCCTTGAGCTAATTGCACAATATGATCCGTTTTTAGTAGGCCACTTAGAGAAGCATGGAAATCGTGGCAGTGGTAGTGGCGGCGTTAACTACCTATCTGCCCACATTTGCGAAGAATTAATTGCGCTGATGTCCACCAAAGTTAGCGATGAAATAATTAAACGCTTAAAAGCCTGCAAATATTATTCGGTTTCGGTAGATTCAACAACTGACGAAGGCCATATAGATCAAATGACTGTGATTGTCAGGTATCTAGAAGAAAGCACACCAAAGGAAAGATTTCTTAGTTTTATGCCAAACCAAGGCCATAAAGCTAAAGAATTATTTGATGGCCTCAACAAAGTTTTAAAAAAGTTCGGCCTGGATTTGAAAGATATTCGTGGGCAGTCGTATGACAATGCTTCCGCTATGAGTGGAGAATATAGTGGTCTACGCACTTTGGTGCTAAATGAGAATCCTTTGGCTTTATGGGTTCCATGTTTCAATCATTCCCTCAACTTAGTGGGCACAAAAGCGATGGACTCCTGCTCCCAATCGAAATTATTTTTTAGCTTTCTTGAGCAAATTTATGTATTTTTTACAAGTTCCACAGCTCGGTTCAACGTCCTTTCAAATGTTCTAAAAAGTGCTGCGAAGAAGTATGGCCACAACATACCAGTGCCCAAAAGAATCAGTTTAACCCGGTGGTCCTCAAGAGCGGAAGCTACTAATAGCCTAGTTTTGGGCTATAACGAAATACGAGAAGTCCTTAAAGATCTCTCCGAAGAAGATGTCCAAGCAAGTGGACTCTATTTGCAAATTACCACGTTGGAGATAGCAATTTACGCTGTTCTTTGGAACGATATACTGGCAAGGGTGAATGCAGTAAACATCAATCTCCAGAATCCAAGAATCGACATTAATACTTCGATCAGTGTGATGGAGTCCCTTAAGATCTTCATTGGGGAATTTAGGGATTCTTTCCAAGAATATGAGAAAAAGGGTGTTGAATTGTGTGGGCACAATTCTTATAAATCGGAAACTTTGCGGAAGCGGATCCGAAATGTGAGGCTAAATCCTTTGGATTATGGGAAAACTGAGGAAGCTGAATTCAGTCATAGCGAGAAATTCCGAATCGAAAGTTTCATTCCCATAATTGACCAGTTTATGCAATCATTGGATCGGAGAATTTCAGCATATGAAGACATAAATAGGAAATTTGGATTTTTACAATATTTAGAAAAAATAAGCCCTGATGATTTGAAAACTAGGGCAGAGAACCTGGTGAGTTGTTACACAGGTGACTTGGACGGTAACTTGTACTTCGAGCTAGT
Organism: Psococerastis gibbosa; assembly: GCA_963971405.1. Classification (NCBI taxonomy): domain Eukaryota; kingdom Metazoa; phylum Arthropoda; class Insecta; order Psocodea; family Psocidae; genus Psococerastis; species Psococerastis gibbosa. The sequence goes on from OZ020485.1 coordinate 43,420,672, forward strand.
ACAGTTTCGTGAGTTTGTGAAATTATTTGTGATAGATGATGCACAAAAAAACAATATAATCGAAGAAAAACGTATCAGTTTTGAACGGTTCATGTACAATTTGATTTTAGAAAGAGGAGTAGCTGATAGCTTTCCCAATGTAGAAGTACTTTTGAAGATGTACTTAGTTATAATGAGTGGCAACATAAGCAGCGAGCGATCTTTTTCCGTACTAAAACACATAAAAAATCCTCGTCGCACCAGTTCTTCTGAAGCTCGGCTTAGCCATCTTTCAATGCTGAATATAAATCACGACATAGTGGCAGCGTTAAATTATGACGATATAATTGACAGTTTTGCTGTAATAAAGAGTCGAAGAGTGCATCTTTAAATAAATTAAAATTTTGTGTTTATAATTAGGTACCTATTAATTTATTCCTTTTAAAAATACACCGCAGTGTCTACAGCTTTAGTTGAGTAGCCCTTAGGCTTGTATTGTACTATTGACTTGACTTTATATTACTAAGAATCGCTTTTCTTTTTTATAATGATTTTGCAACCTGTGTCACCATTTTATAATTTATTGTGGGATATTCGTCTAAGGGGATTAGAAATTTCTCCCCGAGAAAGGGCCCCCACATAATTCGGGCCCACGGGCCCCCACAAGCCCAAACCCGGCACTGGACACTGATCTACATGGCAAAAAGGCTGTAATTAAGGTATTCGGTCTATTTTGGACTTCAGCGAAAGATATTTTTATGTATCGAGTCACTGAGTTTAATTATGTATATACCAAGCGCGGAGTCCTAAGCTTTATTGCATGTCGTTATGACATTATGGGACTACTTGCCACTTTTACTGGAAAAACCAGACACTTTCTCTGCAAATTATGGGAAATTGGCATTGATTGGGATGCAGTTTTCGACGAAAACTTGCGGAAAGAATGGCAAATTCTTATGGATGGTCTTCCATTTTTACAGGAATTAGGCCTACGTATTCCACGTCTAATAGACTGTTTTGGTTGCCCAAAACTTGAGCTATATTGCTTTTCAGACAGTTCGTCTACTGGCTATGGCGTCGCCATTTATATTTGTTGTGTTTATGAGGGTCACGCTACTATGACCCTGATGAGGGCAAAAGGTAGAACCATGCCCGCAAAATTCAAATCGCGCTTGACAGTCTCGAAAACTGAGCTACAGGCAGCTGATTTGCTCGTTAATATATACAGATGTATGAATTTTCTTAACGAATTACCGATGCAGCGAACCTATTTTTGCACAGATAGCACTATTGTGTTGTCGTGGTTGCGCTTAGGTGTAACTAAGCTGAAATTATTTTTGGCCAATTGTATTCCAATTATTTTGAGTAAAGCTAAAATTGAAGATTGGCGTTTCATTGGCTCTCAATTTAACGGTGCTGATCCAGCTTCCCGAGGTCTAGGCCCAGAACAGCCGCTGAACTATGTGCAACGGTGGCCTGATCCTCCCCTTTTGTTGCAAGTACCTAGCGTATGGCCCAAGACACCTCCGTTTTGTTATGATATACCAAATTTAAAAGCGGAAAAGACTATGACATTGTTGTCTTCACCGCAAAATGATTTCGACAAACGTTTTGTCGTCCGGTTTAGCTTTCCGATGAGACTACATCGTGTATTTTCCCGGATTTTACAACTGCATTTGGGCCCTGTAAACAAATTTTTGCCCCTGCCATTTCAAAAGTAGGGTGCCTTAATTTTATTAGTATTAAAATTTTGTATTTTAATTTTAGCTTTAGTAGTGCATATCGTAACATTACCTACATTAATACTTCGCCAAATTGTTTTAATTTTAGTTTGCATAGTGCATTTCATTTCATTCTTTTAAGCTTTAATATGCTTAAGATTGCATATAGTATATATGTATATTTTTATATATTTCTTTATTTGTTTACCTTTTGCAAGTGCCTTGCAAGGCTGGCGGTATGTCCGTGAATGCCTCGCATTGCACAAGCTAAATATAGTTGCGGGTTGTTGTCGCAGGTACCTTACCCTAAATCGGGTAGGTACACAAGTACTCATCCCCGCATTTTACAGTTAGTGAATTCAGTCTCAATATTGTATCGGCTCCAATAGGTTGTATATTTATTTAATTATATAGCTATTGTTATTTACATTAATTTATTATAGTTGTGGTTGTAGTGTTTTCTTGTTTGTGTTATTATTCTTTATATTAAACAGTGTTTATTGTGCTCGCCCCTGCCGAGATTCCTGCGGATACTTTGCAAGCCACGGACTCCGGTAGTAGATAAGTAGCGTAGCCTATTCACTCAAAACACATACACCCAGACACTTTACAGCACCACACTATACATTACATTTTATAATAGGTCTACCTACTGTACTACACCTTCACCACCGAGTAAGCAGAGTACGGTAGGCTTATTCTCTTCCTTTCTTACCAATTCATAATTATTTTCATACAGTCCACTCTCATTTCATAGGTACCTAAACCTTCAGGAGCGTAATTTGGAGTTCTTAGTTATTAGCTTATTAGGATACGCCCCTGTTGTGAGTTAGGTACTTATTTTATTGTACTGAGCTATCGCAGAAAACCACACATAGAGTAAAATGACGCGCTGCAAACAATAACAAACTAAAATGTCGTCATGGAATATGTTAAGTACCCTACAAACATTTTAATAGATTGTTTATAAAACAGTTTTCATCCATTAAACAGATCGGTGAAGGTCGATCTTACTTCGAATCTCCTACTATTATTATCTTTTATTAAAAATAATAAGTGTACGAACAAAACAAATACAAACAAATTTTCAAAAAACAAATGCAAACAAATTTCAAAAATTTGGCGCATACGTGTCATTAGAAGAAAAGTGATCAATAGTTGAAAAAATTAAAATGTCCGTCAATACTACATTTACTATTCACTATTGACATAGGTGGAATTAGCGCCTAAGGGGCCCTTAAACGGTGGCGGTTGGATTTACATATTTTTTTTAATTTCGTATCTCTAAAAATAGAAAGTTCATAATTTATAAGAGACATATTTTCGATGTGACGATGTATAATATTGTGGAGTAGTAAGCTTTCCTATTTATATGTTAGTATAAGGAAAGCTTTGTAATGGTTGAAATTTTTGAATTCGAGATTTCAACGGATTTACACGTTTTGAGGTCCCGCAGGAACAAAAAAACTGAGTTTTTATGAGACGTCTCTCTGTTGGTCTGTCTGTTTGTGGGCAAATTACTCGGTGGATTTTAATGAAATTTTTGCACGCTTACAAAATTCAAACCTCAAGACCATTTAATGATATATTTTGGGCTGATTATATGTTGAGGGACCCTCTACAAAAACTACAAAAAACGGGTAAAAAAAGTTTACCATAAGAAGGCTCAAACGATTTTCTTTAAATACACATAGTATATTATTGTATTCGTTATTAAATGTAAACAAGCCCCTAGCTGTAGGTCGCTTGCCCCTTGATAGGTTGGTTCTGAGGGCAAAAATATAAATAATATAGTCAATTTTCATGAAAAATAACTAAACAATAAATTTTCAGTGGAACCTTTCTATCGATTCTTTTTAACCTTAAGTATGTGTGTAGGCATTAAATAGAGTAGCGAAACCGAACCGGTTGCTTTCCCAAACAAATATTTGATTTTGTACAAAAAATTATTAAAACAAAATATGGATAGTGCCACAATACATTGCGTATGAGGTTCTGTAGGGACAGTTTTGGTCACTAGGTTCACTGACGACAAACCGATATCCATATTATTCAAAATGGCCGCCGTTTGCATGCGAAAACTAAGCTCTTAGCATCTAATTAATTCTTTTAATATTTTTTATAATATTTTTACTATGCCTGGACCTTATTTCGCTGCATATAATTTAATATATATATATTCTCCATGATTTATAGAAAAATATCACTTTAAAATAATACGTAATTAAAAACAATTTTAAAATAGTATTGAGGCTTATGGAAAAATCAACGCTTTGATATCATTGCAACTGGTGCTGCCATCTACAAAATGACGCCCATACCCTGCCATTATTGTTGTTGTTATATTTTGGTCTGCCGGTTCTAAATTATGCTATCGTCCCATCAATCAGCTCAGTGCTTTGGGATAGGGGATAGGCAACCGAAATTTAACCTTAGGAAAGTTATGTACTATGGAATTACCCATATTATGTATCTTATTGATAAGTAGGAAAGCTTGTTCGAGTAAACTTGGATCGATTCTTATGATTATGATTTATTCAACATGTCCGAAAATTGTTATCTGCCTATCCGCATCACAGTTAAGTCCGGTGTTGATAATCATGTAGTTATTTCAATAATGAGTTATGGTAAGCCTATCAATTTTAAGTTTGGCAAAACTTCAGGTGACTTTAGATCAACACATTTATAGCACCTATGGCGCCACCTTTTCCATGATAAAAACTCGAGAAATATTTAAATAAAGGAACATGAAACCAGCATTTGTATTGCTGTGTAGAAACGGAAATTTCTCTACGTTTGCTTTCGGTTGTTTGCTGCGTGCTTTTGTCTCATTATAAAAGTATTAAAAACACCAGAGCTTTGCTTTGTATTATACAAGGATCAAAACAAACGGCTTCAGTCTCATGTCCTATGTTTTTGCATTTACATTTTTTTTAAATTTTAATAATTAGCAGGAACTTTTAAAAGCCGTATATAACCTATAGGATATTCTGTATAGGTTGTGTTCCTGTGTAAGTTCTACTTGGCATCAACTGATGAGAGCACAATTTTACTTTTATAAAGCGCTGTTTTTTATGTGAACGGTACCAGTGCTGCCGTGCTAAGCTTAACTACAAAAACTTCTTTTTCAGGTAATGCGAAAAAACGTTTTAATGTACATCATCAATGTTTTGAGACTTGTTAGGATGTTTCATGCGTGGAAATAGTTTTTAGCCATTAAAATGTTTTTTTCATCATTATGTAGCATAATTTTTTTGAGACGAAATTGGAGTTAAGGCCTTCTAACTGAAGGTTTGTATAATTTGCGAGTGTGAGATACAGACAATACACCTTAACTCTCGATGGTATCATAGCGGTGTTTTTTTTTTGGTGAAGGCAGTGTACCCTTTAGGGCTAGGTAAGGGAAAAAGTTTCCACTTATGCGAATTATCGAATTCCCGTCTTATAAATAAATAAATAAATAAATAAGGACTTTTTTTGTTCTATTACTAAGCCAACCTAGTCCTCTCTTACACTCAACTAGGCCCGGGACCACCTGCTTTACATGCCCCCCGAAGCATGGCCAGAAAATTTAGGGAGTTTAGGACTCGAACCAACAACCTCTCGGGTGAAAGTCAGGGTCCGTACCACTACTCTACATGTCTTGACATCTTACGTCTCATTGTCCAGTATCTATCAGCTGGACTGTCTGCTATTATATTTAGGTGCCCATTCCATTGACCGGCTAGGGCTATTTCCAAAAACGGTGACGTGGTAGCAGACATTCAAGACTTAGGTGGCGTTTCCACCGACCTCGAATTGCAGAATTGGCGGAAATGTTTATTTTCCTCTATGCCATAGTTAAAATTGATCAATGATCATACAATAAAATCACAAACAAACAAACTAAAATAGAAAATGGCGTCATGGGACATGTTAAGTACAAACATTTTAATAGATTTCTATAACAAGAAAAATTCTAATTTCCATCAATGTCATTTGCATTCTGCAATGCGAGATCGGTGGAATCGCAACCTAAGTCTTGAATGTCTGCTACCACGTCACTGTTTTTGGAAATAGCCCTAGCCGGTCAATGGAATGGGCGCCATACTGGTTGCTATTATGACTTTAACGCCCCCTTTTTAGCACAGATCTAAATCCACTTCGCCGCTTGAAAAGCTAACTAATTACTTTTTCGGGAGAGCGTTTAAACGTTTTTGCAATTGTATAAGCTATAATAGTTGCAACTCTCCTTAGTGGCTTTTATTGAAAATAAAGATATAACACAAAAGAAAGAGTAATATAAAAGAAAGTTTTCGATGCAGTAAAAAACATTTCATTTTTTGCAGACATATTATAACAGTTAGGCTTAGATATGTTTTTGATGCAGAAGTTTGCACGGAAGTCCAATAGGTAGGTATTGTGTAGGCAGGCGCGGATCTACGGGGGCTATGGGGCTATAGCCCCCCCTTTAGGTTCCTTAAAATGCGTAACACCCCACTATTTCAGTCCTATTTTTCACAAATTTTCTCCCGGGGGAGACCCCCGGCCCCCCTTGTCCTCAATTGTATTAATTCCATATAATATAGAAACCCTATTGCTCTGAAATTGCGTAAATCCCCAATATTTCGGCCCTATTTTTCGAAAATTTTCACTTAGCCCCCTCCTTGGTCTCATTCTAGATCCGCACCTGTGTGTAGGTGTTGTAACATTAAGTAGGCTTGTAATGCGACCATTGGAAGAAAATAGGATAATAAAAAGGGCAACAGATGGCCCAATGACGGTGTGGTCAGAGGCCACGCTGATTGGTAAAGTTGGAAGTACTTTCAGATTTTGTGTGAAATTATCGTAAGATTTAACTCAACAAACAATGTGACTATTGCTTCGCCGGTAAAGAGGCAGCCTTAAAGTTTATTTAAATAATTAATTGTCAAACTAACACATTTAATTAAGAGGGAGCTGGCGGTTTACATTGGCCACCCCTAGATCCCCCTAAAATACTTTGGTCTCTACTTTTTATTTAAATAAATAAATAAGGACTTTTTTGTTCTATTACTAAGCAAACCTAGAGGAGTTAGGGCTATAAAGCACACTCTTACACTCAACTAGGAAGCCCCGGGACTGCCTGCTTTACATGCCCTCCGAAGCATGGCCAGAAAATGTAGGAAGTGTAAGACTCGAACCAACAACCTTGCGGGTGAAGGTCAGAGCCCGTACCACTACTCTACATGTCTTGACTTTATTTAAATATTTAAGTTTTTTAAATTAATTAAATAAGATTATTCGCATAAAAACCATTCAATGAATGTATCCGAATAACCGCTCCAGTCGCCTCTGTAGGTAATACCTGTGTTGAGTTACGACAGGTCACCAATCGCATGTTGTGTAGAGACTCGCAACAAGTACGAACAGGCTACCACAATTGCGTAAAAAAAAACCGGTTTAAGCGCTTGTAGCATTCGTATCCTCGATTGGTGGGTGGAAACATTTTAAAGGAAATGAAATAGAAAGCAACATAATGCTCACTGTAAAAGTAATCGGACAATACCTATGAAAATAATTTTAAAATATTCCAAACCGCTTTCTAAAAGGTTAATTCCCTTTCTTGATACCTGTTCGTACTCCAAACTATATTACTTGTCTATACACTCTTGAGACTTAGGCGCCATTCCACCGATCGGCTAGGGCTATTTACAAAAACGGTGACGTGGTAGCGGACATTCAAGATTTAGGCGGGGGTTCCACCGACCTCGCATTGCAGAATGCAAATGACATTGACGGAAATTAGAATTTTTCTTTTTATAGAAATCTATTAAAATGTTTGTACTTAACATATCCCATGACGCCATTTTTTAATTTTAGTTTGTTTGTTTGTGATTTTAATGTGTGATCATTGATCAATTTTAACTATGGCATAGAGGAAAATATACATTTCCGTCAATTCTGCAATGCGAGGTCGGTGGAAACCCCGCCTAAGTCTTGAATGTCTGCTACCACGTCACCGTTTTTGTAAATAGCCCTAGCCGGTCGGTGGAATGGGCGCCTTACTGCGTACCAGAAATAACGGGATTTGTTGACCGTTAAAGCCATAAGGATTGAAATGTAGGTATACAGACTGATGCTGTGGAGCTGTGCGTGTACTGGATAGGGTTTAACAACAACACTTCAATTTGGTACTTCGTCTTCTTCTTCTAATGCCTGATTGAAGATTGGCAGTCATCATGGTAATCGTCATGATGACTGTAATAGGAAATTGTAATGCCACGCTTTCCCGTTGCCTTTTGCATCCTTATGCCGTTGGCTCTTAATTCATTGAGTTCCTCCACCCTCGGGGCCAGTTTCCCAACCCCAGGACAAAACAATGCCCTGGACAAAACTGACTGCGTCTTTCACTAATCCCTGCTCAAACTCGGTCCCCATATCTGTTCAGTCACTATTACTCCCATCTATCTTCACCATAAGCAGGCACAGATCAGGGATTTTCACGTCTTCTCCTCTGAGGCCATAAAGCATTACTCGGAAGCTCTGTTACTATGAAGACAATAAGTGAACAAATGAGACAAGAAATAACTAACAGATGAACAAAAAACAAAAATTCAAGTTTATTTCAGCTTCACTGCCCATAGTTTCTGTACCATCAACTTACCCTAACCTCAGATAATATCAAGTGTTAAAGTGCTTTCAAAAGTAATAATGACGGAGTGAGGGTTGAGTGGAAATGAGTATTTCAATCGAAATATCGAGGGGTTTGTTTACGCTCACCAGCAGGAAGAGGACAAAATGAAAAGGATATGATATGCTCGTAGTTTAGCAGAGTTCCTCTCAATAGAACGGGAAAGGGGGAATAACTCCAGGTGGAAGAGGGAGGAGAGGGGATAGAAGTTGGTTGAGCCGGAAACCTCAAAAGGACATCTCCGAGACAAACAGACTGAGTCAATAATATGAAACTGACAGAGAGCCCACGTCGTCGAGAGCTTGAGGTTGGCGCATACCTTTTTTAGCCGCCATTTTCTATCCGATCCAAGTAAAAACAAATTTTCCGGAGGTATGAACAAAGTGGAAGCTGAAACAAGTTTTTTTCTCTCTGCATTGAAAATTTTATTTGCCGTTTAGCGCACAAAGAAAGCTGAGGCAGAGGCTCCTGTCGGCCATTAGTTGTCATATTGCAGCAATATTTTTTATGGTGTTATTTTTGTTTTATCTGTCAATTTGCCATGACGAGCTTTTGTGTTTGAGGCAGCCTCTGTTATGGGAGAATTTGCTTTATGATTCTGTTTTTTTTTTTACTCAATATTTAGGTATTGCTACTGGGAATCAGCGGGCCTACTATGACGATTATTTTTAATCTTAGCTTGGGATTAAAAATGTAAACAAGACAATTTTTTAATGGAAAGTGCTGTTCAAAATTGTTTTGTTAACATTTTTAACCCCATGAATAAGTTAATACTAAACGGCATCGATAGTAGGCCTGCCCTCAGCGGCCCGATCATGGCGATTTTAATACCGGGGTTATAATATAATACCATGTCACGTGATGGTATTAATTCGATTGTTTTAAAATAAATTAATATTTTCTAATTTTTGATGTTGTTAACCGTTGCAGGAGTGCTAAGCGCGGAAAATTCAAATTGTGTCTATTTAAACAATTGAATGATCTTCGGCTATATGTTTGGTGAGATTCTTAATTTTTTCTACCGTAGATTTAGACAAATTGTTTATAATATATATAATTATATATTTCAAAATTAAAATTTGCTCATTTTAATGTTTATTTCTAGGGCGATATGTTTACACATTTTGCTATTTATATTAATATTTGCTACGACAACGTCGCGTAAGCTCAGTTCTTCAGTATTGCCAACATCACAATTTAAAAAATTCTGATATTCACTGTTCATTAATTTTAAACAATTGAATTGATACCACCACGTGACATCTTAGGCGGGGATTCCACCGACCGGCTAGGGCTAAATACAAATACGGTGACGTGGTAGCAGACATTCAAGACTTAGGCGGGGTCTCCACCGACCTCGCATTGCAGAATGCAAGTGACATTGTCGGAAATTTGAATTTTTCTTTTTATAGAAATCTATTAAAATGTTTGTACTTAACATATCCCATGAAGCCATTTTTTAATTTTAGTTTGTTTGTTTGTGATTTTACTGTATGATCATTGATCAATTTTAACTATGGCATAGAGGAAAATAAACATTTCCGTCAATTCTGCAATGTGAGGTCGGTGGAAACCTCACCTAAGTCTTGAATGTCTGCTACCACTTCACCGTTTTTGTATTTAGCCCTAGCCGGTCGGTGGAATCCCCGCCTTATTATATTACCCCCGCTATTAAAATCCCCATGATCGGGCCGCAGCTACAGTTATTGTCAATTCTAGCTATTGCAGTCATTATAACCACGTCGAGATCGCGGGTGTTATTCGATAGAAGCTCAGCAATGTTCTGCTTTCCTTTGAATTGTCAAAAATACATTTTTAGAACTACAGCTGTACGTTACCCGAACATACAGTACTAGCAAAGTAAGTCTTGGTCTGGGCTTGAATTTCTTGTCAACGCCCATAAATTGATTTATGGGCAAGTAGACATGATGGCTTATGATGCTTATTATTCTTCATTTATACAGTACAATACAATTTTTATATAATTATATATTTGACTATCTTCTTCTTTCTTTTAATGCCTCTTCCATGGGAGACTGGCAATCTTGGACCTTCGAGACTGCGGCACTAAAGTAAAGTCGAGCTCTTACCAAACCACTCCCACAGTTCTTCAACCATGTCAGCAAGGACGGATACAGGGGAGGGGTAGGGGGGTAGCTGCCCCCCCCAAAATTTGGTAAATCTATTGTAAATAGATCTGATTTAATCTATCCTACATATGTTTCTCCTATTTTGACCCACAACTACCCCCCCCCCAAAAAAAAAAATGGGCTGGATCCGCCCCTGCATGTCAGTCTTTACATAGTGCCTTAGCTTATTACATGCAGATGACCTGTTGTTCCTCATCATAAGGGCAAGAAATATAAGCTATATAAAGCGCAAAAGATGGAATTAATTTTGCGCAGGGAAGTGATAAAAAAGATAAACCTAGGTAGTAGTTAGGTGTCTTTTTTTTTTACTGATTGGAGGAGACGTCACCTATACTGAAATGAAACAAAAACCACAGAAAAAGGTGGGCAAAGAATATTATCGCTTTTGAAATTGCGCTCATAATAATCATTTTCAAAAACTATATGCATGAACTTAAACCCTTATTATTCTTGGGCAGCGTCATTCAAAAATCAAGATTATAGCACTATACAGGTATAAATAAATAAATATTAACTTTTTTGTTCTATTACTAAGCCAACCTAGTGGAGTTAGGGCTATAAAGTCCTCTCTTACACTCAACTAGGAAGACCCGGGACCGCCTGCTTTACATGCCCTCCGAAGCATGGGCAGAAAATGTAGGAAGTGCAGGACTCGAACCAACAACCTTTAGGGTGAAAGTCAGAGTCCGTATACAACGGTATACAACGTATAACAGGTTCAAAAATGCCTTCGTGCCAATCAGTAAACTAGAAGTTAAATTAATGTGTAACATATACCAACATTGACATACCTTCCCTTATTTTAACATCAGAATTCCTGGATTTCCCTGTAAAATGGTAGTCAAAGGGATGAGCAAGGCTAGACTTTGCAGAGTCACAGGTAAAATCAGCAAAATATTCATTAGTCTGTACCGTGAAAGGGCAGATTAAACGGGGAGTTGGATGTGTATGATACCTTGAATCCAGGGGGACCAGGCTCCCGATTAATCCATAGGGGTTCCAACGTGGAAAGTTACCGCATGAAACCCTTAGCTCCCTATTTTATTGCCTCATCACGTTCCCAACCACTTCATTTTCGATTTTTCATTATTAAAATGAGAGTTTCAAATGTTATTATTATTTATACACGGTGCCGAATGTACAAGTTTGTTGTAAAACACGAAAGTTTTTCTCGCAAAAATGGCGACCTGGGTAAACATTGAAAACGCTCCTTCCTTCAAATATCTACAACTAACATTTAATTGTATAACTACAAATTACTTCTCACTGAACCCAAATTGTAATATTAAAATAAAAAAAAGTGTTTTTAGTTGTGTATTTCATGAGAGCTTCAAAACGCCAACAGGCATCGGTAATATGAAAATGACGTCACAGTCCAATCGTCGTCATGTTGGTAGTTGTCCACTGGCCATCCAAATGACGTCACACTCCAATCCCACATGAACCGCTTTTTAACTATCAAACTTAAACTGAAAGGATTTTTTAAATAATATATTTCCTTCTACTGAATATAACGTTGAAAAATTAAAAATGAATCTCCTAATGCATTAAAATAGTTTTCAAAAATTATCAGGTAGCCTATTGTATTTATGGTTATTGTAGGTAGCAATTAAAAAATAAATATAGGCTACCAATGTTGAAAATGATGACATGGTGACCTGGTAAACATTGAGAACACTTCATTCCTTCAAATATCTACAGCTTACTATGCTATAAAATACAAATTACTACTCACTGAACCCAAATAGTAATATTTAGAAAAATGTTTTTTTTTAGTTGTGTATTTTATGAGAGCTCCAAAACGCGAACAGACATCGGTAAGATGAAAATGACGTCTCAGTCCAATCGTCGTCATGTAGGTAGTTGTCCACTGGCCATCACAAATGACGTCACACTCCAATCCCAAATGAACCGCTTTACAACAACTATCAAACTTAAACTGAAAGGATTTTTTAATTAATATATTTCCTTCTACTAAATATTACGTTGAAAAATTAAAAATGAATCTCCTAATGCATTAAAATAGTTTTCAAAAATTGTCAGGTAGCCTATTATATTTATGGGTATTGTAGGTACCAATTAAAAAATAAATATACCAAAATTGAAAATGATGACATTGCGACCTGGTAAACCATAGTGAGATTCTCCAAAGTGACTTCGTGGAACTTCATTATACTTAAAATTGTAGAAAGAATGAGACGCAATGACATCATGTCTAGTGATGGTATTTTACCGAAACCGGTCAATGTTAATATATTTTAATGTAGATCAGCTGCGTCTCATTCTTTCTACAAATATAAGACCTGGTAAGCATTTAAAACACTTCATTCCTTCAAATATCTACAGCTTACTATGGTATAAATACAAATTACTACGCACTGAACCTAATATTAAAGAAACTTGAAAATAACTGTATGAAAAAGTACAGAAGGAGAAGCCATAGAGCTGAAGACAGTCCTTTAATTAACAAAGGTATGAAATGGTGATTTTAAAGTATTTTAAAGTTTTAAAAGCAGTCTCTGGCATGTCAGCATAAGGGAGTATAAGGTGGAGGGGGGGGGGCAAACTGTGATGAGATGCGCTTACCACACCCTTGTCCCACCGATGTAAAGCTGCTGACAGGTACGGTGTGCATGGGACAGTTTTGCTGACTTGCTCTTAGTTCCAATTGTCTATTGTGCTACTCTACAACAATATTTTGAACTCTATATAACCTTTCTGTGTACCTCATTTTGGTTTGACATACACTGGACCCATACACAAGCATAAGCTGAAATCTGTTCTAGCTCACTTGTATTTCAATTTCATTTTGGCTAACATCAAAGGAACCTTAATTGCTTCTATTTTTTAGCTTATTGGACTTATTATAGCTTCTAGGGCCAGTTTTACGATAGTTCATTAAGATCCGTCTACCTAAATAGTTATATATATATCTACTGTGGATATTGTGCAGAACTCTATACCTACCCTATGGGCTATGAGCACAACTTGGGGTAAAACGACAAAAATACAAAATGCCTATAAACATGTACTTACAGTATAATGGATAGTGCTTCTATGCCAGCAGTTGCACTTAGTATCATTAGTAAACCGGCCGCCATACCAAGTTGAATCCAGCGAACCAGAGCAGGTTCAAAGCTGCAGATAACTTGGTCGTGTGCACAGTGCCGGTGGGGAAACATGGTAGGACTTGTCCTGGTCACCTCCGAACTAATCTTGTGACTTTACTGTGTTTCCCAAGTGGTTCGGAATCCACTATAATCAGGAGGTCCACTGTCCTATGGGCTCGCGTAGGACAGTCAAGTCGGGGTCGCTCTATGGCGCCCATTCCACCGACCGGCTAGGGCTATTTACAAAAACGGTGACGTGGTAGCAGTCATTCAAGACTTAGGTGGCGTTTTCACCGACCTCGCATTGCAGAATGCAAATGACATTGACGGAAATTAGAATTTTTCTTTTTATAGAAATCTATTAAAATGTTTGTACTTAACATATCCCATGACGCCATTTTTTAATTTTAGTTTGTTTGTGATTTTACTGTATGATCATTGATCAATTTTAACTACGGCATAGAGGAAAATAAACATTTCCGTCAATTCTGCAATGCGAGGTCGGTGAAAACCCCACCTAAGTCTTGAATGTCTGCTACCACGTCACTGTTTTTGTAAATAGCCCTAGCCGGTCGGTGGAATGGGCGCCTATGGGCCCAAATATGAGGCCTAAGTCGTTATTAACCCGACGAACACTACTACAAATACTACTAGTATCATAAGTAATAATGTTCTTCCTCGTAGCTACCACCAAAGACATGTTTCCTCAATTACTAGAAGCAGAATCTCTGCTGTCATCTTGGCAGCCTAGCCAACAATATCAGCTTAGCTGTTAATAATCAAGTAGCAATGTGCCACCACTGGAGAGGCACCCTCGGTCTTTGCCATGTCAGACAATGCAGCTCTCCATTTGTGTGACTTGAGGTTCTTTGCTTTATTTATGAAACCTCCTGAGGACCAACAGACTTGACTGCTGACGGCTGACAGTAGAATAGCAAATGCGACACCACTGTGCGCTGCATCCATTGGAAAACCACAGCAGAACTCGCTGAGGGACCTGTCACTGTCACCCAATTGATCGCGGTATAGTAGAGGCTATTTATCACACCAGCATGATAATGCGATGTGTCTAATACTCGGCTATTTCACGTTTCCAATCTCGTATGCCTTTATTTGCCATTAATTATTGTTATTTACGTACTCTCGATCAATCATTGATTATTGAAATTTTCATTTTGAGTCTGCTGTACCTATATGTTTTCAATACGAAACTTTGCTGCTTATCAGCTTGAGTAATGATAATAATAATAACTGTGCATTGACCGGGAATCATTTAACAATACAAATTCAAATACATTTGAGGAACAAATTTCCGACAGTACATTACATACAGTATATAGTTCACCTTCTTCGGATATTTAATATAATTTTAATTTTGCCAGACATTTTACACTACTCGAAGCTCGCTGTAACTCGAGAGGGAGCATGATACATACTCTAGTTCCAGAAATAAGGAGGTACGTTTGTAGTGTGTGGTTCGCGGTCGTAGTCCGGTGTCAATAAGGCGGGGTTTCCACCGACCGGCTAGGGCTAAATACAAATATGGTGACGTGGTAGCAGACATTCAAGACTCAGGCGGGGTTTCCACCAACCTCGCATTGCAGAATGCAATTGACATTGACGGAAATGTTTGTTTTACTCAATGCCATAGTTAAAATTGATCAATGATCATATAGAGGAAAATCACAAACAAACTAACTAAAATTAAAAAATGGCGTCATGGGATATGTTAATTACAAACATTTTAATAGATTTCTATAAAAAGAAAAACAAACATTTCCGTCAATGTCATTTGCATTCTGCAATGCGAGGTCGGTAGAAACCCCGCCTAAGTCTTGAATGTCAGTTACCACGTCACCGTATTTGTATTTAGCCCTAGCCGGTCGGTGGAAACCGCGCCTAACGGGAGACCGTAACCAGCTCCCTGATGAGTCATTTCACCGCATCTATTGAAAACAATCATGTCTGTAACATTTATATACTGTAGGTTTAAAACAAATCTATTGGCAAAGTTAATGGCAATGGTGAAAAATTATTTAACATAGTTGGACTTGTTTGCTGCGGAAATAACCATTAGAGGCAAGGGCCTCACAGTCCTCGAACAATTTGGGTGGAGCCCATTGTCAGGGGAGGGAGGCGACGTTACGGAAGTGGGTGCTACTCCCATCATCAACTGATGGGTTCTGGACGATGGACTCATGCTCTTGCATTTATTCTACTCTGAAATGCGATCCCCTTGAGGTTTACAACTGCCGTTCTCCCGGTTGAAATGCCAGCTCTATACCACTCGACCACATCCTTCACCAGAGTATACTTATTTGAAACGTCTACTTGAACTTCACTTTCTCGCTAACTAGTGGCAATCATTGTATTGTCATGCTAGGCGGGCTTAAGGGAGTTTGTATAGCAAGTTTTAATTACGCGCTAAGTTTTTCTCTGTTTTTTAAAATGAAAAAAACACGAAGTCACAAGCAATTAATTTTTTTCTAGCTCAGCCTGCAGTGAAAAGTGGTCCTAAAGTACTAACTTAGTAAATAAAGGTATAGTGAATCTAATAATGTGACACCTCCGGTTACATTGGGCATCGCAACTTGGAATCTGACTGGCCGCCTGTTTTTAAACGGTTCATATTCAAAATATTTCCCAATCGCCTTCGATTGTATTTTCTTTTCTTCTATAGCCATGGGTATTTGCCATCAGTGACTTAATTACAGGGAGCTAATCAGAGGCGGAGCGTGGGGTTGTTGCGAATGTAATGCTTGCAAATATATATATATATATATGTTTTAAAAAGAGAAAACACGAATCATTTTATTTAGCATGTTCTATCTTCTTAAAAAGTAAGCACTTGAAAAGAAAAAGAAAAACACTCATCATTTTATATAGCATATTCTACTGTATATTCTTGAAAAGTAAAAATTTGAAAACAAAAATGACAATATTTGAATTCTAACGTGACGAGATTCTTAATTTTCTTAGACTGCGTTGATAAGATCATGCTCATGCAATCTTATTTGCTCGTGGCTTTATATAGATTTCAACGAGCTCTTAGTATATTCAAAGGATTTGTTGAGTGTAATGCGGCATTGCGCGCCCTACATGTAGGCTCTGCTACTGAAGAAAATATTAATATTTAGGAGTTAAAAATGTCTAAAATCGGAAATTGACTGCTTTCCATTTGCTTCCCAAATGAAGAGAGGTTTGCTTTGCAAGGTGACTGAGTGATTAATTGGTGAGGCTGATGGTTTCGAGCGTTATTCCGAAAGTTTAAGCGTCACTCCAAACTGTTGCACCGGGAGATGGATTATGAAGAATTGGCGCAAACAACCTTATGAAAATGGCTGGGGTAACAGCTATAATTCCAACTAAACCGTAATTTTACTTTATCGTTTTAGAAGCAAATCCCAGTGCCAGTAGCGTAACAAGACAGCGATAAACATAGTGAACATGCATCACAACAATACTA
This sequence comes from Psococerastis gibbosa, assembly GCA_963971405.1. Classification (NCBI taxonomy): domain Eukaryota; kingdom Metazoa; phylum Arthropoda; class Insecta; order Psocodea; family Psocidae; genus Psococerastis; species Psococerastis gibbosa. The sequence continues at coordinate 43,437,750 of OZ020485.1, forward strand.
ATCAAATACAATACGTCGTATTCATAGATGAATAAACAATAAACATTGGTCATGTTTATAAAAATGTATTTTAGTTCACACAAAATATTACGGTTGTTAAATAAACAATTTAATTGCAATTAATTATTAAAAACAGTGCTTTTGTTGTCAGATTTTACTTCGCGACCGATCCGCTAAGTCTCAAATATATCGTACTAGACCGCCAATGTTGTGGACTAGCTGGGTTGGGTCCTATTGCATAGCTTATAAAATAGACTGAATTTTTCCTCAGTCAAATTTGGTCTAGCCGTTGTGTTGTAATGTATTCATGTATTGTATGATAAATTCTAAAATAGTGTTAGTCAAACATTTCCCTTTCTTCTAGTTTTTTTAGTCAGGTAAATTATAAGCGCCAAATCAATCTTTATTTGATTGATGATTAGTACTATGTCGGAAAGCAAGGCTGATGCATGTAGTGCAATTTCAAAGAACCGGTCCGAGTTTACTCGAACATGCTTTCCAATTTATCAATTAGTAGATGGAGAAAATGAGTAATTTCATGGTAAATATTTTTCCTATAGTTAAATTTCGGATATCTCGGGGGGGGGGGGGGCTGACGTCACTAGAGGTGAGGTAAATTCTATATCGGTCAGACCAACACATTACCACACAGTAATAATGGCAGGGCACGCAATGCATTAGACCGTGAATGTTCAATCATTTCTTCAAACAATTTTTCCCACAAAACCAAATAGTTTTTTGGGAAAGCAACCTGTCTGGTTTCGTTACTCAATTTAACACCAAAAACATGCATGAAGGTAGAAATTATCGATAGAAAGGTTTCGTAGAAAAATCATTTTTTAGTCATTTTTCATTAAAATTGATTTATTTTTATTTTTTACCCCTGGAAGCAAATTATCAAGGGGCAAGGGACCCACCGCATATTATTAACATTAATAACAGCTACAATATACTGTATGTGAATTTAAAAGAAATCGTTGGAACCGTTTTTGAGAAATAAGTTTTTAGACGTTTTTTAGGAGTTTTTTTGGGGGCCCCCAATCGAGTTAGCCTAAAATAAAATAAAATAAAATAATCCTGAGGTATGATTTTTGTGAACCTACATACCAATTTTCATACAAATCGACCGGGTAGTTTGCCCAGAAATCGATGAATAGACAGAGCGACAGACAGACAGAGCCACAGACACACAGACCTAATGACAGGCGGACATTTCGTTAAAACACCTTTTTTGGGTTCGTGGGACCTCAAAACGCGTAAATCCGTTGAAATCTCGGAATCGAAAATTTGGACCATCACACATAGCTTTCCTTACACTACGTATAAATTGGAAAGCAACAATACTGTATCGCTTGGCATAATTAAATAATGTCCTACGAATTTGCCTATTTAGTCAGTTGTATTGTATTGTTATTCAACGCCCGTTGTATGGTGTTTTTGACGGCTCAAAGTCGTAGGCGTGGTGCATGGGTTACAATGCTTGCTGGAGCTTTAGACTCCAAAATACCGGTAACAAAGTGTCCAAAACTATGTACTAGATAGCAATCAACCTTAAAATTAAACTTCCATTAAAACAAAAAAGCCTTCGGGGGAGGAAGAGTAAAAGGAAAATTGTCTGTTAGTGAAACATTTTAGTGGCTCAGAAGATGCTCATAGCTCGGGGCTACTGCTATGTGAGGGCCGGGTTCTAGGCTAAATACAGCAAACAAATATTACACAATGTTAATTAAGCTCGTCTATTAATTCCTGGGAGAAATGTGAGGCAGTGAAAGCTGAGGTTACTGGGGTAAATTCATACTGTTGTTTCGCTTTTCCTCCCTTTCCAGCGGATGATACAATTTTATACAGTTAGCCCTGTATTTGTGTTCATCCAACACGGCTCGGTAGATTACTGGATGTTCATTGTTCTATATTCTGTAAATAAAATTATGCCTTCTATACTAGTCTAATTTAGCCTTTGTCAATGGCCCAAGATGGAAGAGCCGAAAAAACTACCAACCTAAGCTTGTTCAAAATACTAATAACTAATACGTGTAATTCAATTTCGTTGGCCAATTCACTGAAGCACCATATGCATAATTATGTCCCATCAGAACCTTCAAAATTATCTTCTTCTCCTTCAGCTAAAGCCCGTCTTAGGCTGGTAAGCAATTTGACGCCGTGGCGCATTGTAGAGCTTTGTCCTTTGTCGAAGTTCGGTTTCCTACCTCAATGCCAGTGCAGCTGAATAGATGATTGGCATGCTCGTCCCCTTGCCCCTCCAACATAATGACTTATTACTTTCCTACGTTTTATATAGCAGTATAAGGAAAGTTTTTTGATGGGCCAAAATATAAATTTCCACGTTTTGAGGTCCCAGGAACCAAAAAAGTGGTTTTTACGTAATGTTTGTCTGTGGGTTGGTCAGTCTGTCTGCTGGTCAATTTGTGGGCAAAATTGTGCCGGAGCTGCAGTCTCCAAGGTCTTTGATAGAAGAAGCATTTAAATAAGGAAGAAAAATAAGATGGCACTTTTGAAGGTAGCAATGCCAAGGACCAACGAACGAAGGTGACACAGAGGAACTGAAGCAAATATGAGATGCAGAACACCAAGATAACCTCAAGGAAACATGGCGATGCAGTAGAAGCCGGTATGATAGGCCGTGGTCGTTCTGGAAGCGTACATCCAAACGTCTCGTCAACGTCAACTGCGATCGGCATCTTCAGTGGAACTACGTAGACTTCTAAGATTATATCTCGGAGGCTCAGCATCACCCTATCATCCCGGATTCTACTGCTTCGTCACGTGACTCCGACCGTGAAAGCCTTTGTAATTATACTTAAGGGAACAGCCCAGGGTAGAGATGAATAGATAAGAATATAAAATGATTTGTTGTAAGCCAATCGTTTGACTGTGACTGAAGTAAAGTAAAGAAGATACTCGTACAGTTTTTAATTTTTAAGCTAGACGTAATATACAATGTGTTACACGTAGATTGTACAGTACCGTATTTGAGAGTGCGGGGTAAGAGACAGAAATTTTACACCCTATCATTGAAGCAAGGGAAACTGCGGTTGGGAGTCGGTTGCTGGGAAGCGTTGGGTGTAATTGCCTTTGCAACGGCTGAGGTTCCGAATCGGACATTGAGGTTTTGTCCAGCCCATCGGCTGAGAGGGTCAGCCATACGCCCCCATTGCTTTCTCATCTCTATCAGGCATTTTGCATCGGCTTACCGAAATTTAATTCCATTTGCGGTATTTGATACAGCGTTATCAGCAATTGATACTGTATAATATTTAAAATAAATAAATATTGGCTTTTTGTTCTGCTACTAAGCCAACTTAGCGGAGCTAGGGTTATCAAGCCATTACTTACACTCAACTAGGAACGCCTGGGACTGCCATCTTTACATGCCCTCCGAAGCATGGCCAGAAAATGTGGTAAGTGTGGGACTCGAACTAACAACCTTTAGAGTGAAAGTTGGAGTCTGTACCACTACTCTACATGTCCCGACTAAAATTTGAGTATACAGCCGAATGCTGCGCATATATCCTAGAGAGATCGTGTCCCTACTGCTGAGTTCATGAGGGGAATGGATACAAAACCCGAGTTGCTGCTGAAGGCTAAAAAACTGAAACTAACATACTCTGGCCATGAGGAACAAAAGTGTCACTTTCTGCATGTAATAATCCAAGGGAAGATAGAAGGACTGAGGGCTCCCGGCAGAAGAAGTAAATCTTGGTTGAATAACCTGTGGCAGTGGTTCAGCAAGAGCACGACCTCCGCTTCCAAGGTACAAATTGCATTTAAGATGCATTTAAAGGAGAAGATGAATATTTTACTCTGTGCCACTTCAGCGGGAAGGGGATCAAAAATTGAAACAAAGATGAGCCTGCCTCGCAACCTCATGGCGACCTTGCTAGGTCTCTCACGGGTAAACTTCGAAATTAAAGCGAAATATTTGGGTTTTACGTATTTTACAGCATCATGTGCATTTTATTTTGTGCCCTCCTCGGGATCCACCTCTGGGGTGCATAGATATAATTTCGTTTCAATTGGAGAGAATTCATTATAACGTTTGGAATGAACTGAAAACACTGAAGGCTATGCTCTGAAGGGTATATCAACTTACTATACACATATTGTACGGTGAAGTGCTAATTATTTCGGGATATCTATGTATTCATCCACTGGAGTAAAAATCCCTCAATAAATCAAACAGTTTTTATTGATGCATATTTTAATTTAGGGGTACTTCGTACGTAAAAAAGAAATTTGAGGAAAACATGGATTTTGTTATTGAAAATCAAAAAGTTTCACCTTCAAAAGGGTAGAATACAATTTCCTGCTTTTTAGCTACTGACACCAGCTGCCTTCTTTGATACGATAACCAAATTTTAGCCTGCATTCTGATTAGAAATTTTACATGTTATTCAAAAATAATTTTGAAGGGGGAAAGCAATATATAATGGAAGGGTCGGCTACAACTCTATTTTGATTAGGCCATGCGTTTCAGCACGTACCTGTGTAATCTTCTGCTTTTAATGTCTCTTTTATCGAATATTGGCAACCAGTATGGCAATTTGGACCTTTGAGACTGCTGCTCTGTAAAGGGAAGTCGTGCACTTACCAAACCACTGCCTCAGGTTTTTCAAGATGTTCTTCTTCCGCAGTGAGCCGCCCTCTGGGTTAATTGCAACTTCTGTGGCAAGGTGGCAGAGTGCTTGTACTCGTGAAAATCTCTACGTGCCTTGTGGTCGGAGACGTGCCGTAACTCGACACAAGTACCTATTAGGTTACTTAGTGACGCGGTTGAAGAGGTTAATCGGATTCATTCATTTAAATTGATTGCACGCGATTAACCTTTTTTAAAAGAAGAAGAGGAAGGAGTAGAAGATGAAGAAGAAGAAAAAAAGAATTATAAGAGCCGAAAGGCCCAAAATTCGCACATATGGAAAATAAAGACAATTTCCTTTCTTACTTTCCGCCCTTCTATCTTCGCTTGGATTATTACCTGTGAAAGGCGATACTTTTCGCTCCTCATCACATGGCCGAAATATGATAACTTAGTTCCGTTTCTTAGTCTATCCGTCAACAACAACTCTGTTTCTGTATCTATTCGCCCCAGGACCTCAGCATTAGGGACACGATTCCTTCAGGATATGCGCAGTATTTGTCTGTATACCCACATTTTAAATACACTGATTCTGTTCTCCATAGCTTGTGTCAAAGTCCATCCCTTCATACCATATAGAAAGATTGGGAACGCATTACATATCACCATTCGCCATCTTAAGTCCAACAGCAGATTCTGACACCAAAGTAGGTACTTTCTGCATTTTGAGATTTCGAGATTGTACCTGTGTAGTGAGAAATAGGTATTCAGCTAGCTGTATAACTGTAGCTAGGTAATTGAATCGTTAATTGCTATTGGACATATCTGTTTCATATTTAAGAAATTTTAAAATGATGTTATTAGCATATTCATGTTCTTTTTTTTTTTAAAGACAAACTACGTCCAGCACAATAAAATTTGAAACTCTCATTTCAATAATGAAAAGTCGAAAATCAAGTGGTTGGGTCCGTGATGAGGCAATAAAACAGGGAGCCAAGGGTTCCATGCGGTAACTCTCCACGTTGGATTGATTATTTATTAAAATGATGAAATACCACGAAGTCACGAGTAATTTAATTTTTTTCTACAACAAACTACGTCCAGCACCGTCCATAAATAATAATAAAATTTGAAACTCTCATTTTAATAATGAAAAGTCGAAAATGAAGTGATTATAGGAACGTGATGAGGCAATAAAATAGGGAGCTAAGGGTTCCATGCGGTAACTCTCCACGTTGGATTGTTGGATTGATTATTTATTAAAATGATGAAATACCACGAAGTCACGAGTAATTTAATTTTTTTCTACAACAAACTACGTCCAGCACCGTCCATAAGTAATAATAAAATTTGAAACTCTCATTTTAATACTGTAAAATCGAAAATGAAGTGGTTATAGGAACGTGATGAGGCAATAAAATAGGGAGCTAAGGGTTCCATGCGGTAACTCTCCACGTTGGATTAGTTATTTATTAAAATTAAAGACCAAGAAGTAACGAGTAATTTAATTTTTTATACAACAAACTAAGTCCAGCACCATCTATAAATAATAATAACATTTGAAACTCTCATTTTAATAATGAAAAATCGAAAATGAAGTGGTTAGGAACGTGATGAGGCAATAAAATAAGAAGTTAAGGGTTCCATTCGGTAACTCTCTCTCCACGTTGGATTACTTATTTATTAAAATGAAATACCATGAAGTCACGAGTAGTTTAATTTTTTCTACAACAAACTACGTCCAGCACCGCCTATTATGACGGCTATTCCACATATCAATATTCCGTCATTTTGCATTAATAATAAGATAAGTATATGGTAATATTATAACTTAATGAATAATAGATAAGTTAAGTATCTACATAATAGTCACCTTAAAACAAAATCTCATCAATTATTGATGCACAAACGACGGAATATAGACAAGTGGAATAGCCACCTAACAAAAATAAAATTTGAAAATAAATAATGAGAAATCGAAAATGAAGTGGTTGGGAACGTCATGAGGCAATAAAATATGGAGCTAAGAGTTCCATGCGGTAACTCTCCGCGTTGGATTAATTATTTATTTAAATGAAATACCACGAAGTCACGAGTTGTTTAAATTTTTCTATCATATTTTATTGTGTATTGTTTATTCCTGAGAGAAGCTGGCAAGCAGCTGTTTTCTCACCTTTCACCTCCACTCCCACATAAGAAAAAGAGGAAAGCTTCCAAGGAAACGTCCCTGAGAGAAACCATTTATTATATATTTATTCGCACCACTTACTTATATTTATAGCCAACTCTGACCCTTCCCATGTTCTAACCCCCAACATCTTCATTATAAGACGTTTCCTCTAGACCTCTCGGGGCCGTTCTTTTGGGGCACATGATAAAATAGGTTAGATTTTTTCTATTCGGCTACTAATAGTCCATGTCTTAAATCAAACAGTAGTTTATAATCTACATTATTTAATTCTTTAAATGCCTGTTCTATCGAAGATTGGCGATCATAATCGGACCTTGGAGATTTCCGATCTTAAAAAGAATGTAGTGCTCTTGCCGCAACACTGATTCAGGTTCTTCAACCAGGAGGTTCTTCCTCGCAAACGCTGGAAGAATGAGTTGGAAACTGGTCTTCGCGAGTTGGGAGTCCGTAGATGGTGGAGCGTTGTACACAACCGAGATGACTGGAGGAGTGTTGACGAGCAGGCCAAAGCTTATCAAGGGCTGTACAACCAGAAGAAGAAAGAAGAAGAAGAAGAAGCAGAAGAAAAAAATTTTCTTCTTAGGAAATAATCGCCATATTAGGCTGACAGAGCGAAAAGCTTTAATATTATGTTCTGAAATAGGTCTTGTGCTATGAAACAAAATTCTGCAAAATAAAATAAAATAAAAGTTAATATATGGACTCCAACTTTCATCCAAAAGGTTGTTGGGTCGAGTCCCACTCTTGCTACATTTTCTGACCATGGTTGGGGGGGGGGGGAATGTCCAAGTCTTTCTACTCGTAGTTGAGTGTAAGAGGGGGCTTTCCAGCCCTAACCCCGCTAGCTTGGCTTAGTAATAAAACAAAAAGTCGATATTTATTTATTTATTTATTTTCAATATCACTTTCCATTGTGAGGACAGCATGCAGAGTAGTGGTATGGACTCTTTCACTTGAAAGGTAGTTGGTTCGAGTCCCACACTTGCTACATTTACTGGCCATGGTTCGGGGGGCATGTAAACCAGGCGGTCCCGGGTCTTCCTAGTGGAGTGTAAAAGAGGGCTTTATAGGCCTAACTCCGCCAGGTAGGCTTAGTAATATAACAAAACGTCATTATTTATATTTATAGATATTTATTTATTGTAAAATTATCTTGTTTACATATTTCATCGCAAGTTGGGATTAAAAATAATTGCTATTGTAGGCCCACCAGCGGCGGGTTGGCTTAATAGTAGAACAAGAAGTAATTATTTATTTATGCTAAGAGAATGTTTAATGAAAATCAATATACGTACAATATAAATGATCTGGAAGGTAAATGTGAACCCATGTCAAGTAGGTATAGGCTTCAGCCGGGACAATTTTTCATATAGAATGAATGTATCTCTTCTTTTTGGAAAGAAAGAGGGGAAACTTAATCGGAAAAACATTATTCATTCTTTTTGGTGCCATCAATTTCCGATTTTCTTCCCTAGCACCTGTAGCGCAGGCTAGCTAAAACGCAGATATTCTTATATACGGTAAAAACCGATACAATTTATTTTGAATACTTTTCCTTTTTATTGGGCAAGTAGGTATTTTACTTACTAAAGGGGTTAACTTTCATATGCAGTGCCCAGAGGCGTAAAGTTATAGAATGATGGCGGGGAACATCTAAGTCGACGTAGTCGAAGTCAAAGTATGACGTCATCAGGCAGGATAACGCATTTTAATAGTAGTAAAGTATAGATGTAGATTTTACAAAGCCAAAAAAAAGGAATGCTTATATTGATATTGCTATGAAGAGGCCCGGGGTCTCCATGAACCACGTCTTACAATGCTCGAGGCTGGGGGGCAAAGCCCCCCCCCCCCCAAAAGGAGCTGGGGGCAAGATGGACTGTGTTCCCCCCAACTTTACGCCCCTCGCAGTGCCTACTCTATGTAGCCTCTCGGCTTGTATCTGTACTTCGTTAAAATTATCATGCTTCCACCAGTTACACTACGCCAATTGTAAGCTTGCCACAGCTTGTTCATTATAGCTATAATTAATTATTAACTAAATTATTAACTAATAACTACTAACTAACTAATAACTGCATTAATTAATAATCATAAACTAACCCTACTAACCTACTAATAAATATTGACGAAAACAAAAATTGTAATATTTTATATTGAATGAAATCATGTATCATGTATTGTACTGTATCGTCATATTGTCTCTGTGAAAAACCACGCACGGTCATGCTGCCTGTGGTAAAAGCCAATTTAACTTGTACAAATATTTTTGAGACAAATAAATAAATTGATTGATTGATTTAAAAAATTTGTTTTAAAGGATAATACCTGATTATACAAGCTAGCTTCCAGCCAACGCAGGTTGACATCGAGAACGCATGCCAATGGATTGCCAATGGTCCAAAATTCTTACGGAAACAATATAAATAATTCGCCAAATCCATGGGGTCGTTGGCATTGGACAAGGGACCAATAAATAGATTGAGGTTCATAAAAACGTCCGTCAGGACTTTATTATTGTAATTAATATTATTACCCATTGTCAGGACATGTAGATTAGTGGTAAGGACTCTGACTTTCACTCGAAAGGTTGTTGGTTCGAGTCCCACACTTCCTACATTTTCTGGCCATACTTCGGAGGGCATGTAAAGCAAGTGGTCCCGGGTCTTCCTAGTTGAGTGTAAGAGAGGGCTTTATAGCCCTAACTCCGCTAGGTTGGCTTAGTAATAGAAACAATGAAAAGTCATTATTTATTTATTTATTTACACTTATTTCCATATGGATCTCATTCATTTGCCCGGGGGGCTAGAGTGCGGTACTCTATAATGGTTTATTATATTAAATTATTAATTAAAATTATATTTTGCAGTGCCACTGCTCAAAGATCACGCGATAAGCGGAAGCTTAAGCGTGATAATTTCAACCGTATTCAAAAATATATATAGCTTATATTATACATTTATGTAGCCTTAGTAGTTTTGTGATTTTTTCAAAAATTAATCAAAATTATATACATTACGGTATGATAAACAAGATGGAAACTGTAAAATTATTTATAAACAACAGAAATGTAAAGGACTCTATTTATAAGAAAGAACCGCACCCAATGAGTTAGTCAAAAAGCCACGACTCGCGAGTCCCACATTGCCGACTCCTGTCCTAAGCCTAATTTTACTTTATTCAACAACTCCTGTCGTGAACTATTATTGAAAACGACAAGACTGTGGAACCTACTACCTACTGAGATTGGGGCGGCTGGATCACACAATCAGTTTAAAAATAAAATAAAATCATATATTTTCGATAACACCTAGGCCTAGACCCTGTTACCTGGCCTCGTAGCAGTACAAACAATGGACCCCCTCCTATATCCCCTCCTTTTTTACCTTCTTTCCCCCTTTATATATTCCATATACGATAATTTAAGTTATATTTTACTATGTATACTGTTATTAAGTTATGGTTAACATGAAAAAACGACTTTATAGTGTTACTGTCAAGACATGTAGCGGTACGGACTCCGACTTTCACCCGAAAGGTTGTTGGTTCGAGTCCCACACTGGCTACATTTTCTGGCCATGCTTCGGAGGGCATTTAAAGCAGGCGGTCCCGGCCTACCTAGTTGAGTGTAAGAGAGGGCTTTATAGCCCTAACTCCGCTAGGTTGACTTAGTAATAGAAACTATAAAAAGTCCTTATTTATTTATTTATGTATTTATTGTTCGCCATTTGTATTGCAATAAAGTCGTTTATTCATTCATTCAAAAAAAAAAAACTGTATCTGTCCCGCATGCCATGTGAGTTATAAATGAACCGGATATCTTGACATTTATTTTCCAATCCAGTTTTATACGTCGTTAATCACTAATAGTATCTTCCTCTTTCGGCCCCCCTTACAATGATCCTAAAAAAAAAAAAAAAAAAAAACGCTGCAGATTTATCATTCGCATTGAATAAAAGGTTGACAGCCGAGATTTCATGAATTTCCGCCATATTTGATACGTTTTTAATATTCACGTATTCACAACTGGCTTTCTCATCTTTCAGTTACCTACAATCTTGCCTTTTTTGTTCTTCCTGACATGAGACGCTATGGAAAAAGCGATCTCAAATTTTTAAGTACTATTTTTTTTCAGCAAAACTCCACAGTTATTGAGGTAGATATGTCGCTCCTTGATTTACCAACTGTTTTAACTGCAAAAAAAATATTTTTTTTATTACATCCAAAAATTTCATTCCCCCCCCCCCTTTTTTGCGTTCAATCGCTGTATCTGCAAGCCTGTAACAAAATTGAAAATTTCTTGGCTGCAGTATAGAAGATACATAAATTAAAACCACCGGAAAAAATTTTAAACGCTCTCCTGAAAAGTTAGCATTTCCCAGTTAGAACAGTTGGCTAATCAAGAAGTGATGTATTGTCTTTGGGTCTTAGCTAAGCCTGGTGACAAACATGTCTTATAATTCTGTTTTGTCTTTAGGGCGGATTCTTACATGCTCCCTATAAAGTTTTATATAGAAAAGCCTACTTTATGTGCGTATTAGCCGATTTAATATTATTATTCTCCCCTCCAATTGTCTGTTAATGCGCTTTTGTTCCAACTGATTAATCAAAAACGTTGTTATTAGATATGAAGTTCACCTTTTCACTCTATTGATTTTATAATCAGCTTTATTATTAGAGCATGACTGGCACCTGCGATTATGTGAAAATTTATAAAAGTTCTCGGTGAAGGCTACTATAAATAATGACTGTATCTCACCTCAAAACTTTAATTCATATTTATAATGTGATAATATATTACCTATGGTAGGATTTATTCCCTAATAGTTATGGTGCAATCACGACAGGTTAGTCGTTAACAAATCTCTTAATGAATTATAGACTCTACTGGGTATAATGGATAATACGTATATAGAAGCCTGATGATTAAAAATGACGCTTATTATAGAAATTAAGCTTTCGCAATGGTGAGGTTTTGTGATTCTATTACGAAAATACATTTTAATATAAACATTGCTCTCGAATTAATTACTGAATGAGATCTGTTGTTCGTCAAACCAACATTAAATAGTATAAGAACCGGTTCGAGTTTACTCGAACTTGCTTTCCAATTTGTCAATGAGTAGATAGAGAAAATGAGTAATTTCATGGTAAATAATTTTCCTATGGTTACATTTTGGATATCTCGGGGGGTGGGGGGGGGGGGGTTGTCCACCTGACGTCACTGGAGATGAGGTAAATTCTAGGTAGGTCAGACCAACACATTACCATACAGTAATAATGGCAGGGCACGCAATGCATTTGACCGTGAATTTTTATCATTTTTTCAAAAAACCTTTTTTCCACACAAAACTAAATAGTTTTTTGCGAAAGCAACTTGACCCGTATCGTTACTGAATTTAACACCCAAAACATACCTGAAGGTGAAAATCATCGATCGAAAGGTTTCGCAGAAAAATTATTTTTTAGTCATTTTTCATTAAAATTAAGTTTTCTCTATTTTTTTACCCCCAGAAGCAAACTATCAAGGGGCAAGTGACCCCCGCATTTTATTGACATTAATTACAGCTAGAATATATGTGAATTTAAAAGAAATCGTTGGAGCCGTTTTGGAGAAATAATTTTTGTAGACTTTTTTTTGGAGTTTTTGGAGTATAAAGCCCCCCCCCCCAAATTAAGTTAGTCCAGAATAAAAATAAAATGTCTCGAGGTATGATTTTTGTGAACCTACGTGCTAAATTTCATTAAAATCGACCGAGTAGTTTGACCGGAATTCGATGAACAGACAGACAGACAGACAGACAGAGCGACAGACAGACATTTCGTAAAAACCACTTTTTTGGGTTCCTGGGACCACAAAACGTGAAATCTCGGATTCGAAAATTTCTACCATCACAAAGCTTTCCTTATACTACGGATAAATTGGAAAACAATAACTGTATCATCGGTGTGAAAGTCACTATAAGGAATACGACCGTGATTCATGTGATCATAACCGATACTTTTCAAGCGACGGATCTGAGACAGGCTTTGGTCTTAGACCTGGCCTTAGACTAGACTGGTGTCGGTGGAGCAATGGCAAAGTGCCCTATGCATTTAACATGGTGAAATTGACTCAAGCATTTCAACAGGTGTTTAAGGGGCTACTCTGGCATGTGTCCAAATGCCAACCACTACCCAGTCTTCCACCCCCCCCCCCTCCTCCTAACCCCTAACCCAGCGTAGCCCATGTAACATATTATAACTAATTAATGTAATTCATCTCTGCCAGTGCTTTATCTTCTTGTATAATTTTTTAGTTTCATACCAAGCTTCAAATATTTTATATTTGTTTCAGTTTTGACGGATGGGCCACGATTTCTGGAACCCATTCCTAACGTAACTGTTGCATTAGGAAGAGATGCTTCACTTCCATGTGTTGTGGATAACCTCGGCACTTATAAGGTTAGAAACATTCATAAATTTGTCACGTTAAAATGATTAATTACAGTAAAAATTAGTTTGCCATGTTGCGGCTCCTGATATATTATAAAATATTTGTATATACTACATAGGTACTTACTACTATACATCTACAATGAGAAATGGCGCCGTTTTGGTGACTTTAGTGCCAGGTACACGGGAACGATTCGATCGACAGTGAGGTCATGGAAGCTAAAAGGCTCACAGACAGTTTTTGACATAATGCTCTTGCAAAACGATGTGAAAATACACGAGTTATCTATCTATTTGCTCCCATGACAATTTTCTCAACGGGTTCCCACGCTTTAAGCAGTACCACAATTAATAGTCAATAGAATACTTGTAACCTATACGGTACTTACAATAGGTACTATCACCAGTGCAGCATCAACAGCGAAAATCTCAGGCTGTGTAAATAGATTGAAAAGATAAGTAATGTTGACCGAAGGTCTAAATTTTCCTAAAGATTCGTATATTTGCCGCCGTTGCGTTGCGTAAGGAGAAAAGGGTCCGCCTTAAAGATTTAGCACTTACGTGAAGATCGTTTCGGCAAGGAAAATGTAAATCAGCAGGCTTTTCTGAGCCCCGCTGCTGCTTCAGCTCATCAAAAGCTATCTGCAATGCGTCTCGCTCTCACCTATCCTACCTGTAGTCTAAAACTATTTGATAAACTTCTTTACTGTGTATCGGAGCGCGTTTTCCCATTTGATAAATTTCAGAGTTTTTATATCGGAATAATTTTGAATGCCAGTTTACCTGTTAACCATAATTACGAAGACGAAGTATGATGTTCATTTGTGACGTCATTTAGTAGATGGCAGCACCAGTTGCAATGATATCAAAGCGTTGATTTTTCCATAAGCCTCCAATCAATACTATTTTAAAATTATTTTATTTATGTATTATTTTAAAGTGATATTTTTCTATAAATCATGGAGAATATATATATTAAATTATATGCAGCGAAATAAGGTCCAGGCATAGTAAAAATATTATTAAAAATATAAAAAGAATTAATTAGATGCTAAGAGCTTAGCTTTCACATGCAAACAGCGGCCATTTTGAATAATATGGATATCGGTTTGTCGTCAGCGAACCTAGTGACCAAAACTGTCCCTACAGAACCTCATTGTGTCCAAATTAAGCTTTCATAATGTTCTTTACAGTGTTTTTTAGCCTGTAGAGCCTACAGTAGGAATACCTACATCATCATGACGATCACTGTATCGTCTCTTAAAATGGATTACAATACGATGAGATATACATTTTCAATGAATGAATGCATGAATGAATTAATATTATATTGAATGACAGTGAAGTAATTTACAAACAAATCAGTCGAAATAAAATCGGAAGAGAACAATTGCTATTAGCTAGCAATTTCTAGCAATTAGCTAGCAATGTATTAAATGAATTGATCTTCCATTGCAACAAGGTAAGCAGGTTTATATTTAAGAAGACCATATTATCAAAGGTAACCACTAAATACTGCAGCGGATTCAATTTACGGACCAAGAACATGGGACTCTATGTCCTTAATTTGAGTTTATTGTCTTTTTGCTATCCGATGCGTTGTCTTGGTATAATTCACCTTAGATTCACTGCAAGGCAAAAGCCTGCCGAAGAGATTACCCAGGTATGATGCAAGTTAAGAAAAAATAGACTTTTGTGAAATCGTTCCAATCAGTTGCATTTATACTTGACGTAGGTGGGAGATTTTTTCTGGATATTTGTGTGCCCGACATGACAAAACAGTTGAATGTCGTCTGCTTTGCAGTGAGTTTAAATAATTTCCCTATGAGCTTACTATGCCGTTTGGGATTAGCTTATTCTTGGGGTTAAAAATGTAAACAAAACAATTCTGTGTAGCCATGGCCATATATACAATATATAATATAATATATATATTATATAAAATATATATATAAACATGCATACGGTATAAAACATCATGTGAATAGCACTTTCCATTACAAAATAATCATGTTTACATTTTTAATTCCAGGTTAGAATTAAAAATAATCGTCATAGTAGGCCAGCAGGTAAGTTATATTATTTTCTGTTGGATGATGTTGCTGATCGGTAATATTGAAGCAATAAGCTGTCTAAAAATGAGTGGGTTACCCATTAAAGTGAAAGCTCATAAATTTTGCAAAGTTGCTATCAACGTGGCAACTTCAAAGAAAGCAAGTTGGTAGAAGTTGGATTATCAGTGCACCTGTGCTATATAAGTTTACGGTTGCATGCTGGCAAACTTAACAAAACTTACGTTCCGCGCCCGCAGCGACGCTGACCTCAGCTAAATGAAACTTTTCTTTGATTGAA
The DNA here is from genome assembly GCA_963971405.1 of Psococerastis gibbosa. NCBI lineage: Eukaryota > Metazoa > Arthropoda > Insecta > Psocodea > Psocidae > Psococerastis > Psococerastis gibbosa. The sequence goes on from OZ020485.1 coordinate 43,453,319, forward strand.
TCGCTTCTTGATAGTTTTTGACTGTTATTACTCCAGATTGCTCAACTTAGAGCTGCTACTTAGGCTCCCAGGGGCGTATTTGCAGATGGGGCGGATGGGCCATGGCCCAACGTGGCTAATTTTAAAAGGTGGCAAAAAGAAAAATTGGAAAAAATTAAGTTTTGTTTAATTTGACAGTTTAGATGGATGAAAAGCTTTGTTGTCATAGAGTTAATGAAGGGGCCGATTATGGCAATTGGTATTAACTTACTCCTGCGGCCGGATCATGCGATTATAATACCGGGGTTTTTAAAAATAATCCCTGGTATTAAAAATGTAAACAAGATAATTTTATAATGGAAAGTGCTATTCAAAATTTGTTTGTTTACATTTTTAATACCAGTGTATTATTTAAACCCCGGTATTATAATCGCCATGGTCAGCCTGCATGGGTATTATATATATTATATTATATATTATAATTATGAATAGCACTTTCCATTGTAAAATTATCTTGTTTACATTTTTAATACCAGGGTATTATATTAATCCTGGTATTATAATCGCCATGATCGGGCCGCAGGTGGACGAGTTGCACAAGGGCCTCAACCCCACCCCCTCTTGGAAGGGCAGCAAATCGTGAAATCCGCCTCTGTAAGGTATCGCACCTACAGTAGCCATCGTACCTACTAGCTATGTATAATAATACAGTGAGGGGGGCATATAAATCCGTGTTCATCAATTGTCAAGCTTATTTCTTTCCAGGAGTTTTTCATAAATACTCAGCGATCCATTCTCACCTAAAAATGGCTGTATATATGTATGTACTGTATGTATGAACATAAGTCATAAGTCAAGTATTATAAAATTAATGATGGTATAATAATTATTGTACTTATTAACTTTACTTTATCCAACGCCCACTCTTGGCGTTACCGCCATTTGGTGCAGCGCCTGCCAGTAAAGTGATGAGATGTCTTTGTTAGGGCTCTGGATTGCTTAGCACGTTGGAAGGTGGGCAGCATCCATACATTCGCTAAGGCAGATGGTCTGAAGTAGCCAGGCCTAGGCGAAACAAGTGAGCCTGCAGGTAGTCGTGGGCCCGTGGCCTGTAGTGCAGCGAAAACGGGCGACAAAAGCAGCTCTTGGTAGGCCATGCGGTAAAGGATTTGTTACCAAAGTTTCCCATGGCTGCCAATAATAATTATTGTTGCAGCACGAGCCCTTGGTTCCCACTCCTCTTCAAGTGCAAACTTGGGGATGTGGACAGTATTATCGTATATTTCTGATGGTTAATATTTGTATGATATTATAAAATATTATAATATTATAAGTATTATAAAAATATTAACCATATACGATAATATTGTCCACATCCCCAAGCTTGCACTTGATTGGGAGTGGGGGCAAAGGACTCGTGTTGCAACAATAATTATTATTGACAGCCATGGGAAACTTTGGTAACGAATCCTTTACCAGCATGGAAGAGCTGCCTTTGTCGCTTTTAATATAATCCATCAGTATCCATCCATAACCATCACTAAATAATTCATTTTATATACAAATACATATTATGTATTGTATATATACAGTACATTATGAATTATATACTGTATATTATGTAATAAACGTATGTTACATATTCACCAGGGATATTGTGCAAGGAAAAGAGAGAGAGTGGGGGGTACGTGGAACGTAGGTCACTAATTTGAGGTAGGTAAGTATTTTAGCAGAAAGATTGAGTATAATTAATTAATTAATTCATTCCGCTGAATGTGCTTAAGTCAATATATTGGGGTAGCAAAAAGAACCGCAGCCAGGAAAGAGGTTGGCAACTAAAAAGCGCCGTTTAAAAATTCATCGCATGCTCTTTAGACGGCGGACCACATTCAGCTGGTTGCGCTTTTCCTCGCGTAACAGATGCTTCATCTACTCCCCTTTTTTCCTTTAACCGCTTTATGCCACCATGTTTTTTATATGTTTTATATCATCTTTCGCTAATAGCTCAATTTTATATATCCTTCGTCACAAGGAGAAGTGGTGCAGTGCGCAATAATTTGACTGCCTGCTTGTTTAAAGCTCTTCACAGCTTCCTCTTCCAATACCAATAGCTTGTAACAAGGCCGTAGCTAGAGGGGTAACCAGGGGGTCCTGACCCTCCTCCCCCCGAAATATTTGCAGCGTATACTTCCTCTTCCAATACTCCGTAGCTGATAACAAGGTCTAAGCCAGAGAGGGGGTCCAGGGGTCCGTTTATTTATACCCTTTGATGCGGTAGACTATTGTACAATAGTATAATATTCAGTTCAGTGACTGTAATAAGCTTGAAATTGGTTCAATGACATTAGAAACAACAGACTCGAAATTGTCGTTTTATTATTACAATACAAAGCATAAATTAATTGATATAATTTGTGGAGTAACTATAAAATTAAGGAACAAGGTAATAAATGTAAATGAAGAAATAATGAATTCAGTGCCGCCATTTTCTCATTTATTCCATTAAAGCAGATATTTTATTTTCCCTCAAAAACCGTAACATTGTTTTCTTCTCTTTTTCTACTTGCTGCCCTGCAATTTCACTTTGCAATAGGAGAAACCACTTTTTTATTCCTTATATACTTCTTTTAGTTTAGCCTATGTAATTTTTGAACTAATTATTTATTTCGCCTGATGCTGTAAATAGAATACTTTAAGTACCTACCTGCACTTTTCAAAAAGTGTCAATTGACATCGAAACCTAATTTTTAGACTGCAAAAATGATGCGACCTTTTAGTGTTGTTATTTTGCTTCAGACACCATTCAAACACTATTATTACACAGCCCAGGTCAAATTTAGAAAAGTATGTAAGACTTTTAAAATTGTATCCTGCAAAAATGTTGCATCTGTCCGATGCTGCACTTTTGCTTCAGCAGACACAATTCAAACACTACTATTATTCAGACTAGATTATAGGTATAATTAATAAGAAAATTAATTTTTCCTCAGTTTTGGGCTACTTAAAATCTCCATTGTATTCCATAGGTATTCAAATTTTGAATGTTTGATTGCGTCATTGGTTCATTAACTTAAAAAAGAAATATTTATGGACTGCTGCTGTAGTTGTGGAAGATCTATAGTTGTAGTACATTTGGCATATTTCCATCAGAACACGGTGGGGGCCCGTAGAACACTACCTTAGTTGTGGAAGACACAATGTTAATAAATGAATATCGTGAATATAGGTACCCATTGAATTGAAAAGGTTTGCAGTAGGGAAGTACCTAGTTAAATAGTGTGATAGCAGCAGCGTTAGATTTTACGAGAATATCATGTAATCACCGAAGAAGTGATAACCCTTGTATCAGAACAACTTTCCTTGTCTAAGCGACCTAAAAGCACTTTCACTTAAGCACCCTTATCGTCATTACATCCCTTAACACCTATCTCTACCACCCACATGGAAATGAACGAGCATTATAAACAAGGGGTGGTTTCATGTTGCGTTAGGTGTTACAATTTAAAATTAATTTGACAAATACCTAACTTGGATTTCAATTCATAGGGTACTCTTCTTCTGCGGACCGACTAACGGGATTATCTTAACCTGGGAATAAAAATGTGAAACAAGATAATTTTACAATGAAAAATGCTACTCAAAATTGTTCTGTTTACATTTTTAACCCCAGGAACACGTTAATACTTAACGGCATAGTATAGGCCCGATGGTCATGCTTTTCAGTTGGAATATTTTCAATTTTTACTGTTATAAAAATGAAATATTTTGTGTTTTTCTTCTGCTAAATAAGACTAAGAAGGAATTTTGCCCATAATTATCTTATGAGTACAGAGTTACTAAACGGTGACGCCGAACCCAATGAGTGGTCTTCTACAACTTGCTCCTGGTCATCCATTCCATTCTATCATTCGCCATTCTCACAAATGACTACCTACTACCTACCTTCATATTTTATTGAAAGAAAATTATGAAGTAATCATACAATCATATAAAACAAAGATACGACAGGAAAATTCTTGTACTCCAGACATCTGATACGAAAAATGGGAGTTTGGTAGAAACTTTTCCGGGAGTTTTGAAATTTGTTGATTTTATAGATTTCGAGGCTCTTCCCAAATTCCCACCTTACCACCTCGTATCTTTGCCGCTTGCATCACCCTAGTGGAAAAACCGCCAAATTTTCAATTTCGTCGCAGTTTTCGTAAGTTTTCGTTGAAATCATTGACCCGACGTGCCAAAACTTTCTTGACTCCATTAAATTACCTTCAATCAGACACCCTGATCAAGTTTCTAGCTTGTATACTCGTACTTTCAAGATCGGCAATTTTAAGATTAGCGCATGTTCCTCCGAAATAGGAAAATTGCCCTGTTGTGCAATTGCGCGGTTTTAGCTAGTTTTCGTTGAAATCATTGACCTGACGGAGAGACGTGCCAAAACTTTCTTGACTCCATTAAATTACCTTCAATGAGACATCCTGATACAAACACTCTCATACAATGAGCTCCCATGAGACCGGGAAAGGAAAGAGGCTCAGTTTTTTTTGTTGATAATATCTATTTTTCGACTCGTTTTATGAAACATATTTAAGATAGAAAATTAAACCAGAGATAACTGCTTAGAATATATCCTACTCTTTAAACGTCACAGATTTCATTTGGGCCCACTTCTAGATTCTTCTAACCATTTAGCCTAGGTAATTTCATATTAAGAGTGTACATCCCGTAAGAAATATCTACCCCTTTTTTGCAGAAAGTCTACTCTATGCATCATGTAATGGGGTATTTGATAAAAATTATTGAGGGCTAAAATTTAACGTAAAATAGATACAATGAAAAAACTACATTAAAAATTAATAATATCCTATTATTTGATTCGTAAAGTAGTCTTCTACAACTTAAATGAACCAATATTTTAATAACTTGCTTAGTTAATTGCATACAAATAAGCAGTCGCATTGTTAAAAAATTACTTAGTACAGTTTTACGTAATAAATTAAAAAACAAGCAACCGGTTTCGGCTCACGCCATCGTCAAGTGCAAATGAAAAAATGTTTAAATGCTTAATTTAAAATTGTTTATGCGATGCTGTGTGTATCTTGACAATGCGTTTGGTTTTGTTTCCGCTTGCAAACCGTTTTGTTTTTTTCTGTTTTTCAATTGCACTTGACGATGGCGTGAGCCGAAACCGGTTGGGTGTTATTTAATTTATTACGTAAAACTGTGCTAAGTAATTTTTTTAACAATGAGTGACTGAAAGTTTTACAAAATTACCAAGGAGACTTTTATGTTTAAACTAATAAGTATTTAGTTTCGGGCTGCCCAAACTCCTACGGTACTGTACACTCTTAATGAGAAAAAATACAGAAATCATATCGCATACCATTACGAAAATCAACTCATTCGTTGAGTAAATAGCTTTCATTTATAGCTTATATATAAATGACATATTTTCACTACACCAGGCGAGCTTAAAGGTCAGTCTCCCGGTAGTATTTACATTATGCGGCATATATTATTGTACGCAATAAAATTTCAAATAGAAGTTATATGGATTGTGAGGGAACTTGCTTCGGGGGCATCGAGCTATGACGGGTTAATTATACCATCACCAAGCATTCCGCTACGACTTATCAAGGTAAGTTCAAAGTTGAGGCAATTTTCTGTTAAGTAGAATTTGGCCAAAGAAGGCAAGATAACGAGATGGAAATGGCGGGAATACGGATGGTGACGGAACCAGGGGTACCAACAGCAATTTCCCTAACGACCACCCACCGGATACTGATTACAGACTTACACCGCGCCATCAATACACTTCCGGCCTAATCTAGGACCCGGTTCTGGCGGGAAGTTTCAAATTTATTTCCGAGTCCCCTAATTATATGGTCTTTGTTATGAAGATGTTCATAAGGTTCATGGGGCTCCCTGCTTTTTGTATTGAAATTTTGAACCACATCATTTCGACACAATTGCCAACGTAATTACTATTGTGCCAATTTAGAGGATTAGGAACGTTGACAGTGGCAGAGCGTGCATGTAAGGCGTGCAATGCGGAATTGCACTCAACAAATCCATAGAATACATTACGAGCTTGTAGTATGAATTAACAAAAGTAACAAATGTGGCACTCATATTGGCATGAAGTGTACGCCGATGGCAGCGGTACGCCTCTGGATGGCTTGACCTACTTTGGGCCTGGTGTGTTGAACCTGCTGACGACCGCTGACAATGAGTACCTGGTGTGTGAGGATTGTTCAGTGGCCATCAGAGAGAGAGGAAGCACGACCCAGACCCAGGGAAGTCCAAAAGATCCAGGGGCGGACATCGAGGTCTATACGTTTCCAATACAACTGAGATCAATCGATCAGGTCTTGTCATTCATAGGGTAAGTTCCCTTTTATCAATCTTATCAGGTGTTATATGGTCCCTCAGATTCACCCTCTGAATCTGAGGGATCATTCGACATATTAGTGTCAGAAGTGGGAACTGATTACCACCTCATGTGGACCGACAACTGACCACTCGCAGAGCGATGTTTCAACTCTGTATCAGCCAATGCGTGGCTCTCTACACAAATACTGTATATTACGAATTTCAAGCCATCCAGAGGCGTACCGCTGCCATCGGCGTACACTTCATGCCAATATGAGTGCCACATTTGTTACTTTTGTTAATTCATACTACAAGCTGCGTTGAAATCTATAGGAAGCCGCGATTGATTGAGCATGGTGTTATCAACGCAGTCTGAGAAAATTAAAAATCTCGTCACGTTGGAATTCAAGTGTTTTTTTTTTCAAATGTTTACTTTTTAAAAAGATGGAACATACTATAACCATAGAAATATATTAACTGGAGCGGCGGGAGCCATAATATGCCTTACGGGGCACCCGTTAACCATAAGCCAACTATCAGAGATAAGTACCAACGCAAAAAAATATCGAAGTCTTACACATTGCAGCTTAGCAGAACGGATACCTGGACCCGGTCAAAAACTCTGTACTTAGCTTGTGTGGGCTATTTTCTCAGCGAAATTGCATACACATCTTGTGCAGGCTACACTAGTAGCCATATTGATAACGGTCTACAGCCACGGGATGACTATTACTGAAATTAGAGGGTATAAAAAACTGGCGGGATTCGAACCCACGATCTACGCCTAACTGGGGCGTCGTCTTAATCGCTACACCACAAGCCTTGTAGGTTATTTCTTCAACCTAAGTTAATTTAATGTCAGAGTTATACAATTTTTTTTCTTTATAAGAAGATAGGACATGCTACTACAATGATGCGTGTTTTCTTTTCCTAAACTTAAATAAATATTTGCCAGTGTTACACTCGCAATTATCCCACACTCTGCCACTGAACGTTGATATTCGTCACCTCTGGATTATTTGGTTGTTGTTGTTTTTTTAATTACTGCACAGGTTATTTGGATTTCGTTATCTGCAATTTTTAATTACTATTATTAATAATTTCTTGTCGCACTTTACACTTTAATTCAACCTAATTGTTTTATAGACCTGCAGCCTGATCGAGGCGATTATAATACTGGTATTTATTTAATCCCCTGGTAATAAAAATGTAAACAAGATAATTTTTTAATGGAAAGTGCTATATTTAAAATTTGTTTGTTTACAGTTATAATCCTAGGGTTTTTATTCAACCCCGGTATTTATTTAATCCCCTGGTATTAAAAATGTAAACAAACAAATTATGAATAGCACTTTCCATTATAAAATTATCTTGTTTACATTTCTAATATCAGGGTATTTATTTAGCCCCGGTATCATAATCGCCATGATCAGCCTGCTGAATCATCCATTATTCATTGCCAAATTGCTTTAAGGTGGCTATTCCACTTGTCAATACTCCGTCATTTGTAAATCAATAATTGATGAGATTTTTGTTTTAAGGAGACTATTATGAAGATACATAACTTATCTATTATGAATTAAGTTATAATATGGTACAGATTTATTATTTATGCACAAATTACGGAATATTGACAAGTGGAATAGCCGCCTAAAACCCATTATCAACGAGTATCACAAACTTATATTTCTACTGTTCGCAGTCAGCCATAAAAATCAAATATTATTATATATTCGGAATTCTTGTGTTTCTTTTAACATAAAACTGACTAGGTACATATATTTACCAATAGACCTCATGGGTACCGCGCACTCGTTTGCATTCTTTCTTCACGCCGCAATGTTAAGGCAAAAGAAGAGCACTTAAAGAAATTGAACGAGAGGGTGGCTGGGGAATATGTATTGACGGCGAAATGCTTCTCAGTTTCCAAAACAGAAAATAAGGAAAAAAATACAAAAGAGAAGAACACTCGGGGCCTTTTGTTTTTTGTGCGACTGGAAGGAAAAATTCGTAATAACATGATACACCTACCCAATGCAATATGCAACAGCACGGTTCACCTACATAGACATAAAAATGTATGCTTACAGGCTTTACCTTAAAACCGTCAGTTTTACAATACTTCCTTCTTCCTTCCTCTTCCCTCTTAGTACTACGCGACGCTTCCATTTGTGCTTTGAATCAGTAGTACCATTGTGCAGGAGATTGACCTATAGCGACAGTGGAGAGATGGTTTATGTCTCAGCGCTTTCTATTTTTCTATTAGGGCCCTCTCCTAGCCTTTGGGTCAATACTCTCCCCTCAAGGCAGAAGGGTGGCTGGTACATTGCTAATCTGCCTCCTTCGCCATTATGGCGTTTCTAGGCACCATTTTTCACCATTGCAATTGGTATTGGTCTTGCACTTGCAGCTGTTAAAGACGGTGCTAATCGCCTTGTTCCGGTAGCTTTGTCGGCGTTTTCTGGTTTTCTAATAAGGGACCCTTCACCACTTGGATTCCCCTGAGTCCTGAGAAGTATTAAGATCTCAAATTATATCCTTAACAAGAAGGACTGATGGTTTAGTCCTGATAAAGATTGATGGTTTTTGGACAATTGACTCATTGCTCTTGTATTCTATATGAATGAATGTATTAAATATAGAACAATTTAAATACAATAATTGTAAAGCCCCGCATGAAGACCTATAACAATTTACCCTACTCTAAAACTAAAGAAAAAAAAAATTCAATTAGACTTAATTTAGCTCATTAAACTACACTTAAATATTAATAACAGATCTCTCGTAAACACATAACAGTCTAGTCCACTATTTCAAATAAAGATTCCACCTCTTCCCATCTCATCAGCCATTCCCGGACGAATTTATTTATTGACAGTGACCCAGGACAAATATTAAGTAGGCTAAGTTAAATAATTTTGGTGCTATATATTGGTAGGATTTGTTAAAATTTGCTATGTATGCCCTTGGCACTACAAGGTGCTCAATTCTTCTAGTATTTGCTGGTTTGGGTCTCTGTACCATGTCCCCACTGATAGAGTAAAAACTTCGCAATGTTTTATATGAGAACAAGTGCCGCAGCGGGAATAAACCGAGGGACGCAAAGAGAGGGAATGATGGCCAAGTTCTAGGTTTTTTGACTATTGTTCTAATAAGGTATTTTTGGGTAACTACAAGTGAATTTAAATTTGTAACAAAGGCCCCACCCCACACTTGGATACCATACACTAGCCGATGATTCACAAAGTGAGTGGTATAGTTGGATTAAAATTTTTTGAGGGCAGACCGTGCGGTGGTTAAAAAGTTGTCTGCATTATTGAGTAAATCCGATTCCCTTGGGGATTCAAACTACCACTCTCCCGATGAAAATGCAAGCTCTCTAACCAAGCAACCTTCGGCAGAGTATACCAACTTAGTTTGAAACTAGTTAGTTAAAAAATAAGTTCTATAGTAATAGCTGCCATGTGCTATTAAAATTGCAGAAGATAATGCAAGTTACTATGCTTAACAAGGTGAGAAACAATCAACTGAAAACCCATAATCATAAACCCATACCAATATTTGCTTTCCCATTACCTAAGCAAACTCCATGAATAAAAATTGAGAACGAGGTTTTTTTAATTTACGGTCGCTCTGCCCACTTTTTGACATAGGGTGGGGGGCTAGCATTTTTTATTTTTAAGCATCGCTGAAACATCACAATGTTGTACCAAGTTTAAAACAATGGGTATATCCAGCATAGTGTTATCTTTCAACGGAATGCCTCATAAATTTGGGCAGAAATTATGGAGGGCTGTTCTCTTTCTTTAGCAGTAGAGGAAAGTTTTCCTGGATGAAGCAGTTGTATGGACTTCAAAATGAAAATTCATAACCCTCCAGTAACAGCGGTCTGCTATTTGCATTTTCTGCAGCAAACGCCCATTATTCTTTCATGTCTTGTCATCTAAATGATTTTCATGAGTTTGTTGGGATTTATGTGAATTTTCAATTTTGTCTTATAATATTGGTAGTCCAGTTGGTAGAGAACAGACTGTGAAACGGGAGGTCAAGGTTCGAGACACCACATCAAAAGAAAATTTTCTAAATTTTCTGCCTGGTCTAAGTCCACCTAACCCTATTGGGTACTGTCTCACTCGGATATTCCTACTTACTTACTAGCCAACGCCCACCCTTGGCATCTGAGCCATTTGGTGACGCGCTGACCAGTATAGACGAGCTATCCCCGCGAAGTCGTCCTCATCATCCTCTATTGCGTCGTCAGTTAGGGCTGGGCAGTTAGGAAGGTGCGCAGCAGTCATTGGGGCGTAGTCGCACATAGGGCACGCATCGGACTCTAGGACCCCAATGCGGTGCAGGTGAGATGCCAGGTAGTCATGTCCGGTGGTTGTTCTGAATGCTGCGACGCTCACGGCTCTAGGTAGGTGTTTTGGAATGGGCGAGTCGACGAGAGTTGCCCAGCTTTTTCCATGGCTGCTTCTTTGGAGGCGATCTTTGTTCCAGGCTTTTACTGCACTATTCACACTAGATTTTGCAGACACGTATGACTGCGGGCAGGAGGGCTGCTGCATGGTGGTACCATTTTTCGCCAGCTCGTCGGCTTATACTCGGATATTCCTGGTTTGGGACTAATGGAGCTAGGGCTAGCCGAGTGGACTTCTCCGAAAATAGTTATAGGCTTCTATATAGTACAATAACTTACATTGACAATTTATAACTTGACACCTTATTAACTTGCCAAATCACTGCCTCAGGTTTTTCAACCAGGATGTTCTTCTTCTGCCGGAAACCCTCAGTCCTTTTATCTTGCCTTGGGTTATTACATGCAGAAGGCGATACTTTTCGTTCCTCATCCCATGACTGCAATATAAAGCAATACAAATCGCAAACGACGGCAATTAATTTTACACAGGGAAATGTTAAAAAACATAAGCCTAATTACTAGTAGAATTTAGAATTCTTGTTTTTTCGACTACTGACACTAAACCACAGAAAATGCCAAAAGGTCAGGCAAAGAATATTCCCGCTATTTGAAATTGTGCAAATAATCATCATTTTCACAAACTAGACTCCACAAAAACTCCCCAAACTCAAGCAACCCATTCAAATCAATGATGTCCATTAATTAATTAAACTTTCATTGATTTTATCCCGCATGCATTTTGAAAATGTAATTACCTAACACGAAAGTAGCTCTAGGGTTCTGAGTAAAGTATATAGGGGTGAGAAAGGGGTGCTAAAGACATTGAAACTTTGCAACATTAAGTAAACCTTATTCCCAGAGAAATGTAAGAAAACTAAACAAGCATAAGTTTACGAGTTATTGCTAGATGCTGCGCTTTCATTATATTCTGTAGTTATCTTCTCTCTCTCGGCATCAGTATATTTCTCAGCCACATTCTCTCTCACTCTCTTTCCGAACTAAGTGCTGTCTCCATTACCCTCTGCTCTTTCCCTGGGATCCCGTGGACTTGTAATGGTTCCTACATATTCTCCGGTTCTTGCGAAGGAAGTTATTATATGAGGTCGGTGAAAGCGAAGATGATATTTTTCTTGAAACATTTGTGACTTGGGCATGTTTTTTACCAACTTTTTGCATTTTATTTTATGGGGGGGGGGATCTTAAAATTGAATGTAACTTTTTCAGAGATATTTAAAACAGAACTTTTGCTGCTGCTACTACGGTGGGAAGAGGTTGTTGATATTCTGAGATGAACATAGGTATAACCAACTAAATGCAATTAAAAAAGCTATGTCTGTCACTTCAAAAATGTGACTGCCGATTACACGCTCGAATGTTTTATTCGATCGAAGAAATATTTGGAATGTTTATGTTGAAGTATACGATTTTCATCTGAATTTAGGTGCGGTACTAGGCCAACACTTTCGAATTTTCCTTGAACCCCATATTTATTGGATAGAATATTGGAACAATATTTAATTAATTAATTAATTATAAATTAATTTATAACTTCAGATTCAACTTCAACATTAGCATTCCAAATATTTCATAAATCGAATAAATACTCAAGTGTGTAATCAGGACCTATTATATGATAAAGCATTGGGTATAAAATAAAATTAGGATCATAAATGTTGTTTAACAAAGATTTCTTGCAACAAAATCATCAAAGGCTATAAAAAAATCTAAAGAAAAACAATGGGAGAAACTCTGAAATTCAGAATATTAAAAGAAAAAGAGAAACAACAAAGGATTGTTGAAGCATTAAACTCTATTTACAAAACAAAACACTTTTCACCCCCTTCCCCCTACCAGGGTCAACTAGGAAGGAAAAATAATAGTAATAACACAGCTTGGGCGTCAAGACAGGCTAAATCCGGGGAGAAAAGTGAAGTTTTTTGAGAGAGAGAATTTTTAAGAAGACAAAAGGGCTTTGAAGAGTTGGAATGGGGCGTTGGGACTCGTTAGATATGGTATGGTTTATCATTGAAAGATTAAGAAGAGGCTTCACAATTATTTTTCTCAAACAAAAGACCAGCAGGCGCCAGTTGCTGGAAAAATCTAATCTATTTCAACCCTTGGCGTCTCCTAAGATTATAATGTATTGTATGTACAGTATATATAATGTAATTATATTTTAGACTCGTATCTGTACTTGGTTAGGTCATGCTTTCGGTTGTTTCATTGCGTCAATGGTAAGCTTGTCTCAGCTTGTCTATTATCTCCAGTAGCCGGTGTAGCTTGACATCGAGAACGTTTACCAGGTTGCCAATGGCTAAAACATTCATACGGAAACAATACAAATAATGTCCGAAATTGGAGAAGATACCTATTGGCCACTATATAAGTAGGCCTGGGTCCATAAAAAAGTCCTTCAAAAATTACTTACAAAGGCGCGGTTTCCACCGACCTGCAAGTGCACAATACACATACGGTGACGTGGTATCAGATATCATTAATAAAGACGGGGTTTCCACCGACCTCTCATTGCAGAATGCAAATGACATTGGCGGAAATTTTTGTTTTACTCTATGCCATAGTTAAAATGGATCAACGATCATAGAGTAAAATCACAAACAAACAAACTAAAATTAAAAAATGGCGTCATGGGATATGTTAAGTACAAACATTGTAATAGATTTCTATAAAAAGAAAAATTCAAATTTCCGTCAATGACATTTGCATTCTGCAATGAGAGGTCGGTAGAAAGCCCGCCTTTATTAATGATATCTGCTACCACGTCACCGTACGTGTATTTTGCACTTGCAGGTCGGTGGAAACCGCGCCTAACTAGGCTAGAGCATTATTCCAATGTGAGCGAGTTTTAATCACACTTCTTCTGAGGTCACTATCTCAACGTTTGGTTGGCAGCAACTCCCTACACATCATCCTCCAGCTTTTACGGTCTTGCGCCTTCCTCTTCAGCTCTTGGTACATTCAAGCTCCTGCATCCTCATTGAGTTGATCCATTTATTCCTTCTTTGGCCGCGCTCGTCAATAAGTTTCTTCCAATGAGCCCTGAAAGACGGTGTGCACCAGATTTCCGTGTCTTAATAAATGCCCTACCTACCCATTTTGCTGTTCTATATTTTATATGAGGTCTGTTTCTCTTCTTCGATAGTCTCTTGCACTCTTTGATTTGTCATGTGGCCCCTCCAGCTGATCCGTAGGCTGGAATTAGAATTAGACTTAACCAAGTACAGATCCGAGTCTATATTTCTTGACTTTTAATTTAGAGCATTACGATCAATTTTTTATGATAAATTCGACTTTGTAGAAAAAGCGTCTATATATAGGTACGATTGTTGTGATTTTGGCTACTGTACACAATAAGAACTTTGTCATAAGTGCGGAAAATTGAAAATTTTAAGATTATAAAATGAAAGCATAGCTCAAGGCTGAGTTAATTACGGACGTAAATTGAAATGCGCTCTCTCTAGTGTTTTTATGATAATAATAGTGATTTACGATCTACGCCGCTTTATCTACAGATTAAAAGTACAAATTGGATTCTTCTTGATAATTTTGTAATTTTCTACTACCCCATTGAGAGTTTTCAACCAGTTTATTTCTTTGTGCTACAGTTTATTCATATTGTGGAAAAGCTCTGCCACCATATATAATTTTCATGCATTGTACATATTTCACAATAACAGCCTACCTAGAATGCAAGTATAATTATTAAGCAGGCAGGCATAGCATCAACGGAAAATAACAACTTAAATGCACCGGGGGCATTATTTAAAGAATTTTAAAGTATTTAAATACGGTATTAAAATTAATCCGCTCGAAAGCAGACGTCATTCAACTGTTTTGTCATATTGAGCCCAATATAGACCAGAAAAAAAATGCATTGGTCAATGCAACAATTAAGTTGTGTTGAAAACCAATTATTTCTGATTTTAATGCATTAATGTATTTTAATGTTATAAAAAAAATGCAAACGAAACTTGGTTTCATGTTATATATGCTAACCATAGGCGGAATGCGTGTACTATGCAAAAGCCGATTTGACACTTGAAACTTTAAATGCAGGAGAGACAAAAAATATCCAAAATCTAAATGTGGGATGAACATTTTTATTAATATTTATTGTTAATATAGGAATTGCATTGGAGTTTTTATTACATTTTTTTGTAGTCGTCAATGTGACGATTTCAGTGATACAACCAACTCAAAAATAATTATATGTGACAAATCACCCTTTGCATGCATGAAGAAAAAAATACACACTATTATTATTATTATGATTCTCCACATATACTGTATACTCCTAGTCAATGGTATCGTTCTTGTTCGAGCCCCTACACCTCCATATGATTTGCTTGCGGAAGCAGGGGACCAATGGAAGATCCGCCATATTTTGGCCTCAAATTTTCACGCCAAACTCTATAGTTATCTTATGGTACCCAACCCAAGATCTTTAAAACTAAGAATATGCTTTCCCAAAATAGCTGAAAATTATATGGATTAAAAATAAACAATAGCAGCATCAAATAAGTTCAATCATCGAAAACAGCAACTGTACCCCATAAAATTTAAAATGTAGCAAATGCAAAATTAAATTATAGGCAATAGGGCAACAAAAAGGCATTTTCTATTAGTTTTTAAATAAAATACAGAATACCCCCTGCTGTAAGCCCAAAAATGGCGGAAGTCAAATGACCATGCGACACTAGCGCCAATGGTTCTTCTAGTTTATTATATAAGTTCTTTATTCTTGTTCAGTTGTTCATCGTATCTACTCTTTTTTTCAGGTAGCCTGGATACATATAGACCGACAAATGATCCTGACGATACACAGGTTTGTGATATCGAGGGTGCCCAGGTTCGGAGTTAGCCACGACAACCAGAAGACGTGGCTGTTGCACGTGTACGGCGTACAGCAGGAGGACCGGGGATACTACATGTGCCAAGTTAACACAGAACCCATGATGAGTCAAGTATGTATCGGCTTCGTGCTTGTACTTGTGCATGAGATCGGAGACGTGTCGTAACTCAGCACTAGTATTAATTTACTCATTGAGGTAACTGAAGAGGTGAATCGGATATTTACTTAGGGTAGGCTACACAATAGTAGGCACTTCTGCGTTGTTTTACAAAATTCACCGAACCGACTTGACTGCTTAATGACTATAAAAATATTATTTAAAAAAGGGTTATTAAGGCTTAGATTGCCTGCTGTGGTAATAGTTGTTCGATGACTGTGAGACCCTGCCGCTAATGGCTACTAACACAACAGGCAATGTAAGTCCAACTAATCCTTTATTACATAATATTGCATCATAGTAACAAAGCAAAGGTAGGCTGGCCTGCAGCCTGATCGAGGCGATTATAATACCGGGGTTAAATAAATACCCTAGGATTATAACTGTAAACAAACAAATTTTGAATTGCACTTTCCATTATAAAATTATCTTGTTTACCAGAGGATTAAATAAATACCGGAATTATAATCGCCTCGATCTGCCGGCTGATGATTCTTGATATAACTCATCAATGCATACGCATTACAATTAATTTAATTATTATTATTATTACTTAATTAATATTACACTATACTGCGTGACCAAGATAGGAGGACACCAATTTATACTCGTTTACTAATTTTATTACAGTGAACATATCATTGGCAGCGGACTTTTAATATTATACAATAACTCTGTTTAAAACTACAAATTACAATAGCCTAGAAGAGTTCCCACACGGGCATATGAGTATAGAATTTGTAGTTATACGCTGCCACAGCCCACCAGTGGTTACGAAATAAACCAGCAATCGATCGTTTTGTTTTAAACTGAACCAAATTCACAGTCATTCATAAAAATTAAATGTTCACATTTATAACATCATTTGGGGCTGAGGTAGCCCTATTGCAGTAGATTATACTGCAAGTATATTACTGTAGCATGAAAGTTAGGTTATTTGTATTCAATAAGTTTGTTCCTCTATTTCAGGTTGGATACCTGCAAGTAGTGGTTCCGCCCAACATTATTGATGAAGAGAGCACAACTTCTTCGGTTGCTGTTCGTGAGCACCAAAATATTACGCTTACTTGCAAGGCAGAAGGATTTCCAGCGCCCAAAATCACGTGGCGGCGAGAAGATGGGCAGAGCTTTTCAATTGATCGTAGAAAAAAGGGTACAGTATGAATTTGCTATAAAGAATAAAGTATAAAGCTGTATTATAATTACAAAGACTTTCACGGCCGGAGTTACGTGATGAACTAGTAAAACCCGGGATGGTAGGCCGTGGTCGTTCTGAAATCAGTTGCTGCTGAACCTCCGATATACGATAGAATCGTAGAAGTCTACGCAGTTCCACTGAAGATGTCGACGAATAGATTCGACGTATGCTCTCAGAACCAACGGTCTATCATTGCTTCATCACATAAAACTGTAGCTTTAAATTCTATACAACCTGAGAATAGTTTAAATGAAAAGAAAATATAAGATATTAAGGAAAACGAGCAGTAATTGGTAGTATTGCAGAGGTACAACATAAGTCATCACAGGGCTTATTAAGTGCATACATAAAAACACACAATAATAAGATAATAAAAATAATAATTATACGCCACCTTTTAATTCTAACTGTGGGGTTGTTGTGTTGTTGTTGTTGTTGTTGTTGTTTCCAGCGCCTGCTTTCGGCATTTCTGCTTTAAGCAACCCTGTCAGCCTGGTGGGGGAAGTGAGTCTGTTTGCTAACTTGAGGCACCCTAAGGGCAGGCTCTTTCATCTCAGGGGAAAAGGCAGTTGACTGACAGGGTAGACCTCCTGATTATAGTGGATTCCGAACCACTTGGGGAACATGGTAAAGTCACACGATTAAATCGGAGGTGACTCGGCACGCACGTAGGACTGACTAGTATAGTCTTTGCGCGTTATCATGTCCCACCATGTTCCACGCCCGTACCATGCCCGCCCCCCCCTAAATTTGATAAAAAGTAATAAATAATGTCAGAGTTTTAGCTAAAACTACTAAAATCACTACGGATGTACCGTTTTTAAAAATTTATGTTCTTGGCCCCCCAAAATTAAATCCTGGGTACGGGCCTGCTATGTTCCCCTGCCAACGCTGTGCAACTACCAAGTTTGCCGCAGTTTGAAACATGCTCTGCTCTCTTGCATTCAACATGCTAAGGCCGTTGGCTCTAACTGTGGAGTAAAAATAAGCAAAAGCAGTTCTAAGGTGATCAATTAATTATGTATGCATTCAGTCAAAACTAGAGTAACCAAATAAGATCAGAACACCGGTTATCGCTCAGAGCCCCGTTTGGGGTCCGAAGCTATGAATTTGTAATCTCGAAAAGCAATTATCTAGAATGCGTCGCCCTGTTTGCTCGCCTCTGCTATTGGCAATGCACACACTCCCCCTCCCCTCTCCCAAGGTGGCCTAAGGCTTAAGCTACCTTTCAATCGAAGCCCCCAAAATGATTGTTTTTAACTCGTTTTGATTTCCCTCCTTGACTTTTCCCTGACAGCATTATTGGAGCTGTGTGTGGGCGTTCTGATTGATTTACCGGTGAAAAGTTTGGGATGAAAAGGTAGGGGGGGGAATTTTTTTCTGTGTTTTTTTTTCATTAATATGCCACGGAGAGAACTTTAATTTTCGGGCGGATAAGGATTAACATTTTAACGGCTTCGGTGCTTATATCGATTGGCTTATGGTACAATTAGTGGCGGATTGCAGCATTGATGGATTATCCTTTGTACTAACGAGTATTGTATGCATGCTAACTTTGAATAATTGGGGCAAAAATGGAAATATGAAATATACGTATCTAGGTATTTTATTGTACCATAATATGCACAACGTATTGTCTATTGTCATGTACTGCATGAACCTAAACTACCATATCATATGAAAACCCATACGATATAAGGTCATTTGGGGTGGTAATGGCTAAAGTTCTTCCTCATTTCTACAGGGGGGGGGGGGGGTGGACTCGAATATACGCTCTCTATAACATTATTTTTAATTTTATGTACACGATTACCCATGGCCGTGCCCAGGGGGGTGGTCCATGGGTTCCGGACCCCCCCCCCCCTGAAATAATTTCTTTTATGTAAACCTGCATGGTTTGAAGAATTTATCCATTATTTCATGAATAAATTTGGTAAAAAAAATTTTTTTGGCCCCCCCCCCCCAGAAATCAAAACCTGGGCACGGCCTTGCTGAATCACCGATATCCTTCACTGTAACAAATGCCTGATTCGATAATCTGCCCCATAAACTCCCAGCGTGTCCCACAACTTATATCGAGGTTAAGCCGTGTTTTAATGTAAGCTATGGCGGAATTTTACGTAATTTTCAATATTTTCACCAAATTTTTGTCTCTGTCATAACTATTATTTTTTACGATATTAGGTGGGTTTTATAGCATATTTTGTCATTATGTTTTCAATTTAAATAAATAAGGCTTTACTCAAGGTTATAGTGACCAGTAAGTGTTATAAAGATGTTGATATAGGCCGATTCAACCATTTATAGGGGACTTTGTTGAGGAATGAGGTGACCCTATGTTCACCTCATTCCTCATGGCCGTGCCCAGGGGGGTGGTCTATTGGGTCCGGACCCCCCCCCCCCCCCGCCGAAATAATTTTTTGTATGTAAACCTGTATGGTTTGAAGAATTTATCCATTAATTCAGTAATAAATTTGGTTAAAAAAATTTTTTTGGACCCCCCCCCCCAGAAATCAAAACTTGGGCACGGCCTTGACATAGGGTGAAGTAATTGGAGTACTTCAATTCATACTAAAGTACCCGCCTGGAATTGAGGTCGGGTTGTTTGAAGGACTCCATGCCGGACCATGAATCTTCTTCTTCTTCGAATGCCTCATCTATCAAAGATTGGTGATCATCATGGCAATTGTAATAATGATGATTATAATGGGGAATTGTAATGCAGTGGTTTCCCATTGCTTTCTGCATCGTTATGCCGTTGACTCTTCATTGAGTTCCTCCGCCTTCGGGGCCAGTTTCCCAACCCTAGGACAAAAGAGTGTCCTGCACAGACAAGACTGTGTTTTTCGCTAATCCCGGCTCAAACTTGGTCCCCTATTTGTTTAGTCGCCATTACGGGCTTCCATTTTCACCACGAGGAGGTACAGTTCAGGAATTAATTTTCGCGGCCATAAAAGGCATTACCCAGAAGCTCATCTACTTTGAAAACCATGAATAAACTTTTTAAACATTTTAAGTCCCTATAATATCCAATGCTGAAACTGTCTTCTCCCTCTACCTTTCACCCATATACTATCACGTACACAACACAAATCTCTGAAAATGCAGTTAAAAGCAGCTGCCATTGAAAAGGTTCATAAACACAACAAAGAGCTGTCTTGAGAACCTCCCTACAGATTTTCTTTCGGGGAGGAGCTTGCAGATAACAGTGCCCGTTGAAGCCGTTATGAAACTCGTGAATTAGCTTGTAAATTGCTGAGAAACGATAAAAAGGCGATATTGCCAAGGAGAAAAAGGGAATCACGGCCGGAAAATGTTGGGTGTTATGTTTTATTCGGCTGTTAAAAACCGCTGGTTGCTGTTCTTAATGAAAGCAAACCGGTTACGTATGCTACGTGCCTTCTTTACTCGTCCGGTATCACTTACCTAAACTTTCTCTAGGGTTTTCACTTTCAGTTTTGAAGTTTGGGGAACCCTTTTCCAATTGTGAAGAACTCTAATAAAAAAAAAATTAGTTGTCTAGAATCTCGTATCTGTATTTGGTTAAGTCATGTTTCATTACGTCTGTGGTAAGCTTGTCTCAGTTTGTCTGCTTTCACTTGTAGCCGGAGTAGGTAGGTTGACGTTGAGGACGTATCTCGTATTTCTTTGTACAGTTTTACGTAATAAAATAAAATAGGTACACAAATGGTTTCGGCGCACGCCATCGTCAAATGATATTTTATTTTATTACGTAAAGCTTTACAAAGAAATTATTTCTTCACATTGAGTGACAGCAAATTTAAAAAGTTGCTAAGGAGACTAGGCAATTATGCATATTGAGGACGTATACCAGTTTGCGAATGGCCAAAAATTCATGCGGAAACGATACAAATAATGTCGGAAATCCATGGGGTCGTTGGCATTGGACAAGGTAGGTCTAAGTACATATAAAGTCCTTCAGGACAAAATTATTATAATATTTAGAAAGGCCAGAAATTGAGAGAAAAAATTCGACATTAGTGCCTGTTCTGTGAGAGGTGTGACCCAATTGTTGTATTGCCTAATTAAGGAACCCGTGTTAATTTCCCCGCTATTTAATAAATTAATTGTCGTAGCCTTCCTGTTAGCTATGGGGGGAGGGGGGGGGGGGTTATCGCATGCTGCAAGTCTCATTTAATTTATCAGCTATAGTTACATTGGTAAAATATAAGGTCATATTTCTATTTTATGAAATGGGTGCCGATCCGAGCGCAACTTTTTTATTGCATGCCTTAGTTAGACCTATCAAGAAAAAAAATAAAATTTTATTGACAAACTTTAGTGACAATGCTAGTGCAATATTATGAATGAAATTGCAATAGGTAACATTTAACGTGACAAAAGGATATTTTCGCTTGCTTCCGAGAACCCGACCCAAGCTACACAGAAGCCAAAAGAAATCAATCTCATTCTTAATTCTCAATTTACCATTCAGTATATTTTTGAGTTCTAGGAACTGTAAACGCAATTACAGGTATAGCTTTCAATGTCGAAAAAAGTGTCACAAAGCTCAGAAATACTGTGTCCTAATTCTGATGTTAGCTTCAGTAAATCTGTTTTTTTTTTTAATTTTATATATAAATTTGATATTAGATTTTACATTTGACTGGCGGACCCTGTGATCTTTGTATCGCGTACTTGCCCGTTCCACCTTTTTTGGGTTGTTAATTTTTTGAGTTGTCTACATTCAATGTACTGCTTGAATCACTAGTATGGAGCATACTGCTTCATGGCTGTGAGACATGGTGCATGCACGAAAGAAGCAAAAAGCAGCTGGAGGCTTTCGAAATGTGGTGCTATAGGAGAATGTTGAAAATATCTTGGAGAGACCATATAACGAATGAAGAGGTACTTCAAAGGATAAATGATAAAAGATCCCTAATTACCTCAATTTCGGTGAGAAGAGCAAAATGGATGGGTCACCTGATCAGACAGGAAGGACCATAATAGAAGGCACAATCGAAGGCACCAATGAAAGAGGGCGACCAAGGAAGGCGTACGCAGAAGACCTCAAGAAAGATGTGAGATGCGGAACCTACTTGGAACTCAAGAGAACGGCCCAAGACAGAGAGGAGTGGAGAAGGAGGTGGAAAGATTTGCTGCATACCAATCGCTAGATTGCAACTACAGAAGAACATTCAATGTCACCAGGTTTAAATTTTATTTTCATATATATATTTTTTGGGCCAAGAACTTTTGGAAGCGTTCCGTGACACCCTACCAAAGTTTCATCACAATCCGATCAATGGTTTTGAAACACATCGAAGGCAATGATTTGATTTATATGTTTACAGTATATGTAGATTAGCCAATCAACAGTGCCAAGTACTGTATTAAAAAGTCGTCATTCTGGTGACTACATCAGGCATACTATAGTATACTGAGAGAGCATGCGCATCTGATTGAGATAGCGGCGAGTGAAGCCTTTGGAGTCAGTCGAATTCCAGCACTAGGTACCTAAGTTACATTTGGCGCAGTCGGTAGGATAAATGTGGTAACTTACGGAGTGCTGGAATTCGATTGACTCTTCAGGCTTCCAGCTATCCCAGCTACACTCAGCTATCTCTATCAGATCAGATGCGCATGCGTGCTCAGTAGGCTATAACACACATTAATTAACCTTAATTTCCTGTTTTTAGTACTATTGAAGAATATTGTACATTGGGTTGAATTAACTAAAGTATATAAATAATTAACTTAAGTTAATTATAGTATGGTTAATGGCTAATGGGGGGAGGAGGGATTTGTTAACGTTAATTTCTCTTGTAGCCAGAGGTTTCGCGTTAAAGCGAGGATTATTATTGCACTTACTCCATCCTCTTCCATAAGCACCCTGTAGCCAAAGGGCTTTACATTCCGCATTACAGCGCAATTTAACTGAACAGGATATTTTAAGTATCTACAATGAGGAGCTCAAAATATTATTAATTAACTGCATCGTATGAAACTAAGTTTTATAAGAGAGATTTAAGCTTGTCGGTCAGAAAAAACTGAATCAAAACATTTTACGCAAATCACTTATGTTGTGAATCCTAATTATACAGATTCTTGATTTCAGCAGAAAGTTTTCAGTGTCGAATAGAACAAATTTGACCAAATTTTAGAAGAAAATTAATGAAGAATAGACACTAATTAATGAACCTTTCTGTCACATACCGTCGGGACAAACATAATTTTTTTTCATTGCCTAAAGAAACAGCAATCATTTTTATTATTTTCATTACTTATTTGCAGTAACTCAGTACGAAGGAGATTCCCTGAGTCTTATCAAAGTGAGTCGTCTGGAGATGGGGGCATATTTGTGCATAGCTTCCAACAGCGTCCCGCCCACGGTCAGCAAACGAATCATTGTCGACGTCGAATGTGAGTAATCTATTGTAGGGTTTTGGCAAAGTTTTCTTTTTTCTTACTAGTATAGAGTATTACAGGTATATTCACTAAAGGCGGTCCCCATCATCGCTTGAAAAGTCTGGGGGAAGGAATACTTCGCGGCTACGCCATGCAATGGAAGATGCCGATGCCTGCAATATACCTTATGCGGAGCCTTTTCAGACAATCGTGGGAGGTAACCGAAATACACAGAATACTGCGTATCAGTTATCATGTTTAGTAATACTTCATAACTAAATGACTTTCAGTGTTTAATATTTATATGTACTCACAATTCTCTTTACATTAATTGTAGAGTATCCTACTAGAGTAAGGTATACGAGTGTACAAGACATGAAACTATGCTTACATGGCAGGTGGTAGAAATCAATGTATTCAGCATGAAACTGTGGTTAGGCGCCCATTCCACTGACCGGCTAGGGCTATTTAAAAAAACGGTGACGTGGTAGCAGACATTCAAGACATAGGCGGAGTTTCCACCAACCTCGCATTGCAGAATGCAAATGACATTGGCGGGAATTAGAATTTTTCTTTTTATAGAAATCTATTAAAATGTTTGTACTTAACATATCCCATGACGCCATTTTTTAATTTTAGTTTGTTTGTTTGTGACTTTACTGTATGATCATTGATCAATTTTAACTATGGAATAGAGGAAAATAAACATTTCCGTCAATTCTGCAATGCGAGGTCAGTGGAAACCCCGCCTATGTCTTGAGTGTCTACTACCACGTCACCGTTTTTGTAAATAGCCCTAGCCGGTCTCCCGAAAAAAGTCTGACTATGGCCCTGTCTTCTCTCATTAGGGGTCTTCACAGTGTTTGTGTTATGGAGTTATACCTAGTTAAGTGTGTTATATCAATCTAAGTTAACACACATGAAACCCGATAACCAAGCGAACCAGCGTGCTATCCTAAACCCACCTCTAAGTTGGTTAACTGTGCTATTTAGCTTATTGTGCGAACGATAGCTCAGGTTTTGACCGCCGCCATCTTTGTTTTTGTTGCTTGATTTGAAACACGCGTTTAAAATTTTGTAGTATTTAAATTTATTTGTTTAATCTATTATCACAAGGCAATTACCGTAAATACTTAAAATTATAATAACCAAAATGAACAAAAAATATAAACAAATGCGGCACTAGAATAGAGTTCTGCCACTTTCTTCAAACCCGTGCCACGAACGTCTGACTACTACCACGTTGTATACTCTGTTAAATATTTTCATTATAGCATGATCACTCCCGAGGTCCACTCTTGATTGTGTGTCAACTTGGATAGCACACCTAACGCAATAACTCGATAACACCGTGAAGACCCCTATTATCTTCCATGCTACAAATAGTATGAATAAATAACCACATCCTTTAGACGTAAAGACTGCGATATATCGAATCCAGAACATTCCTCCATGCAAATATGCCTGCAGTACCTAGATACAATGTAAATTAGTGAGTTACAAACCACAAAGGCATCGATAATGGATCGCTGACAGAGGAAACAAAAGGTTGACTATGCAGCCACACTTATCTTCTGTGACCAGCATGATATATTTTGGTATATGTTACCCTTCAAATTTGATAGCGAACTTATCGGTTGAGTAGATATTACTTTATAGCCTGCAGGAGAACATGTACTTATAACATCCCTTAGAGAATGCGGAACGTAGATATTGATCAGTTGCTCATCTCTGGATGAATCGGTTTTTATTTTTTATTTAATTTACTGCGTAAAACATTATAAAGGCTGTTGTTCCTCTAATTTCGGATGCAACCAAAATTAATATAATGCCAGTGTTATATACAGTAGATACCATTACACTACTGCAATGTATTGAATAAAGAATTGCTTTTATGCAATAAAGTAGGCTCACAGACCTGTTCGGTTAGATAGTTGTGTAGCTGTGCTGACCTGTCATGCAATACGAATCATGTCAATAAGAGCATAAGTAGAGGATTTGGAGATGGCTGTACTTGTCGGAGCTTGTGGTCCAGTGGTTATGACGGCGCCCCGGTTAGGTGTAGATCGTGGGTTTGAATCCTGTT
The DNA here is from genome assembly GCA_963971405.1 of Psococerastis gibbosa. Lineage (NCBI taxonomy): Eukaryota > Metazoa > Arthropoda > Insecta > Psocodea > Psocidae > Psococerastis > Psococerastis gibbosa. Next base: position 43,478,767 of record OZ020485.1, read on the forward strand.
AAGTCTAGTTTTTTCCATATCCTCTAGTTTCGGTTATAACGAGGAGGTCTTCAACCAAAGTCAATTTAATGTCAGTGTGATATGTCAGTGTTTAATGCCATGTAATACTGCATTGTATTGGTTTCTTTGACAATTTTAATTTTATCCGACTGTGCTTTCTTCCTCTTCCTTCGGCTCTACAGCTCTCCAGTCATCTCGGTTTTTGGCGAGCATATTCCCGACTTGTGGCATTTTCCAATTCGTCTTTCCATCGGTCTTGTGAAATTTGGTTTCGGGTTTAAGAAAGAACGCTGACACTTATTGTTCTTTTTTATTGTGTTATCTTTTTTTAAATATTTTATTATATTATGTTATTTGTTATCCTGAAAGTTCTCAACAAATCCAGTTTGCCTCCTATTGGGCTGTGCCATTCAATTATTTAATCACCGCGTTACAGCGATGTAGCGAAAAACTGCATGCCCCATTTGTGGACATTTTCTCCGATGTCAGCAGGGCAAATCTTGGAATTCCGGTCTTGTCGACTTTGGCAAAACAATTCACAACTTCTTGGCATAAGCCGACAGCTAAATCACGCGGGTTATTACTTTTATAAATCGCATGTTGCGAAAACAATGTTTGCAATGCTAAACCCCATATTTGCATCAATCCTCTCCCCTCTCCCCTTCTCTGTCACCCCCCCCCCCCTCCATACACATCATCACCCTAAGGCGATTACAGCACATCTCTATATTCTTGTTTTTGTTGTTTGGGCATTGAGTGAATGCTGCTGGAATGTTATTTCAATAATCCGCCATGTTATGCTTCAAATGTGAAGCAACGATGGAACTGCTTAGTTTTCTCAGTTGCTTCTAGCTAGTTTGTTTCTCTTGTCTGATGTGTCTAAACTTTCCTTACGCTGATTTTGGCATTTGCTTTGAATTAATAATCATATACATCCTTATAGCTAGCTATAACGCAGTTTAAAGATATTCATATTGTCAGTATTGTACCATGTAACTCATTACTCGAGTCGTATCTGATACCGTACTTGTGAAATTTGGATTCGGCTCTAGTAGTTATGGTCTAGAAATGACATGGACGGGATAAAAAGAACTAAAGTATATATATATATATATATATATTTGTTAGGTTTGCAAAATATGGGCTGTTACAATATACGCAATACAGTAAAATCGCCAATGAGGTCTTTATTGCTTTACTATTTATAAGTCAGTATAAGCCGACTATTGCACTTGTCAATTTTTCTTCAATTTTGATAATGTCATTGACAGAAAATCATCAATGTTGCATTTCTATTTTTACACCTAATTCTTTTTTTGTTTTCAACTTTTTCCAATTTTGTAACTTTGCTCGCCGTCTTTCTTTTAATTTTATAACCTAGAAGAAATTTTATACCGGTACTTTAAATTATGAAATAATTCGTTTCTTTTCAAGAAATTAATAGAATTATTTATCATATCCAGACGACGCCATTGTTTCATTTTAGTTTGTTATTGTTTGCAAAGCGTGATTTTACTCTATGATTACCTATTGATCAATTTTAACTTGCGGAAGTTAAAATGGACAATGACATAGAGTAAAGATAAAACCTAATCAATTATTGAAGAAAAATTGACAAGTGGAATAGCTGGCTAAGGAAAGCTTGGTGATGGTCAAACTTTCTATTTCGAGATTTCAGTGGATTAACACGTTTTGAAGTCCCAAGAAACAGGAACGCTTAGTTGGCCATTGTTCGCGTAACACTTGCACAGTATCCCTTAGTCAGCGTGCAGTGATTTTTCTGATGTGACGTATAGCTCAACTCAGCCTAGTTTTGCTATAAGTTATCTTACTGTATCGTGTGATCATATTTTTATTTATAAGATTTTTAAGTATAGCTTCCGATTTAAAACCATTTTACCGTTTACTTTCAAGTAAAGTTCTGGGTACAGGCCTGGCCAGTTTGTTGACAAAAGGCTCGCGAATGTAGTGGATGGGTTCAAGGGACTCTGTCGTCCTTTCCAAACCTTTTACAACTCGGAAGCCTTTTGCAAGTCTGAGGTAATCCCCCTGCTGCCCGTACTTTAGCCAATCGATTTCGGCCTGTAGCGATACAGTGCGTCTCAAGGGTCAGATAACCCTTCCTACCTCTTCCCAAACAACCTACTTCGCCATGTCTTGCATGTAGAATACCGAGGCATTGACATTTAAATCAAAAACATATTGAAATGTTATGAAACGGTTTTAATTATTATTTTATTTTTTGTATGTTATATAAAGAGCAGGGTGTGTCATAAAGACAACGGTAGAAGTGAAACGATTGCATGATAGGGAAATATATTTATTATTTATCAATGTTTTGAAAAGGATATGCAACCTTAAAGAAAGAAACAAAGCAAGAAGAGCGTATTTCTTACCCTTCTACGACACCCGATGGGAAGCTATAATAGACACCCAGTGGACAACCGCAAAAATAAGTTGTCTACTGACAAACAAGATAGTGGCGTTGCTTTTCGTCCCACAGAAAGGTGTTGTCGACCAGAATTTCAAAGCCCTCCCATAAGAAGTTTCACTTCAAAAATGAATTATTCACATTTACCAGCTAATTCTCTTAATTTTTTCACAAAAACAAAACTTGGGATACTTGCTAACTAAAAACGCCTTTATTCCTTTAAAATCCGCCTCTATCCCGAACTTGCGTTCATACAGTAGGCCAACGAGATTATTCAGTTAAAGTCAAAACAAATTCTCATAAACAGCTCCAACTATTATTTTTTTAATTTCCATACATCGTAGCAGTTATTAATGTAAAAAGAACACTATAGTCGCTTGCCACTTCATTGTTTGGTTCTGAGACCAAAAAAATTAAGTCAATTTTCATGAAAAACTAGTAAAAAATAATATTTCTATTGAACCTTTCTATCGATGCTTTCTTACTTTGTGTATATTTTAGGTGTTAAATAAAGTGAAAAAGTGCCCATTACTTGCATAACCACCCATTATTATTGTATAGGATATATTATGTATTGGTCTGCGCGTTGTAGACTATGCAATCGCTCCATAAATAAAATAAATAAATAAGTATTAAGCATTTATTTGCAAACAGACAAATTCCAATAATATGCAAATTTAACTTAACTTACTTAACTATGCTTATCATACAGTGGCGGCGCTACGGGGGTGCCCGGGGGGGCCTGCCCCCCCCCCCCCGAATGTTTCTCTGGTCCCCCCTGGGCCCCCCCACTTATGAGATATTTTACATGCTATATCTAGGCCTAGCAGAATTTTAGTAATTCAAAAACGTCAGAATTGAAACTGGTTACATTTTACTTACTTCATTATACCTACTTCCAATGAAAAATGTTTTGTTTTTCATTGGCCCCCCCTGATAGAAGTCATGACCCCCATGACCCCCCTTAAAATTTCTAGCGCCGCCACTGTTATCATAATTTACATGTGTGATAGGCCTACATAACTATTGTACAATTATAATTATAAACAGTGTATCGTACATATATTACACAATGTGAAGATTAAAGAGATAAGTTGTATACATGTAGTCTAGTTGCTATTAAGTAATGATAAAAATAAAAAGTTATGCAGAGCTTTGTGATTGGAATAGGGAAAGTTATGGCAACATAAATTCAACCCAATAAAAATTATTTAACTGCTCTATCTCGGTACCTATACTATATTGATAATTAAAAAAGCATGTACCGGTTCTTTTAATACACCATTCACAAACTGTATCAGGAAATGGCCACCTAATAAATTCGTTATCTTAACTAATTAAAGATATAGTGATATTTGTAGATTGGAGTACATACTAGACACAATAAAATTATCTTGGATAAAACGAGAAGGTACTGTAATAAAATAGAATTTAGAGAGCGCACTGTAGTGAATTTTTTAAGCCTATACTTCGGAACGGGAAGTACGTTCGAAGTCAGACGTGGATGGTTGGTGAGGGTGTATGTAATATGTTGAACTGAACCCAATCCATCGCGAAAAGTGTTCGGTTTGAATGGGAACAGTCTGCTTGGCCGGCAATGAGGAGACTTGCATGGCGGAGCACGTACCTCGAGGGCTTGAAAAATACATGGCCATGTTCCCATTCAGGGTTCCTCTGTAGCCTTTCCTGATGGGGTACCTCCATCTGATCCTAACAGCTTTTCCCCTACCCAATTTTAAAATATGCTCTTTACTTCAAAATTTGGAATATTCAACGTTTGTATTGTGTAGCTGTTCTAACCTGTTTAGCATTACGAATCATGTGACCAGAGGCTGCTTTACGGGGTGACGAACAGGGCAATCGCCCGGGGCCTATTTATTTATTAGGGTTATACAATAACATAACATTAAAAAGCAGAAAACTAACTAAACATTTAAAAATAAAAATAACAGAATAAACAATATAACAGATACTGTAATTATTTGGATTTCATAATGAATTGGTGGTTTTTATAGGCACAAACACAAGCAAAATCTAGCTGTCACTGCTCTCAAAATGCTTAAAACCCAACTATTTCAAGCCAATTTTTCAAAACATTTCAAACGGGGGAGACCCCCGGGCCCCCCTTGTTGGCAGTTATAATTTTTCCCTGTAAAATCAGAATGCTACTTCTATCAAAATGCGTAAAACCTCACTATTTTCAGCCAATTTTTCAAAACAATTCAACCGGGCCCCTCCTCTTTGCAATTATATTCATCGCCAGGAAGATCTAACTCTTACTGCTCTCAAAATGTGTAAAATCCCACTATTTCAGGCATCTGGGGGGAGGGGCGCCAAATTAGACACGTTCGTCAAGCCTTGACAAAGAGCCTCGCAATGGCTAAGGCCGCCTCTAAATTCATTTCAATACGAGCATAGGTATATAAGTAGAGGATATACATCAACAGTTATTCTTGTCTATACAATACAATACAATACAATATATATTGCCTTTAAATTATACAATACATGTAAAGTATAAGATAAAATCGTCATAGTATCGTCAAAATCAGGTAGTTGTGTCATTGTCATTGCGCTAGTGCCTCAGTGACAGTGTAAAGTCTAATAATTACTGCTTTTTTAAATCTGACATTGCCTTATGGCGCAAAAATTATAGTACCTTATTGTCTCCAAAATCGCAGCTCGACTATACCGATACGATATATTGAGCATTAGATTAGATATTTATGCAAAGAAAATTTGAAATAACCTTAACTTTACTCAAGGAAATAGCAAAACAAAAATTGCAGATTGCTTATTTCAGAAAAGATCGGAGTGTAAATAGGAAAGAGGAAAATTATGAGCACTTAAAAATATTAAACGCCTTGCAAACCAAACTTCGATTCGTCTACTGAATAAATATTCCGAAATATTTACTGTAATAATGGGAGAACTTGGTTTTGTCTTCTTTACTTTCTTCTGAGCGCAATTTAAAGAATTTCGACATTCCTTAGCTTTCCTAGTTTTACCAAAAATATGATATAACTCATGCAGTATTTGTACATTAATATTATGATTCCAGAAAACGTTTAGTTCACTAGCCTACTCATTTTTATGTTTTAAAATTACTACTTACAAATAGACTCATATATAGACTCAGGCCCTGATTTACACAATCATTTTGACTAGGTCAAGAGACGAATTTAAAAAACCATAACGTGCTCACTTTATTATTATTACATTAATTAACAAACTCACTGGACTTATTACACTATTTAACAAAGGGTTATTTGAACTTATATTGACTACAGTGGTAGTAGTCAGTATAGAGACAGGGACCTCACAGTCATCGAACAATTAGGCCTTTTTAAAGAAAAATTGACATACGGTAACTACAGTGATGTATTTTGTAATTTTTGAAGGATTTTTTATTGACCCAAGCCTACTTATAGAGGCTCATAGAACCCTTGTCCAATGCCAACGACCCTATGGATTTCGGGAATTATTTGTATTGTTTTCGTATGTATCTTTTGTCAATGGCAAACTGGTATACTTCCTCAATGGCTACAAGCGATAATGGACAAGCTTAGGCAAGCTTACCATTGATGCAATGAAACAGGCAAAAGCATTACTTAACCAAGTACTGATACGTGTCAACAATTAGGCTTTATTCCTCTGGCAATGGGCTGCGCCATAATTGTTCGATGACTGTGAGACCCTGCTTCGAATGACTATTAACCAGTAGGCAATGTACTGTAAGTCAAACTAATCCGTTGTTATATAATATTGCACCATTGCCATTAAAATTTACCAATAGATTTATTTCACTAGTACGGTAGGTAATTTTTAGCCTAAATTGGCAAGCCTGTAAGCATCCAATGCTCAGTCGTTTGTATCAAATATAATATAAAAATTTTAACAAGGTAATAAATGAAATAAGAACGACTTTATTGGCATATCAGAAGGTGAGCAGTAAGACTATAAAGTCTTGTGTTTATGCTAACCTTAAAAATATTGTAATTTTAATGCTTAAAATTATTACAGGGGGAAAAAACGGGAGAGAAAGAGAGGGAAAAAAGGATTGAGTATATGCACGGGATTAGGTCAAATGTCAAATATTTATTAAATAATATTGTAATATTGTAAATGGTACGAACTTTTTTTATTTTAAATTTCCCCTTGTGCGCCCTCTTGGAAATTTGGCCCAAGTCATGACCTAGGCAAATCCTAATGGCAAATCCTTATGGCAAATCCGTGTCTATAGACTAAAAAAAATAGCAGGATCACCCGGCCCCGTTTATGACGCAAATAAGGCGACTGCTTCAGTTGGGACTCGCACTAGACCCCATGATGAGTACCTAGTAACTAACTATTTCGCGCTAACTTTTTCCAAACATCTCCTCGCCCGCCCCCCCCCCCCCCCATGTTAGCAGCAATATGGATACGTCCCCCTCCCCCCTTAGTTTTTTCAACTTACACTAGATACAATGGGCGAACGTCAGGGCCATTTCAGGTCTCACGCTTTGGTTGGCCCCACGTTTGGCCTGGTGGCAAAATATAAAGAAATTCCATATTTTGTTCATTATATTTTTTTTTACAATTCCCCCGAGGTTGACCCCCAGGACCCCAGACACTCCTGTTTGGAGTCATATCCACAAGTTTTGGGCGGTAAAATCGAAACTTAAACTACTCTGCTTTATTGTCGTTCAATATAATATTCATTCATTCTCTAAATGCATAAAATTCCAATATTTCGCACCTATATTTTCAAGCATTTTCATCATGAGTCATCTATCATAGTGCAACTAGGCCTCGTGCCAACTATTCGGGGCGTTCCTGACTAATTGTCAGGCGGTTGCTTAGGGTAAGTGGTAATTGGTTAGAAGGGTACAACCAGGGTTAAATGTTGGCAAAAGTTATTAAAGTCAGTCAACTTTGTTCGGGTCTTTTGGGGATGATCATGTATAGTAATGAACTTCTTACCCTCTTTTGTCCCACGAGATCATCTAAAATGTTTCACAAAACTTATACATGTCTCAAAATTACAAAACTTTAGACAAAGAAATCTTAAATTTAATAATTTGCCACGTGACCTTTTTAAAATTACCTATTTTTAAAGCAAAAAAGGCCTACTACACCGTGACACATGCGTAGTAAAGATTACCACTGTACTTTAATAAGAGCAAGGGAAACTATTTTAGACGGTCCTTTTTCAACTTCTTTACTCAATATACTTCCCTATAGCAGAATGTCAAACAACACCCACACACCGGAGAACATGTATCTAATATCCTATGACTCCTCTGATTAAAAAAAAGTGACTGCAGTTTATTGACGGCTTTACTAACTTTGAAAAGTTACCGACGTGGATCATAACAATTAAGTGACTCAATTATGTAATATTCTATATCTAGTGCTAAAAATAGCCCGGGGACTTCACACTTCACTTCACACTTTGAGAACCTCTGGTAGATAGATAAGCCCCGAAAAGGCTTTTTGGATGTTGGTTAGGTCCCGCATTGTCCGTCCATTTTTTCCTTGTCTCCTAAATTCCTGATGTAATGTTCTGAAGAGAGGTTGGTCCATCAAGCTCCTTCTACTTCCTCTTTCCTCTTGGTGCCACCGGCCGCGTGCGCAGCGTGAAGGGGTCGCTCCGGACCCATTTCTTGTACTCAACACGGTCGGACGCTAACTTCTTGAGGTCAGCCATTGTTTTTCCCCTTGCTCCGGCGAGTTGTTTAATTCTGTCCTTGAGGGTTGTCCTCGGTTTACCGATGGGTCATGTCCTTACTTCTGTCAACCTAAGTCAATTTAACGTTAAACATCTAGACTAGTGTTGATTCACGTGTCAAACAACACGCACAGAGGTCACAGAAAACAGGAATACCATATCGGTCTTGCCAATAAAAAAAGATTTCTGTGTATAGCCATCAAATAATTATCGACATGTTACCCTACCAGAAGTCCCTAAAAATTCAGAAATATACAGTACAGTACAATTTTTCCACTAATTAAAGCATTGTGGTTTGTAGCCATGGCAGCAGCAGTTGGGTGTAACCGCATATGCATTTCCCTCTCTAAAATTATAATTTCCCCATCCTCGCGTAAACTTGCATCAATATCCACTAAAATATGAATAGTCACTGTTGGAGCAGTTAAATAATCCTTGTAGCTTTGTTCATGTTATGTTAGACTCAATCTCACGTTAAACAATAACGAACATTTTCCGTTTCAAGAAAATTTGGATATCGCCATTTTATAGAAAATGTTATGTAGCCTATGTCCTTAGAAAGTTCAATTCTGGTTCAAGTAACCTATAATTTGAATCATTTGAATACGTCTAACAGGTGAAGAATTTAAAACGTATGATTTTTGTATTGTACTAGATTAAGGTCATATCGATAATGTGGTTCAAGACTTCAAGTTTGGACATGAGAATAAGTGCAGGCGTGAAAAAACATACAATACATAACAATAAAACATACAATATATATAAAATGCAAACAGCCATACCAATTGGAATCCACTAAAATAGAGCCTTTTTGCTTTCCAATTTATACGTAGTATAAGGAAAGCTTTGTGATGGTCCAAATTTTCAATTCTGAGATTTCAATGGAATTACACGTTTTTAGGTCTCAGGAACCCAAAAAAGAGGTTTTACGAAATGTCTGTCTGTCTGTCTGTCTGTCGCTCTGTCTGTCTGTTCATCAATTTCCGGGCAAACTACTCGAACGATTTTGATGAAATTTGGCATGCAGGTTTACAAAAATCATACCTCGGGAACTTTTTTATTTTGGGCTAACTCAATTTGGGGGGGGGGGTTTATTTTCAAAAAACTCCAAAAAAACGTATAAAAAAATTATTTATCAAAAACGGCCTCAACGATTTCTTTTAAATTCACATATATTGCAGTCGTTATTAATGTTGAAAAAATGCGAGGGGTCGCTTGCCCCTTGATAGTTTGCTTCTGGGGTAAAAATAAATATAAATAAATAAATTTTCATGAAAAATAATTTTTCTGCGAAACCTTTCTATCGATGATTTCTACCTTCTGGCATGTTTTAGGTGTTAAATTTAGAAACGAAACCGGACAGGTTACTTCCCAAAAAAGTATTTGGTTTTGTGCAAAAAATGTTTTTTTTTTTTTTAATTGTAGAAAATTCACGCTCAAATACATTGCGTGCCCTGCCATTATTGCTGTGTGGTAATGTGTTGGTCTGAACTGTCTAGAATTTACCTCACCTCCAGTGACGTTAGATGGATATCCGCCCCAGGATATCGGAAATTTATCATGAAATTACTCATTTTCTATCTACTAATTTTGATAAATTGGAAAGCATGTTCGAGTAAATTCGGACCGGTTCTTAACACTGCAGCAAACTTGGTAGTGTGCACCGCGTTGGCAGGGGAACATGGTGGGACATGATAACGCGCTGAGACTATACCAGTCAGTCAAAGTGCGTGGCGAGTTCTGGTCACCTCCGAATTAATCGTGTGACTTTACCATGTTCCCCAAGTGGTTCGGAATCCACTATAATCAGGAGTCTACCCAGTCAGTCAAGCTCCCCATCTCTCTGAAGTGAAGAAGTCTGCCTTTTGGAGGCCTCAAATTAAGAATCCCCTTCGGCTCTGGCCGATCAGGTGTAGGAAGATTCCGCAGACCCTGCTTTTCCTCTGCGCCACTTACGCTATACTGTATAATAAATAATAAAAAAATACTTAATTATTTTCCAAACCATAAACATCAACACTCAAATCACTCTTGTGTTCCAAATTTCGAACCACAATGACGACTACAGTATGAACTTTTACTTATCAAATTATTTTCACTTTGACTGGACGCCATTTTAAAATGGTTGATTTGTCGTAAAAAAGGTTTATAACCATTATTGTAGATTGTAATACAGGCTTTCAGCCAAATTTTAATTTGTTCCTTTGTGACCAATATTAACTGAGATATGAATTATATAAGGTTTCAATCGGCCGCCATCTCGTAACTAAATAGTGGATCTAGCTGGTTAACGAACTCGATCAAGACATTTGTATGATCAATTTCTTTGCCAAGTTGAATCAAAATCGGATTATATTTACGGAAGTTAGAATGTTTCCTAAAATCGATATACATACATGGCCTATACACAGTATACATACAATATATGTATATAACATTTTGAACGGAGGGTGGTTTTAGACTCAGGGGGTCATGAAATGAAAAGTTGTGAAGAAATTTTCCGAAAGTCGAACATTGGTCGCCATCTCAATAGGTAGATGAATCTCCCTAAAACAAATCACTCCCCCGTCAGGCTGACTGGATTGCTTAAAAGCTTAAAATTAAATTAAATTGATTGTGCAGATCTTTATACTATTTATTTGATTCAATATTTATTGCAATAACCCCCTCCTACCGGTTTGGAAAAAAAAACTGAGCCTGACTTTCTTAATTTGGCCAGCCCTGTTTTACATACTGACTGTCAGAAACATAGCTGAATGGCACTGTACCAGCACTGAGAATTCGACTTCAAGCATAGAGATGGAATGATATTATGAAGACGGTTTATTGGGAGCTGGGATCCTCGCCAACTGAATATTACATTGTCTTTTGCCATCATTTCGGATGACATAAGGGGGTTCAGGTGCTCCGGAAATGAGGTGGCGGCCATGAATATAGAACCTTTTTGGATATAACCCCCTTGACCTACTTGACCACGTTGTTTCGTTCATCTAGGCATTGAATCAGTACTGTATTTTGGCACGGTACTATAGAACTTCAAAGGTTATGTAAGAATTTTTCGTACAGACGTATCTAAATAATAAATTAAAAATGTATTATTATTTTAATTTTATAAGAACCAGCCTATATATTTTTTTTATATATATAAATTGGGGTACAGGTGTTACCTGTGTGCACTTAAGCCTATTGGCCTATTGTGCCCCCTACAACAAAGTATCTACATCACTTCTACATCACTTTCTCGAGGCCTATCTCTCTCACGAGAGCCAGGATCTTGAGGGGATTCAGAAGTGGTAGGTCTTTTACATGTAACTGCAAGCTTTCCGAGCATGCTGCTCTTCTTCGTGCGATTGCATCGCATCGTCCTCCGCACCTTCATTGCAAAATCTGCAAGACTATAGTTGTCTCCCTAAGAGACTCCAGATATTTAACCCCAGGACCAAAGACGCCAAGGCCTGTTCTTGGTTTGGTACTTCAGCCATCAGTAAACCACTCGATTGTGTGACTATTGAGAATTCCTGATGATTCGCAGCATTCTTTCATTGTCCCTAATATAGTTTCGAATTCCCTCCTAAAACAGTATTTTGGATGGATTCTATCGCTTGGCATATCCAGGCAGTGGTCAGACGTAGTCAGAGAGGCTGAGTCTCTCTTAATTGCCCTTCCACTCCTAATAATGCCATTTCTGCTGAAGTTTCCACTGCAACATGGAGGGGTGGGAAATCCAGTACTATCTCCATTGCTGCAGTGGGACAGGATTACATAGCCCCTGTAAAGCATCATGTTAGAGAATACGGGCTTCTGAATGTAGCCATAATTTGGATTATTCAGAGAAAAATTCTCATGTGGTTTGATTTTGCCGTGTCCATGAAGCCATGACCAATGGTATGGTTACAGCAGGAAAAGACAGGCTGTAAAAACCAGCCTAATATTACGCCGTATATTAAGCATTTACACCAGAGGTTCCCAAAGTCGACGTGAATTAATAAAGGGGGTGCACAAATTATTAGCGGGAGTCCACGAAAATGTTAATGAACAAAAATTAAGGAACAAAAATCTTGGCTTGCATTTACCTATCAACGTAGGCACATAATACACTACTCTAGCAATCACCTCCCTTCTTCTTGTGGCGCTATTTTCCGAATCAACTCCTATTTAATAACTCGACTGGCGGTTTGCTATAGGCTGTCGGACGTCGGCCCACACGTTCTCAAACTTTCATTTGCCGCGGATCCCTTAAAAAAATAGTTCCGTAATGTAGTAATGTAATGTAGTTCCGTGGACTACAAACCTTTATAGCCTATTCCCCTCAAAAAACAAGTATCGGAACATCAACAATAGGTCTTGAAATATGAAAATTGACTGTAAGCTTTACTAACTTTGAAAAGTAACTGACGTGGAGTATAGAAATGTAAAAATTACGTGACTAAATAATGTAATATAGATCTAGTGCTAAAAATGGCACGGGGACTGCGCCTCGAACCCCGGCAGGTGTCTGCGGACCACAATTTGAGAACATCTGGTAGATAACACCCCGGAAAGACTTAAGTTATAAATAAATAATTAAAGACTTTTTGATCTATTACTAAGCCAACCTGGCGGATATAAAGTCCTCTCTTACACTGAACTAGGAAAGCAGCACCGCATGCATTGCCAGAAAATGTAACTAGTGTGAGACTCGAACCTTTCGGGCGAAAGTCAGAGTCCGTTCCATTACTCTGCATGTGGGCGGGAGTAAATGTGACTCTCTTATCTGGTCAAACCCTTGGAGGATTCCTGGCACCCGGCATTACGAGTGTACAGCCCGTAGGAAAGTGGCAGCCCGAAATTTAATGCTTTTTATTTTTTATTTAATTAACAAAGCATATTATTAAAGATTTGGCTCATCAAAGTTGTAGAAGACTACTTCATGCATCACATAATAAGGTATTTTTAGTTTTCGAAATTGTAGTTTTTTTTTTTTATAAAAATCGATTATACGAGAAAAGTTATTGTTTATGAAATATTTGCATGTTTAGGAAAAAACTACATTTTCTAAAATTAAAAGTATCTTTTAATATGATGCATGAAGTAGTCTTCTACAACTTTGATGAGCCAAATCTTTAATAACATGCTTAGTTATTTAAGTTAGAAATTAAAAATATTAAATTTCGGGCTGCCAATTTCCTACGGGCTGTACACTCTTAAGAGGATATGCTACGCAGAAAATTGGCATCCCAAAATTAAATACTTTTCATTTTTTATTTAATTAACTCAGCAAGTTATTAAAAATTTGTCTCATGGAAGTTGTAGAAGATTACTTGGTGCATCATATAATCGGGTATTTCTACTTTTTGGTTTTGTAGTTCTTCCAAAAATTCCAGAATACGCTAAAGTTTAGTTCTGTCCTGTCTGTTCTGGTATTTATGGATGAACTAAGGTACCAAAAATTTATTATTTTCTATTAAATGATGCACGAAGTAGTCTTCTACAACTTCCATGAGCCAAATCTTTAATGACTTGCTTTGTTAATTAAATAAAAAAATAAAAAGTAAAAAAAAACAACAAATTTTGGGGTGCTCATTTTCTACGTAGCATGTCCTCTTAAGCGAATTGAGCTGAGTTGAGAGAGCTAGAAGCGCCCATAACCTCGTCCTTCGGGCATCGTAGAGGGTATGCCGCTTCAATCACTTGCCTAGGTAAGGCTTGTGTGCGGGGGGTTGGTGGCGTCTCTGCGGCTAACGGTGTCGGCTATAGGGCCCTAAAAAGCCCGAAAAGCCCTATCGGGACAGAAAGGTTTGTTTGGGTAGGCTGTAAGATTACCAGCCTGTCGACCCGAATACTATTGGTCCTAACAGTGTCAAATGCATAACCCCTGGTAGGTTGTTGGTTCAAGTCCCGCATTGCCCATTGCTTTCTTGTTCCCCTATTTTCAGATGTCATGTCCTGAAGATAGGCTCCTCCATCAACCTTAGTCAATTTAACGTTAAGCATGTGGACTATTGTTGATACACATGTCTCTCAGACTCGAACCAACAACCATTCGGTTGAAAGTCAGAGTCCATTCCACTACTCCTCCTGACTGGTAGGTTGTTGGTTCAAGTCCCACATTGCCCATTGTTTTTTGGTTCCCTATTCTCAGATGTCATGTCCTGAAGACAGGCTCCTCCATCAACCTTAGTCAATTTAACGTTAAGCATGTGGACTATTGTTGATGCACATGTCTCTCAGACTCGAACCAACAACCTTTCGGGTGAAACTCAGAGTCCGTTCCACTACTATTCATGTCCTGACTGGTAGGTTGTTGGTTCAAGTCCCACATTGCCCATTGTTTTTTGGTTCCCTATTCTCAGATGTCATGTCCTGAAGACAGGCTCCTCCGTCAACCTTAGTCAATTTAACGTTAAGCATGTGGACTATTGTTGATGCACATGTCTCTCAGACTCGAACCAACAACCTTTCGGGTGAAACTCAGAGTCCGTTCCACTACTATTCATGTCCTGACTGGTAGGTTGTTGGTTCAAGTCCCACATTGCCCATTGTTTTTTGGTTCCCTATTCTCAGATGTCATGTCCTGAAGACAGGCTTCTCCATCAACCTTAGTCAATTTAACGTTAAGCATGTGGACTATTGTTGATACACATGTTTCTCAGACTCGAACCAACAACCATTCGGGTGAAAGTCAGAGTCCATTCCACTACTCCTCCTGACTGGTAGGTTGTTGGTTCAAGTCCCACATTGCCCATTGTTTTCTTGTTTCCCTATTTTCAGATGTCATGTCCTGAAGATAGGCTCCTCCACCAACCTTAGTCAATTTGTAGACTATTTTTTATAGTCGTGTCTATCTTTGCAGTTTCGCCGATGATCTGGGTTCCGAACCAATTAGTGGGAGCTCCGGGCGGCACTGACGTCACCATTGACTGCCACACTGAAGCATATCCTAGAGCGATCAGTTATTGGGTGTTCAATAACGTGATGCTTCTGCCTACGAAGAAGTACGTTACCGACATATCAGAAAATAGTTACCGGGCACACATGAAACTAACTGTCCGCGGCTTGCAACATTCCGACTTTGGGAACTACAGGTGCATCTCCAAAAATTCCCTCGGTGAAACTGAGGGTTCTATAAGACTTTACGGTAAGTTTTACAACAGTATGTACTGTCGATCTTTGAATGAATAAACAAAAATTTTGTGTTTTATTAAATTTTTTTATAATAACTAGAGTTATTAGAACCTAACTAAACGTTAAGAAATTAATTAAGAATTAAATAATTATAATGTATTTAATCTCACATCATAACACGCATTTAATGCAATAAAATCCAGCACTATGTACTCATACGAAACTTGTATTGCTGAAAGTCATAATAATATCTATTCTTTAATTTCCCATGTAGAAACAAGTAAACACATATATGCATAATCACAGATTAGAAGAAATGGGACATCTAGGCTATAACACTAAATTTAAGATTAATCAATTATGAAACTGCATAGGTACCATGTACATAATGGGCCAACGGCCTTACCAAGTTGATTCCATGAGAGCAGAACATGTTTCAAACCGCAGCAAACTTGGTAGTGTGCACAACGTTGGCAGGGGAACACGGTAGGACATGATAACGCGCTGAGTCTATACCAGTCAGTCTACGTGCGTATCAAGTCCTGGTCACCTCCGATTTAATCGTGTGACTTTACCATGTTCCCCAAGTGGTTCGGAATCCACTATAATCAGGAGGTCCACCCTGTCAGTCAACTCCCCTTTCCCCCGAGGTGGAGGAGTCTGCCCTTAGGGTGCCTCAAGTTAACAAACAGACTCACTCCCCCCGCCTGGCTGACAGGGTTGCTTAAAGCAGAAATGCTGAAAGCAGGCGTTGGAAACAACAACAAAAACAACATGTGCATAATGAACATGTACATAAAATCATTTACTGATTTAGTATACAACATATGTAGGAGTTTATTTCAGCAATGATCACCATATGGAAGATACTGTATGCAATAAATCATAATAAAACGAGGAGGTGGGAACTCCTAGCAGCTTCTGATTACCGAGTAAAACATCCCCCCCCCCACGTCTCTGTGTAGAGGGGGGTTCGGCCCGCAGATGGCGTTCTAAGCTAAAAGCATTTTAATCTCGCGATTAATTTTCCTGGCAATATGACAAATATTTGCAAACCTGCTCATTTTACACCTATTGTCCAATCTTATGAATAATTTGATCATTTTTGAAATTTTTGCCTGTTGCCTGTTTGTGCATGCAAAATTCATATGTACAAAACATACTAGCACTGACATCCCTTTTTTCAGTTTTCCAAATTTAGTAGTTTACTAGAGCGAAACCCTACTTCTTTTCAAGGCCCAGGTTTTGTTTTGTGGGGGGGGATCCATAAACAATTAACGTATTTTATCAATGAAAGTCCATTCGTTCCAGAGTTCAAGCTCAAACAAATTTATTCCAAATCTTCAAACAATACAGGCTTCCATAAAAAAGTTAATTTCGGGGGAGGGGGGGAGACCGAACCCTAGGACTACCCCCCGGGCGTAGCTAGGATTGAATCCAGGGTGGGTGGACAGGTGATTTGATTTTTTTAAGAAATGTATGAACATAAAAATCTTTTAATTTATTGTGTATCTAGTTTTTTTTTTTTTTTTTTTACCTTCGTGGGGCCTACTCGTTTGAGTTCCTATAAGCGTCGACCTAGAAGGTCTTTTGCTTCCACGTTTGCCGTCTACGCCCATCTTATAACACCAGTCTTTTTGATAAATTCTAGTGTTTTTGTGATGGGATTAGATCGGATGGTTTCCTCTTCAGACCTAGGGTGGCCAAGAGTTTGGTATCGAGTTTTTCCCAGCGCTTCACATTCAAAGAGAATGTGTTCAGCTGTTTCTTCTTCAACTTCACACAGTCTGCATCTACTGTCGTTTTTCACGCCAACCCTATGCATGTGTTTGTTGAAGTGGCCGTGGCCCGTAAGCGTGCCAACCACCCTTCTAGCTTGCTCTCTACTTAAAGAGAGAAGCTGATCGGTGAGCTTTTTACTAGGACCCGGAATAACCTTCTTATCAAATCTGCTTTCCGGGACTTTCTTCCATTCCTCTGCAGTTTTTCTCTGCACCCATTTTTGTACAGAAGTACGGGCCTGGCAATAAGCCATCCCATACTTAGGTTCTGCACCAATGAATGGCGTTTCTGCACCTTTTCGAGCCAGCTCGTCGGCTCTTTCATTCCCATCAAAGTTCGAGTGAGCCGGGACCCAAATCAGCGAGACTGAGTTTTCCCGACACACCTTTATTAGGAGGTTGATGCAGTGCCACACCATTTTTGATGTGATCTTTATAGCCTCCACAGCCTTAATCGCTGCCTGCGAGTCTGTATAGATAATAATGGTTTTGCCCTTGCTTTCCATTTCCATACACTCCTCTAGGCATTTTATAATGGCCCCTACCTCAGCCTGAAAGACTGTAGCATATTTGCCGAGGCTTAGGACTATGGATTTGTCTACAGTTTCCCCATAGACTCCTCCTCCAGCCCCATTTTCCATTTTCGACCCATCTGTATACCAGACTAGGTCATTGTCCCCTGTTTGATGTTCTTCAGCATTCCATTCTTTTCTAGCTGGAATTCTAGTGTTAAATGGTTTGCTGAATGAGAGCAGGGGTGTCATTCGGTCTGACGGCATTAAAAGCGTGTCTTCCGATATGCTTTTAGTAATATTGGAGTGGCCTGACCTTTTGCTTCTCCAGCAGCCTTCCAGCTCCAATCTATAGGCGCCCATCCTGGCCTGTGCTTCAATGAAGACTCCCAGGGTTGGCAGGTTCAATAAAGTATTCAGGACATCCCCTGGTGAAGTTGACATTGCTCCTGTGATACAGAGGCAGGCCAGCCTCTGGAGCCCATTCAACTTGGTTGTCACTGTGACCTGTGTAGTCTTGGTCCACCAAACTACACTTCCATAGGTAATCACCGGCCTAATGACCATTGTATAAATCCACATTGCCATTTTGGGCCTGATTCCCCACGTTGTGCCTATTGCCCGTCTGCAAGCATAAATTAATTGTTTAGCTCGGTTAATAGTTTTTGTAATATGGGGATTCCAGGTAAGTCCTTTGTCTAGGTTAACCCCTAGATACTTAACCTCCGTCCCCAGTTTTACAACTTGATTGAAAAGCTTAGGCAGCTTTCCCCCATCAAGATTCTTCTTTCGAGTAAATGGTACCATCGAGATTTTGGATGGGTTGATGCTCAGATTTTCAGCCTTGCACCATTTTTCTACTTCAGAAAAAGCCATTTGCATTAGCTCGGTTATGACCGTCATGGACTTACCCCTAATCACAATGGCCAAATCATCCGCATATCCTTGTGCGTACACTCCCACCTCATTGAGTCTGGTGATGATTTTGTCCACCACAAGGTTCCACAACAGGGGCGAGATAACCCCCCCCCCCCCTGTGCCGTACCCCTGGTGGCCCTTACCATCACCTTCTCATCAGATAGGGATGCTAGAATCTTCCTATTGCTAAGCATGGATCTGATCCATCTACACACAGTTGCATTTACGCCAACTCTCTCCAACGCCCTTACCATGGAGTCATGTCCCGCGTTGGAGAAAGCCGCCTCAATGTCCAAAAACGCTGCCAGTGCAATCTCCCCATTGTCCAGGCTTTCCTCCAGTCTGCTCACCAGTTGATGCAATGCAGTCTCAGAGGATCTGCCAGGGCGGTACGCATACTGAGAACTATGCAAACCAGCGTTAGTGCGTATTTTTTCCCGGATATGTTTATCCAGGATTTTCTCTAGAGCTTTTAATAGAAAAGAACTGAGACATATCGGCCTGTATGACCTGGCCTGGGCGTAGTTCGCCTTTCCAGGTTTAGGTATAAATACTACCTTAGCCATTGCCCACGACTTAGGAACATGTCCAAGCGCTACACTGGCCTGATAGATGGTTGTCAATGCCGGGGTGAGGATCTCTTTCCCCTCCTGAAGAAGGAGGGGAAAAATCCCATCCGGACCTGGAGCCTTGCATGGCTCAAAAGTGCTGATGGACCAGCCCACCTGTCCCGGTTTTATCAGCCTTTTGGCACAGTTCCAATCAGCCCTTCGGGCTTTAATGTCTTCTGATGTGCTGCTGTTGTCGCATTTCACCGAACCGGGGAAGTGACACCCTAAAAGTTTTTCCAGTGTCTCCTCCCCTGTCCGAGTAAACTTGCCATCAGAATGTATCTAGTTTAAATTCCCCGCACTTTTTAACATTTTGTAATTTTACCAATGAAAACCCAATTCAAAATTTAGAGGGAAGGGGGGGGGTAGCTGGGGACCAGTAAATAATGACATACATAATATTATCTGATATATTTAATTTTCGAAATTGTAGTTTTTTCATAAACATGCTAATATTTTATAAACAATAACTTTTCAAGTATAATCGATTTTTAAAAAAAACTACAATTTCGAAAATTAAAAATATCTTATAATATGATGCATGAGGTAGTGTTCTTGTGAACTTTGATGAGCCAAGCCTTTTTATAACATGCTTCATTAATTAAATAAAAAATAAAAAGTATTAAATTTCGGACTGCCACTTTCCTACGGGCTGTACATACTCTTAAGGCGCCCATTCCACATACGTACAACGTCAATGAAAATTATGAAATTGAAGGACATTTCAATTTCTCATTGATGGGGGTAATTCCATATGTTTTTCAAAAATTGACAATTTTCAATTGAAGCGTATGCGCCAAATTTTTGAAATTTGTTTCTTGAAATTGTATTTGTTTTTTTGTCGCCTTATTATTTAATCATTATTATAATTTTTATACAGAAATGCTTTCATTTTAGAGAAATCAATTAAAATAGTTGTACTTGTCATATCACATGACGCCATTTTTTAATTTTAGATTGTTTGTTTCATTGTTTGTGATTTTACTCTATTATCAATTGATCATTGATCAATTTTAACAATGGCATAGAGTAAAATTGAAATGCCCTTCAATTTCATAATTTTCATTGACGTTGTACGTATGTGGAATGGGCACCTAACAGACCGAAAATAGACCAAGTCTATGACGTACAAATACGTATAAAATACTGTATTACCAAGGCATGGGGAACAGCAGCAAGTGGCTTAGTCTGGAAGAAACAGATCGTACACTCAGGTGTGTTTGCTAACTTAATGGACTGTGCCATCCTCTCAAATGACAAATAAAAAATTCAATTTGCTAGCATCTACCTCCTTCCGAGCCTTACCTTTCCTTTTGTTTCTCTAAATGTTTTCTTTTTATGTATGCGACAGCGACACCTTTAGCGGCCATAAATGTAACCATGTTTATGAACAGAGGGCAAAATCCTGCCCCGTATTTTGCAGCCGAATTCTTAAGATTGGGCGCCGGCCGCCATGTTTTTTTTAAATTATAGCTTTGCTCTGTGTCTTCATTTAAAAGTCATTGCAATCTCAAAATGTCCGCTACAAAATCAGCATTTCCCTAGAAGGTTTTCTAGTTTATGGATTTTATGGATAATATGATTACAAGTTTTTAGCCCGCTTTCTTATCGCCATTAATTTTAAATTACCTGGCATGGAATAGGCTACTTGACAATTTTTGCAAACCTAGTAAATAAATAAATAAATAAATATTCCTTTATATTGTATAATAAACATAAGGTGAGAGTACAACTAACACCTTGTGTGAAATTGCGTCATGAGAAACAAAACAAAACAAAAAAAAAATTGCCTCCTTACAAATTACAATGTTCGAATCATAGATTTTAATAATAATACTAGATATCGAACTCCCAAGGTCTCTGTATGGAGTGTTGTGAAGCCATCCGCCATTGCTATAAGTGGATAGAAAGAGCGGAAAGAACGCAAAGTACCTGTTATTAAATGAGTACTTCTCGAAGAAATAAATTTTATCTTGATTTAATTTCAGTTAATATTGTCTTTTATGTAACTATTGATCAAAATCCACTGAAAATAAACTGAAAGATTGAACTTTTGAACGTAATTTTCACAGAAAATGTTAGGAAATCTCATAAGAACGCAAGGTGTTAATGAATGTAAACAACGTTTTCTATCCACTTATGGCAATGGCGGCTGGCTTCAAAATATGAAGGGGAGTTCGTTATCTAGTATTATTATAAAAATCTATGGTTCGAATACAGTCTTTACATTAGGCTGAGTGTAAATATTATTATGATACTCTGTGCCCATAGTGTTAATGTGATGCTTCTGAATTGCGCCTAGAACTTAAAAATAATATTGTAAGCATTCACCGCATTGTATACCACGTAAGTGAAATCGGGCAGTACATTTTGCAACATCATTTTTTAGAACAGGAGGAAAAATTTATAGCATTTAGCGAAAGGCCGTCTTGACACAGGGCGTTCCATCATTATTCATAGTTTATCTCCTCGACAACCCCCCTCCCCCCCAGTACCAGCTCCAGCTTACCCTATAGCTGCTCCCTTTCCAAAACATGAACCTTTTAAAGTTTTTTTCCCTGATAAATAGCATCTATTACGGCGCTCACTTTTCTGTTGTTTCCTTCCCCTCCGGGGTAACCATCATCCCCTGGCTGAGTTACTCCATTATCCTTGTTAATATTTGTGCCTTCAGTCTTTTCTATTGAGCTTCGTTTGAATTAGGCCTATTGAGTCTATTTTTCTACCTGCTGGGCGAGATTAAATTAAGGCAAATTAATTAAAAATTAGGGTACAAAATTGCGCAATAGAAATTGTGCCTATTAACCTAATAACTAGTATAAGCCAAAGACAGGGTTCCCATGTTTCCATTGGGCTAGAATAAGAGTTCCCCAAATGTAGCAGTAGAATCTGGGATGATAGACCCTGGCCGTTGTGAATGCGCACTTCCAGACGTTTCGCCAACATCTGCGGTCGACATCTTCAATGGAACTGCGTAGATTTCTAAGATTGTATCTCGCAGAGGCTCAGGAGCAACTCATCGCGGACTCTACTGCTTCGTGACGTAACTCCGGCCGTGAAAGTCTTTGTAATTATATTGACCCCAAAATAGTCACGTAGGTAGGAAATTTCGGACTATATTGGGGTTTGAACGATACAATGGCTCTCTATTGTTAAATTTGATGACTCATTTTGTGGACGTCATAATTTTACAATTTTAATAACACCATTAATAGATGATTCAATTGAAATTATCGAGTTTACTAAGCCGGCTATTCCACTTGTCAGGTTTTCTTCTATAATTGATGAGATTTTTTCTTTACTCTATGTGTCATTGTCCATTGTTAAATTCCACATGTTAATATTGATCAATAATCATAGAGTAAAATCACGCTTTGCAAACAATAACAACCAAACTAAAATTAAGCAATGGCGTCGTCTGGATATGATAAAAAATTGTAATTAATTTCTTGAGAACAAACGAATTATTTCTTAATTTAAATCATAAAATTTCTTTGGATTATAAAATTAAAACTTACAAAATTGGAAAAAATTGATATCAAAAATGGTCAATTATTGATGACAAGTGGAATGAGTTGTAAAAATATAAATGCAACATTGATGATCAATGTCAATGACACTATCAAAATTGAAGAAAAATTGACAAGTGGAATAGCCGTCTAAGCATTCATTATTATGCGTTATTACGTAAGTTCAATGAAACTATTATTACTATAGAATGTATGCAATATATGCCCCTGTATATAATTATATAGTAGTACGTCAATAGTATTTGTCGATCTTTATAGTCTATGGTGCCAATTTTCGAATCACTGTCACATCTATAAAATGAAACATTTTTACTAATAAATCGTCAATTTTTCAACACTCGCGTTTTTGTCTTAAAAATGAAAAAGCTCAAGGCTCAAGGGATGTTCCGATTCGAAATTAGGAAGAAAAGGAGCTGGGGGTTGATTCCAATTTCCGGCCCTGCTTCCGAACTTACAACGAAAGGCTCATTCCGGCAAATTGAGACTTCTGATTTCCCTAATTTATTATTTCATAATTTCTCCAGTTCTCTATATTATTTCTGGAGGTTGCGCACGAAATTAAAATTATCAGCCGATCTTATTGTATGGAAACGGGATTTTCTGCTTATTAATGAGTAAATTTATAATTTTGCAGCGAAGTCAACTTTTTCTGTCTGGTATATTATTAAATTTGCAAATTAATATGAGTTAATCTTGGTTAATTGTTACGATGAATGCCAATCAACAGCTTACTGATATTTTACTTTAATTAACTGTGGCAAGCTAATGACATAAAATTAAAAAGATTGGTTGAATATATTTTGCTGTCAGAAAAGTAATGATTTAGTCTGAAAATATGGTGGTTTTTTAAAGAAAGAAAGAAAGAAAATTGTCTTTATTTTCCATATGGTCGAATTTTGGGCCTTTCGGCCCACTCTTACAATTAATTAACCCATAAAAAGTAAAAAAATAATAGTAAAATCTAAATAAAAAAATGGTGGTTTCACACCTTTACAGTAAGTTACAATGTAGCATTTTTGGCAATTTTTTGGCCCAAAGTCGTAAAATGTTTTTTTTTTACAGTTAAATTGTACTTGGTGGAATGCAATATACAATAATTACCAATACCCAATCAAAATAATCGTTTTTATGAAAGTGGTCAAATTGAGCCAAAACATTTAGCCAAAAAAGGCTCTCAAATTCTGATTAGGTAGAATAAGTGCCTATACGGTGCGTACAGTAGATGTTGTAATTGTTTATTTATTCAAGAGAAAATTTTCCCATGAGTTTAGATAAAGCAAATTGTCAATTTAAATTAATTAATTAATTTTAAACAAAGTTAATTGTATAAGCAGCTTATATAATCCGCTAATATTCTTGTATTTTTTCAGAAATTCCTATGCCTTCCCAACCATCCGCCGTGAAGGAAGTAAAAAGTGGAACTTCTAGCAATAGACAAGGCAAGTATACATATTCTATTTCAGTGCGGTTTTTGAACATCAGCGAACGTTAAGCATCGTTCACTTACAAACAATTAGTCTAACTCTCTTCGCTTAACGCCGATAAATGCCAGTATTCAATTATACTATATGAATAATGCTGAGCTAAATTATCCCATACTAAGCATTTTACGGGCAGGAATATGGTCCTCTGCGTTCTGCATGAAAAAAAACCGCGTGCACTCCGGGCTCCGGGAGTGTCGGCAGACCGCAGAAGTGAAAATATGAACATTGATTTATAAGTATAAACATATTACAAATATTATATCTATGATATGTAGGTACATATGTACAGTATAAAGTACTCACTCATTTTCTTTCACTATTTCTGGTGTAAAAGTTGACATTGAGATTCAGAATGAAAAGAGGTTACTCGCGAGAGAACGAGACGGCGGGCCGGCTTTGCGGTGTTTTAAATTGCAGTGTATTTTGGGTATAGTATGCATAGTCAAAACGGGTCTTCTTATGTTAATCATGTTAATCATTTTGTTCTACATACAAATTGCTATGCAGTTTGTGTAGTGTCCATAGTCAAAATAGGTCTTCTTACGTTAATCAGGCGGTTTTTCTCGTTTACCATTGAACACACCCTAGATGCGTAGTCTTCTTACATTGCAATTCCTTTCATTACAATTTTCCTTCTTATCCCTCATCTAAAATCTAAAGTGGTCAACGCCGCTAAGGAAGTTTTCACTTCAAAAAAAATGGGATTGCCAAGTTAAAGGACAGATTTCAATATATTTATTTGACCAAGAGAGACCGTGTCATTTTGGCGACATTAATTAATTTCTCATTCAACAGCCGCATAGATATGAAAGTGATCAGATGAAAAATTCTTAAAAATGTTCAAGCTATCTCAAAGAGCATATTTCCCCGACTGAGTTACAACTATGCTCCAATATAAAGTCGGTTTAATACTCTCTATCGGGCTTTCAGAAGTAATAATATTTCAGATGAAAAAATGTGAATTTCATTAGAAAGCTTCCATTTTTGATGAATTTTTTATTTCAATAACTTTGCTGCTGTGGTATATGAGAAATTAACTAATTAACTAAAATTTTCACGGTTATTTCTGTACTAAAAAAAATATTTTGAAGTCTCTCCCTTCAAACATTTTATTCCTGTTCTACAGTAAACTAAAGGTAAATGCAATATAGAGGATATGGAAAATACCGTATTCCAACATTGCCTTTAATGCTTAAGTTTTAAATTTTAATAATGAAGATAGTGTTTAGAAAAACAATTGCCTGTTACTTTGATCAATTACCAACTGTACAAAATATTATGTAATAAACTTCGGAGTTTGAATTGCGCGCCATTCAGATAGCAGAAGATTATGAAGAATCGCGCATGCTCATTTTACAGTCCATTAATCGAAGAGAGAAGGTAACATCATGAGTCTCCCTTTTAAACTTTTTCAAATTTCATGGTCCAATCGAGCCGTATATTAATTACAATTAATTACAATTACAATTACAATAAACTACAATGGCAGACACGGATGTGTTTCAATCATTGGTTGCCCAGAAAGATTCACTTTTTGATGAGCTAACGGACATATGCGACGACACGAAAAGTTCAAGTTTTAACAAATTCAAAGCGCAAAGTGCTTTAAGAAGACTGGACCAAATTGAAACTAGTTTCAGAAGTCTGCAAAAGGAAATATTTCAGTTCAATGTACATGGGGATAAGGAATATCTGGTAAGCATTACGGACTTCAAGATTTTCCAAGCCATAATTGACAACATTGGTCAAAAATGTTACAAGACACTCGAAAGCGGTAAGTCAAACTTGCAAATTCAGGCACCAACAAACATACAGAAGGTGAATATAGAAATTTTCGATGGGAAAGTAGAGCAATTCAATGAATTTATTGAACTTTACAACGAGATAATACACAAGTCAAGTCACAAGTCAGACATCGAGAAATTCACATACTTAAAATCGTTGGTTAGAAAAGAGCCGCTGGCATTAATCTCTGAGTACGAAATCAGCAGTGCTAATTACAAGTTAGCATACCAAGCGCTATGTGACCGATACGCTAATAGCCGTAGGCTTGGCAATTACTATGTCAATCTCATCAATAAACAGGCAGCAGCTGTCAACAAAGATGTAGTAAAGTTTTTGGAGCTAGTTCGCGCAGGAGCTGCAGGGCTTAATAATTTAAAGGCTAATGACCTTGGAGACTATTTAATGTTCGAAATGATTTATCATAATTGCCACCCAGCATGGCGAAAATCTTTCGAAATGGAGTTCAACGGCTCTAGCTTGCCTACTTTAAAGGAGTTAATACTACATTTGCAGAGGCTTGCGCGAATAGAAGAGATTAAGACAGACATTCCGACCACTCCAACTCCTAATAAGGAGAAAGAGGTAAAACCGAAACATACTTTCGTAACAAAGACTTCTTGTAAAAACAGTTGTGTTTACTGCCACCAACGGCATTCAATTTACGCTTGTTCTGCATTCAGAGATTTATCCCCACAAGATAAGTTAAAAGCGATTCGAGCTGCGAAAGCTTGTATTAATTGTTTACAATGTCATGCAAATTCTGATTCCGGACAGAATTGCGGGTCTAGTTACAGATGTAGACAATGTTCGGGTTTCCATCATACTTGGATCCATGACGCAGTCTCCAAGAGTTCTGCGACAGAGGATGGTGCGAAGGTGATGGCTTGCTCCGACGCAAAGACTAGCAAGTATGTGCTTCTCGGGACGGTGACCGCCCAGCTGCGAGACATTTTCGGGAAGTATCACGTTGCCAGAGGTATTCTCGATCCCGCATCAGAATGCAATCTGATTAGCCTCGAGCTTTGCCAAAAGCTTGGTCTGAAACGTAGGCCAGATCTTCACGGTCCGACTGGCGTCGGTGATGTAAGTACAGTCACGCTAGGTCAAACCGATGTCACGCTACGATCTACAGTAGATTACGACGTGAAATATAGATGTACAGCTTCCATACTCCAGAAAGTGTGCAGCGAGCTGCCTTCTATACAAATTTCAGCGGAAGTAGCCGAAAAGTTTAGAGAAATACAATTGGCTGATTCTACTTTCTACAAGAAAGGGCCGATTGATTTTTTACTCGGAGTGCAAGCCTACTCTGAGCTGCTCGACTTCACACAGCCTAACCATATGCAAGGCACTCCCATGGCGTGCAAAACCAAGTTAGGCTGGATTATTTTGGGAACAGTCCCAGCGAGTGTTGCCACGCAATCCTCTCATACTCAGGTTTCGCTGCTGGTTCAAAACCCAACAGTCGAAGACGCCTTATCTAGGTTCTTCGAAGTAGAGGAAATCTATGAGCATCCTAGTCCTCTTAGTCCCGAGGAACAACTGTGTCTACATACTTTTCAAAGTAGAAAGTCTAGAGACGCGGTAACTGGACGTTACACTGTGCCAATGCTTCTTAAGCCAGGCCATGACAAAGCTTCTTTGTTCAATCGTACGTCAACTATCCACAACTATTACAATCTGGAAAAGAGATTAGTACGTAACCCTACGCTACATACGGCCTATCATGCATTCATGAATGAGTATTGTTCTCTTGAACATTTGAGGCCGATGAATAGTGATGAGCATCCTGCTGATTACTTGTTACCACAACTCTGCGTCCAGAAAGACACCTCGTCAACAACGAAAGTGAGGCTGGTTTTCAATGCGTCTCACAAAGGTACCACTAATTTATGTCTCAACGATATTATTATGGCCGGACCAAAGATGCAGCCTCCACTCACCGCAATTCTGCTGAACTTTCGAGTGCCAGAAGTGGCGCTAATAGCCGATTGCAAAATGCTATACAGACAGATACTGTATGAAAAGGATGAATGCCAGCACGTGCATACGTTATACAGAAAACGTCGCGACGAGCCACTCCAAGAGATGGTACACATGAGGGTCGTGTATGGAATCAAGAGCAGTAGTTTTCTAGCTCAGGCATGCCTGGTGGATCTCGCCGACACAGACGGTAAGGATTTCCCGCTGGCAGCCGCGGCGCTGAAAGAGCAAACTCTCATGGATGACGTAATCAGTGGAGCTACAAGCATCGCTCAGGCCAAAGAGCTGCGAAGTCAGCTCATCAATCTGCTTGCCAGAGGGAGCTTCGAGCTCCGGAAGTGGGCGTCGAGCCATGCAGAGGTAATAGCGGACGTGTCAGCAGCTGACCGTGAGAAACCGCTATGCTTTGACTCAGGAGATCCGGTATTCAAGATTCTCGGACTCCTATGGGTACCACAATCCGATTCATTTTGTTTCAAAGTTCAAAACTTTGTCGAAAAGGCTACTAAACGTACGATTCTAGGTTATCTTGCCCGAATATTTGATCCTTTGGGGTTTCTCGGACCTTGTGTGTTTTACGCCAAGCGCATTATTCAGCAGCTCTGGGTTCAAAACCTGGACTGGGACGAGGAACTAGGACCAGATATGCAGCAGAAGTGGAACGCATTTCTCGATTCAATTCAGTGCCTGGCGCAGATCAAGATTCCCAGATGCTTGCACGTCAGCGATGCAAATTTATCTATAGCTGGTTATTGTGATGGATCTAGTTACGGCTATGCTGCATGTATTTATGCTATAGTAGCTCGGGGTAACCAAACAACGAGTCATCTTTTGATGTCAAAATCAAGGTTAGCACCATTGAAGAACGTTCAGAGTATACCACGTATAGAATTGCTGGGACTGCATTTGCTGTGTCAGCTACTGGACCATGTTCTTCAAGCCATGCCGGCGTTCTCCAGTAACCCTCCAGTGCTGTTTACAGACAGTCAAGTTGTCTTGGCCTGGATAAAAACTGTACCAAGTGCGCTAAACGTTTTCGTTGCTAATCGATGTGTATACATACAGAACATTTCTAGAAAATATTCTGCTGAGTATAGACATGTGTGTTCGGAACTGAATGCTGCTGATCCATGTTCCAGAGGGCTTGTTCCACAACAGCTCATTCACCATCCCCTATGGTGGGCGGGACCACCGTACCTTTGTCACCCGAAGAGTTCGTGGCCTGCAATACCCATGGCGAATATAGTGGAAATACCAGAACTGAAAAAAGTAACTCTCGCGGTTCAGTCCACCGAAGAAGAGAGTTCAATCGCCAACTGTATGGAAAAGTTCTCATCCTTTCCGCGCTTGCTTCGCGTTTTTGCGTATGTACTACGTTTTGGGACGAGTCGTAAGAAAGGACGTAAATATGGCCCGCTAACATGCAGCGAGTTAGAAAATTCATTAAAACATTGTGTTAAGGTGTTCCAAAAAGCCGACAAGCTTAATGTCAAAGCCAAGCGCTTGTTAAAGCTTTCACCCTTTGAAGATGAAGGACTTATACGAGTAGGTGGGCGCTTACGCCACGCGAAGGTTCCCCGAGCCGTGAAGCATCCTTTAGTGCTTACTAAGCAGTGTCATTTATCAAGATTAATTTGTGATTATTATCACCGTTTATTGCTTCATGCTGGACCTCGCACTACTCAGAGCTTCATACAGAGGAAATTTTGGATCCTGAGTGCTCATTCTCTAATTAGGCAGCGCATTTATCGCTGTATTAATTGCCATAGGTTTGATTCTCGGCCAATCAATCCGTTCATGGCAGATCTGCCCCCAGATAGGGTGTCAGAATCGCATCCGTTTCAAGCAGTCTCAACTGATTTCGCTGGATGGTTCGATACTCGATGCAATACGCTCCGGAGAAGTGTCAAGATGAAAAGCTACATGTGCATTTTCGTGTGCTTAAGTTCCAAGGCTGTTCACATTGAAGCCGTTAGTGAACTAACAACGCCTGCGTTTCTAGCTGCGTTTCAGAGATTCGTATCTCGAAGAGGGTTGCCTACGGACGTGTATTCCGATCACGGGAAAAATTACGTGGGTGCTGATCGATATTTACGAGAGTGTTCGGATTTTTTGCGGCAAAACCAACAGGAAATACACACGGTTGCAGGAGCATTGTCCGTTCATTGGCATTTTACTCCGGCGCCTTTGGCTCCACATTTTAATGGGTTGGCGGAATCCGGAGTCAAATCTGCAAAGAGGCTTATCTATCGGCAGCTACTTAATCAAATCTTGACGTTCGAAGCTTTTACTACGTTTCTCACACGTGTAGAAGCAGTGTTGAACAGTCGTCCGTTAGCTTTTAACGCCGCATCCCCCATAGACAATGTTGATGTGCTGACAGCGGGACACTTGCTCATTGGGAGGCCGCTGATCGCCCCGCCTGAAGCCGAAGGAGTGGCTACTTCATCTATTAGTCAACAGTGGGAGAGGGTTCAATTGCTGACGAAGACATTTTGGCGTCGTTGGTCATCAGAATATTTAAACACTCAAATCCAGCGAGGCCGTTGGACTCAACTCACATCAGCGCCGAAGATCGGACAGTTAGTGTATATAACTGATCTTTCTACTTCTTGCTTGTCCTATCCAATAGGACGAGTGATCGAACTGATAAGTGGTCGCGACAGTGTCGTGCGCGTTTGCGTCGTTAAGACATCGGGTGGACTATATACTCGGGCAGTGCATAGGTTGGTTGCTCTGCCTACAGAGCTAGACGCGTAGAGACTATACCGCGTCAACAGACATTTACTTATTGGGTTATTTTCCCGCCTCTACGTGCAGGAAAATGGTGGGCGGTGTACAAAATATTATGTAATAAACTTCGGAGTTTGAATTGCGCGCCATTCAGATAGCAGAAGATTATGAAGAATCGCGCATGCTCATTTTACAGTCCATTAATCGAAGAGAGAAGGTAACGTCATGAGTCTCCCTTTTAAACTTTTTCAAATTTCACCAACGTCCTTTTATGATTAATCGACAAAAATTACTTCTTTATTTTTCACAAAATTAAATTCCTGCCTTTTTGTGAGTTTGCCTTATTATTACTAGATACCTCCCCTATATACCGTTTTATATTACATTAAGTAAGAGGCGGTACCACAATAACAGAACTTATGATTAATATATTATATTAAAATATAATATCAATGTGTTTACTCTAATCACACCTACAGCCACTTTCTCTTCTTCTTCTTATGACGAGGATGTCCTTGCTAAATCTTTGTCACCAGTCACAACTTCATGCCGCAGTGGCGGCCCAAGAAAAACCATTGAAGATTTAATAAAATGCATTTGCCACGTAAAACAAATGCAAGTAATTACCATATCATGGAACCGCCCACCCCCCTCCCGACAAATATTTCTGAGTACGCCCTTGTCTTCCCTCTCATCTTACGCACCTGAGGTTGCTTGGTACATTTGTTTTTTTAATTATACTGGCCAGAAATGAGAATAGAGAAAAAATGCGTTGCGTTCGAATAACGACTACTAGGCCATCCACCAAGTTGACTGCCAAATCTCACTACATCATATGTAAGCAAACTGTACCTTATTCTAGTTTCAACGGAGCATAGCTAATTTAGTTACGTGTAATTGGTAATTTAGGAAAGCCAAATATTGTGCCGGCACGCTAAATAAGAAAACACAACTTGTGGAATGTTAAGTAAATTTTATGACAGCAAATTAATAGGATTTCCTGAACCTATTTGAGATTTAACTTTAAGAGATACGCGACTTTGTTAAGTCATTTCCTGTGTTTTCGCGTTGCTAACTTTACCACGCTGTAATAATAAATTTTTCAGTGTCGTACTTCCCTATTCATAAAATTGATTTTATCCTAGTACGCATAATATAATGTAGCTTAGTATAGTTTGGGCATACGACAAAGATTAGTACAATGTATCTAAGAACTCAGTTTATTCAAATACCAGAAGAAAAGGCATCAGTTCAGCGCCTCGAGGCAGGCCCCAAACCAGGGTACGCAACCTTTTTTTTTCTTTCTTTTTGTTTTATTTTAATTTAATTTTTGTTGCTTAGGCTGCACTACTAATAACCGAAATAATAGGACATGGAAAAACTGGACTTAGCGGGATTAGGACCCACGATCTACGCCTAGCAGGGGCGTCATCTTAACAGCTGGACCACAAGCCCCGGCTGGTGGAGCAATCTCAAAATCCTCTACTTATGCTCTAACTGACATGATGCAGACAACAATACTATTTGTATTATTGTACATTCCATAAGGCGGGTATTCCACGTACGTACATCGTCAATGAAAATTATGAAGTCGTCAATGTCAAATGACAATCGTCAATGAAAATTATGAAGAATTGAAGGACATTTCAATTTTTCATTGATGGCGGCCATTCCACATGTTTTTTTTTTAAATTGACAATTTTCTATTGAAACGTACGCGCCAAATTTTTGAAATTTGTTTGCATTTGTTTTTAGAAATTTCGTTTTTATTTGTTTTCTTCGTACACTTATTATTTTTAATAAAACCTAATAATAGTAGGAGATCCGAAGTAAGATCGACCTTCACCGATCTGTTTAATGGATGAAAACTGTTTTTTTTTAAATCAATTAAAATAATTGTACTTGACACACTTGACATATCCCGTGACGTCATTTTTTAATTTTAGTTTGTTTGTTTGTGATTTTACTCGATGATCAATTGATCATTGATCAATTTTAACAATGGCATAGAGTAAAATTGAAATTTCCTTCAATTTCATAATTTTCATTGACGATGTACGTATGTGGAATACCCGCCTAATGTATTGGTAGATAATACTCTTCGT